>JAMAKO010000013.1:154628-419703 GCA_023628555.1 Chaetomiaceae sp. R4402 | reverse complement strand
AGTGTGCCAGACAAGCGAGTGTGCCAGACAAGCGAGTGTGCCAGACAAGCGAGTGTGCCAGACAAGCGAGTGTGCCAGACAAGCGAGTGTGCCACTTTCCACTACCCGACTACAACTATCTTCAATTGCAATACAACAATGCTAGGAACCAACTATAATTACATCGGAAACGGCTGAATCAGACCCTTCTGCAACCTCCTGGCACGTACGGGCATTATGGCCAGGCTTGCCGCACACACCACAGCACCGAACCCTCGTACGGACCCCCCCTGCGCTACCACCATCCGGCTGCATTTCCTGCACTCCCTCCCCACCCACGGCTCCCGGGCCTAGTAGGTCCATTGCAGATTGTAGAGTAAGTGATCCTCCAAGCTGTACGCGTGTTCTTTTGGCTCTCCGGCGCTTGCTCAGTGCCTCGTTGGCTTTGCGGAGCGAAGCGTTCTCTGACCGCAGGATAGCCACCTGGTGCATTACAGCCATTGTACCCTTAGTAAGCTGGTCCACAGCAGCTAGCATCGACGTTGGGGAGCTGCTTTGATGGTTGGAAATGCGAGTCTTGATGAGCGTTGACTGCGAGGTCGCTTCTCGAGGGTTGTGTGGTGTCTGGAAGACCCAGGGTTGTGGTGTGCCGGCCCGCGAGTTCAGGGGTGTTGGTGTACGAAGCTTGATATCCAGCTTGGATATCGCCCTCTCTAGATCGTATAGCACAAGGCCAGCCCTAGCAAAGCTACCCTAGATATTTCTTCTCCGTCATCGAGGCGAAGAAGGCCTCACGGAAGCTGTAGAGGAACTCGAGCTTGCTGACGTGGTTGATATGCATCCGCATTAGGTCCTCGACCTAGCGACCGTACGCCTTCTTCAACGGCCCAAAGCAGCCGACATTGAGTGGCTGGAGGAGGTGCGAGGAATGCGGAGGCATATAGAGAGTGATGATGTTATTCTGCTGGCAATGGAGCTCGAATTCGGTCGAGTGATGGCTCTCGTGGCCGTCAAGGATCAACAACCGGTACGTGCCCTTTGACCGGGGCGCTGTATAGTAGTCGAAGTGCTTGATCCAATCTAGGCCTACGGCATTCGTAGTCCAGCCATTGTCGGTTGTTGCGATATGCCAGTCGGCTGGAAGGTCGCACTCTGTAACGTATCTTATAAGCGAGTCGGCCACTCTAGCAAATTTTGGTGGAGCTGCACGCGAGCAGACGTTAATAAATTGTTAGGGAGATTTGCTAGAGTACCCGACTCGCTTATAAGATACGTTATACTAGCTGGCGAGGTGGTATTGCGCAGCCAAGATGATGAATGGAGGGATGGCCCAGCCGAGTGCGTTGGCGCCCTGGATTACTGTCGCCCATTTGCGGTTGCCAGGCTGGGCCAGTTTCGCCTTGCTACGGCTATCCGAGGTTGTAACCACCATGCCTGCAAAGATGATGCCTATTATAAACCCAGTCTAGTTGAAGTTATAGATAAAGTTTGTTCCCGGCAAGACGTGGCGGCACGACCAGTTGGGGTCTTGAGCCGTCTGGAACCTTGTGTGCGCTCCTCAGTTGGCCACTACGACACTCAGGAAAAGCAAAGGACATCTTGATCACACCTTCGAGCCGGTGGCTGTTTCGCGGCCTTCTACCTCGCCCGTCGAGCACTTGACGTAACCAAGGCGGAGTAGCACAGACGCAGGCAGGAAAAGCCGATTCTTGCGGAGGTGCTGCGACCCGCCACAGAGACTGTCTTGACACGCCGCTCTGCCACTCCGGGAGGGCTCCGGAGAACGGTGGCGCGTCTAGGTGTCATGACCGAGAGCTCCAGGACGGGAGACACCAGCTGATACCGGGGGCCGCGTCTTGGTGCGCCCGCCCCGGAGGTCTTTGGGTCTGGCTTGCTGCCGTTGGATCACCAGTCTGGGCGCGATAAGCAGCTGTTCGCCCACTCTGTGCCAGCAAGCGAGCAGCCCCTCACAGTGCCAAACAGCTCTTTTGAAACTCTCGCCAACCTCAGCCCCTCCTCTCCGACAGCCTGAGTAGATGTCCCTGCGCAGGATATGTCTAACGACTCGGCTGCGAGCCGGGACGAAATTCCCTCGGTCTGATGCAACCACGACGGCCCATCTTTCGCCGGGCAAAACCCCAACTTTCAAGTTGCACCAAGAGGGTCTCCCCACAAGGCCGTGTCTTCCAGCAGGCCGTCGTACGGGCTGCACTAACCAGATGAAGTAGGTTCTGTTCCAATGGGAGCACGCTCAGAACGCTCCACTCAGCACGTCCAGTATGGACGGCTGAGCGCAGTGTAATCTGTACGGATTACACGACTGCACACCATCGCCAGGGATGTGATACCAGGTGGAGAGATACCTCAGACCAGGAGTGGTTGCTGGCTGGAGGGGCGCGCTTGACGGGCTGAAAGTACGGATTAATTACAAGCTCTTGCTGTGCTCAATGCCACTTGCTGTCACCGAGACTTGTCCCCTGATCTCAGCTCGCCGGACAGGTGAAGGCAACAGAGCATCTCATCCGCACACTTAGCCGCCGTAATCTTGTCCGTCTCTTTCGCTCTTCGCACCGAGAGAATGGTGAACTGTATGGGGGTATCCAACTTCGCTGCACGCCTGCGCACAGAGCTCGGCCCCACTCCGCCCACAGCCCCACTCAGCTGGCCGACCAGGCATCGACCATCACATTACTCAATGTATGCCTTGCTTCACGGTGCCTATCTGAACTGCGTTTCATTGGCAGCGCGCTTCGTGAACCAGGCGGGCATACGGAGTACTGCAGGGGGCGTGCAGGTGTGAACTGCCCCATGTGGGCTATGTCCCAGCGCGCCCACCCCCCTTCTCCGCCGCCCAGACGCCCAGAAAGGGAGAGAGGATGGAAAGCGCTGCTGTTTCGTCCACGGCTCGCTCTTAACTTCTCAAACCATCAGCTGAAAGATCCCCATGTCAGGTGAAAGCGTGTCCTGCGTATGGCGTGGGCTGAAATACACAGATGAGAAAAGTCCAGTTCAGATGCACTAAGGTACTCTCAGCTAAGCGCCCCTCTTGCCTTTTCTGACTGAGTGCCAACAACGCGATCACAGCCACTCGGCGTGAGGCAGCCAGTGCAACACTCGACACTTATCGTATCAGGTTTAGACACCAGTCTTCTAGCACTCCGGCCTGACCCACACCAGCAACATGAGTCCCGGGCTCAGCGATGACCATGTCTCCGCTTCGGTCCGGCCCGGGTCCATCTGGAATGCACCCGTTACCTATTTGAACCCAGTGTGAGCACGAGACCTCTTCAGTAGGTAGGTTTTACCAAGCTGGGGGGAGGGGGGCGAGGGGAGACAAGTTCAAGAGCAGAATGGATCTAGAACCGCTGGACTTCCCAGTTGCCACCAGACCAACCGGGACACACTGCCACCATCTATACTAGGAAATACGGAACTCAGACACACTGAACAAAAGTCGCAGCTGCCGTGAATAAGAAGCATTTCTGAATGATGAGGATAAAAACATTTGCCAACCGGGAGGAGTGAGTTGCGGTGGTAATTATGCCCAAATGCGGGATCGAACCGCAGACCTTATCATGTCCAAGTACGAGTGATACGCTCTACCACTGAGCTATTCAGGCTAGATATTAGGTACATTGCATCTACACGGCTTATTTGTCTGCTGACTCCACATCGTCGACGTTTTGGGATACTTGGGGTTTCAACACACTGTACAGTTGTGTATGCTGAGCGGCTCCGAGGTCCTGTGCCTGCAGAGTACTCCATGTGGCATATTGCATCATTGTAGCCAACGTCTGTGATGTGAGCACATTAACCATATGTCTCGTATAAGGTTACTGCTGTACATCATCGGCGTTACTGGGTTGTTACATTCCAGCACCTAATCGCTCTTCTTCAATGTCAACGCCCGTCGGAACGCCTGAGCAGCTTCCTGGAATGTTTTCCTTGAAATTGACGGTTCGTTGTACTTGAACTCAATTCGCTGCTCACGGAGCTCCTCGGCGAGCCTGTCCATGCGATCCCACGGGTACTCCCGCTCTTGAATCGCACCTGCCAGGTCCAAGCCTAACATGGTGAAAAGGAGGCTGTTTGTCTTGAGCGGAGCGGTTGTGGTGGGCGTGTACACGACGGTGAGCTTCGTCAACGGCAACCCGCGCGCCGCTGCTCCCTTCGCCAACCGCCGCAAGAACTCCTCCTCCTCCTCCCCAAAGTGATCCAGCGACAGCGGTCGTCCATCATCACCGTCAAACGTCCACTCAAACGTCTCAAGCCGCGGCGCCAGCAGACCGTAAACCTCCTCACCGCCGTCGGAGCCCGTGGCCCAGTACGACAGGCTGAGCGACCGCAGCCGCTCGAACGGCGCAAAGTCGACGCCGGCCAGCTGCCCCGCCAGCGGCGTCTGCGGCGTCTGGTGCGACAGGCTGCCGACGCGCAGCGTCTCGAGCGTGCGCGCGTGGGGGACCAGATACGACCACAGCGTGCGCAGGTCCAGCGGGTGGTAGCCGAAGCGGCGGATGCCGCTGTAGGCGAAGTGCTCCAGCCGGGAGGGCGCGCTCAGCAGCACGCGGATCGTCTCGGGCCGCTCGTGGTAGTCGCTGAGCGTGAGCTTGGTGAAGGGTGCGGGTTGGGATGGGTTCTAAGGGAGGTCTGTTATTACATGATGGACTGGAATCGGAAAATGGAGATGAGCAGAGTGAGGTACCCATAGTTCGACGCGGACCGGCAGCAGCGACCTGTTGACGCCGTCAAGCTCCAGCTCCTTGATACTGGGGTAACGCTGAGCCGTAAGGCTGGAGCTCAGCATGGCGAGGATGTGCTGCATGTTCATGGGGGTGCGTCCTGCAGCGAAGGATAGATGCTCGAGCTGCGGCATGTTGGCCAGCGCCATCGCCAGACAGGCCCACGTCGCCGTGTACTCGGTCTCCCTGAAGCCATGGCGGATGCGCAGCGACCGGGTGGCGACGAGGGCGGCTATGACTGTGCACAAAACTTTCAGATGCTCACAGCAAGCTCTGATATCGAGGGCTAGCTCCGTGCACCGCGCCGCAAGGTTGGGTTTCTGCTGAAGAGTGTGGAGGAGGCTGCCGATGGAGTCGCCCAGCCGGGCGGCCGAGACATCGCTCTGCGCGCCGTCGATGCGCGGATGCACGGGTCCGAGGGCGATGCGGGAGTACAGGATTGGCTGAGCCAGGACGTGGAAGCGGCGGCACACCAGCGTCAGCGCCCAGCGGTCGGCATACAGCACGTAGAGGCCGTAGTCGGCGGGGCTGTCGGGCCATGCCGCGGCTTCGCTGATGATCTCCTCCAGTACCTCGTTGGGAAGCTGGAGGATCGCACAGCCGGTCATGGCCTGGTTCTTTCTTGCAGCTCTTGCAGCGAATGTGGTGCAATCCTTGAGTGCAGTGCTTGGTGAGGGGTAAGCTTGGAGTGGGAGGATTCAGCCGTGGCTGAGTCGATGCGGGAATGACAGACAGCCCGTCGCTTTCACATCCAGTTAATGTGGCTTATCGGGCCCAGGACTTGTTCACTGTACTGCAAAAGTTCCAGTTTGTGAGGAAGACGTAGCGCTTTCTGTAGAATAATCTATATGGCTGCCTGTGCGCGTGCGAGCAGCGATTTGATAGGTGTCCCGCTAGCGCAGGTGTACTGAATATTGTTGGTGTACGAGTGTACCTGAGCCGGCGACTGCGACACAGAGAGGGACAAATTGACTGGTCGGCTGGTGACGAGTACCTGCAACCCTTACCAGCAGACGCGGTAGGTCTGTAAACTGAGCCATGCCTCCCTTCTGTGTCTTTTAGAGCTCAAAGCTCCAATGGAATGGGCGTTTCCGAGTGGCAAAGTTACAAAATGGCCCAACCAAATGCGGATATGATGGCCGCATAAGAGAGCCTGAAATGAGATGAAATACTAGCCGCAGTACTCCGTAGCCCCAATTGGCCAGCATTTTCATTGCCCCAGCTTGGCCCACCCCTTTTGCTGCATTTCATTTTGGACACACTGCGACGCGGCCCTGCACCTCGGCTTACCACCTCAGCTTACCTCATGTACCTAGCCAGCAGGTGTTGTCCCATCCGAGCAACACCGAGACGAAAGGGGCTCTACCCATGAACGAATACCAAGATCCAGAATGAACGAGCGCGCTGGCGGGAGCATCGAGCTCGGCCAGCTCCGGTCCGGCCACGACGACGCGGACCTCGAGCGCCAGGCGCCGTCGGCTTCCCGTTCGGCGTCGTCAACGTCTACGCCAACCTCAACGGCTTTTCTCGATGGCCTGCGCGGCCTGGCCGCCCTTCTCGTGTTTGTCCACCACACCATCAGCTTCTTCGACAATGGCGAGCACGACCACGGCTTCGGCGAGGGGGGCGAGCACTGGCTGCTGGCCAGCCTGCCCTTCGTGCGCATCCTCTTCAACGGCGGCAACGCGGCCGTCGCCGTCTTCTTCGTGCTGTCCGGCTACGTGCTGAGCCGCTCTCCCCTGCGTCTCGTGCGCGACGGCCACGCAACCGCCTGTCTCTGGAACCTGGCCTCGGCCGTCGTGCGCCGGCCCATCCGCCTCTATGGCCCCGCGCTCGCCGTCACGCTTGGTGTTGCTTTGCTGATGCACGCGCCCTTCCACGTCGTGCCGGATATGCCGTGGCCGAAGCGCGACGCCGACGTGTTCCATGAGCTCATGCGCTGGGCCCGCGACGCCGTCCACTTCTTTAACCCGTTCCAGGCGCATTCCAACGAGGCTTGGTTCACGTACAGCATTGTCGTGTGGACGCTGCCCGTCGAGCTGAAGGGCTCGATGTTGGTGTACGTCCTGGCCGCGCTGCATGCTCTTGGCGGCAGGGCGCTGTCCGCCCCGCGGAGTGCGGTCGCCTGGTCAGTGGCCGCCGTCGCCTTGCTGCAGCTGCGCTTCTGGTCCATGGCATGCTTCATCGCGGGGATGGTCCTTGCCTGCCTCGACGTGCACGCGCTTGACGCATCCTTCCTCCCCCGCTGGTGCAGACGCTCGCCCCGGACGCAGGCCTTCCTTCACCACGCAGCGTTCGTCGTCGGCTACTACCTCCTCTGTCAACCCGCGCACGGCGGCTCGCCCGAGTACTCGCTCAACACGCCCGGATGGAACACGCTCACGCGGCTTACTCCAGCCGGCTACACCAAGAACCAGTACTACCGATACTGGACCTCGTGGGGTGCCGTTCTGGTCGTCTACGCCTCGCTGCGCCTCCGATGGCTGCAGCACTTCTTCCGCACGCGCCCGCTGCGCTACCTTGGGAAAGTCAGCTTCATGTTCTACCTCGTGCACCTGCCGATGCAATACGTGGTGGGCTTCCGCCTGGAGAGGATGCTTGGCCACGTGCCCTTTGGGGCCGACACGGAGGGGATGGAGTCGTGGTGGGACAACAAGCTGCGCGTGCCGGACGTGGGACCGCCGGGTTTCAATATCCAGTTCCTCCTGGTCTTGGCCGTCGTGCTGTCGCTGAATCTGGTCATTGCAGATTTTCTGACAAAGGGGCTAGATATGCCGTGCGTGCGGTTGGCGAAGCGCCTGACGAGACGGCTTGGATCGGAAGCTAGAGTGACCAGTAGCAAGGCCGACGTCGGTAGGTAATTTGGCAAGTTGACGAGGTGAAGTCAAGCGTTCGGAGGCGAAAAGCTGTTGGCTCAAGTTCATGGCTTGGGTGTTATTATTCTGTACGAGCATGCTACGTCTGACCGCGCCGCCCAGCATGCGGCCTGTCTGCCAGGCCCCCACGGATATCAGATCCTGCCCCTCAGGCCTTCGCCTCCACATGCTGAACCTCACTCATCGGCTGTGCGGCATCAGGGGTTAGCGAGAGCTATCACTCGGTAAACAGACAAGAGCAACATGCCTTGTCTTCCGAACCCGGCCTCTCCGCCAGCTCGAGCTCCTTGTCACGCGCCTCCGCAGCAGCGGTATGCCCGACACAGACATACTGCCTGAACTTGCGCGCGGCGAGCCGGGCCTCGAACATCTCGTCGATCTCCTCGAGCGTGCGGCCCTTGGTCTCGGGCAGGAAGAAGAAGACCCAAGCGGCACCGACGATGCACGAGGGGAACCAGATGTACCCGTACCGCGGGCCCCAGTTGAGCGACTCCGGGTTGATGAAGTACGGCGCCGTGAAGGTGGTCAGCCAGCCGAAGAAGAAGCCCGCCGCTGCCGCCAGCCCGAAGGTGTGGCTGCGCAGCCGCTGCGACGGGATCTCGCCGCCTGCCAGCCAGGCGTACGACGCGATCATGCCCTGAATAGGATAATGTCAGCTTCCGAAACTCTTGTGTCAAGGAGTCGAGGAAGGGAGACGAAGGATTGCGTACGTTGTAGCTCATCATATAGACGCAGGTGAAGCCGACGAGGACCTGGCCAGTTGAGGTAGTGCCCGGGTGCTTGTCGTAGACGATGGCGATGATGAGCTGGAAGAGGCCGCAGAGCGCGAGGCCCGTCATGATGATGACGCGGCGGCGGCCGTAGCGGACCACGATGAGCGAGTTGAGCAGGATGGCCAGGATGCCCATGGCGCTGAGCACATTGGTCATGGCGAACGCGTTGGCCACCTTGGACATGGCCAGGAAGTAGGCCTTGTAAGCTGCGCGGGATGTCAGTCACACACATCACGGAGACGGACCATGAAAGATAGAAAGCAAGAGACAAGGAAGGAGGAGAACCGACCAATGATGAACATGGAGCCAGAAGCGGCTTGCAACGAGACGACGCATACGGCGAGGATGGTGCGCCGCCTGTCGACCGGGCTCTTGAACATGTCCAGTGTGCCGACACCACTGCTGAGCTCCGTCTCCCTTTCGATGGCCGCCCTGATTTCCGAGGCCTCGCTGTCAACGTCGGCGCCGACGGGCCGCAGCCAGCGCAGCGACTCAACGCCCTCGTCGTACCGGCCCGACAAGATGAGCCACCGGGGCGACTCGGGGATGAAGAACATGCAGACGGCCATGATGCACGGCATCACGTAGATGATGCTCAACGGGATGAGGTAAGCCGACTTGTCGGGCCGGGTGGAGGTGGCCCAGTCGATGATGGTGCCGATGAGGGTGCCCTATGGGTGAAGGAATCTGTCAGATGCTTGGGAGGAATGGAACTTGGCAGAGTTGATAACCAGACAACTCACAAACGACGTGAAGAACTGGAAGATGGTGAGGAACCATCCGCGGTACCGCGCCGGGCTGCTCTCCTGGATGTACAGCTGCGAGAAGGTCATGAAGTACCCATTTGCCAGCCCGATTAGGAACCGGCCGGCGTAGAGAGCTCCAATGTTCTCCGTCGCCATCATGAGAATGTTGGCGATGACACAGAGCACGCAGGCCATCCAGAGGCATTGCCGACGGCTAACATATCCTGCCACGATGCCGGCTGTGCCGGAGCTGATGAAGGCGCCGAGCGTCATGAGCGACGAGATGAGCTGCTGTCGGACTGTGTCGAGGTTCCATCCGATGGCCGTGCCAGGGGCTTGGTGGCCGAAGATCTACAAGGCGAAGGAAAGGGGTCAGCGCGCCATGTCTTGGATTTCCAAAAAGCCAACTGCCGTGTGTTCACTGCACGCACCTTGAGGAAGCCAGGCATGGCCTGGAGACCGCCGATGAGACCGAAATCAACGCCATACTGGAACGGCGAGAGCACGATGATGCCGCAGGCCACGAAGCACTTCCAATGCGCCCTCCACGTTTCTTCCCGGGGAGACCCCATGTTGGGAGATGGCGGAAGCGGACAGGGTCTTGTATTGTTACAAACGTTCAAGACTCCAATTCTCTGGCGGATCCGTGGCTCTGCGTTTGAGACGAACCGTGTAGATGGAGGCGATGGAGGACAAGAGGACAAGTGAAGGCAGCAGACAGAACTCACATGCAACGTTCTTGGGAAGATGCACCTGAACCCTTGACCGGCCTTAACCAATTCAATTTCCTTTCACGTCCACACCTTCGGACACGCAGGGCATTTAATATCCTGGTACTGCCCCAACCGTTTGGAGCTCCGCTTCCCACGCGGCGGACTCCATCTTCCAATCTGGGGAAGCAACCATATGCCGAACCAGCTGAGCCTGCTAGCGCGCCACGGGTACTCATTAGGGGGGACTTGGCGGCCGCGCTGCAAAATGCGGAGAAGGGGCTGGTGCTGCGCTTGTTTGCCAGACGACGAGGACGGAGGCCTTTTACTAGTAGAGAGTAGAGTGAAGAGAGTTGCCAAGCAAGAATGCGGGGGAGGAGCCGGGGGAGGGTGATGGAGTCCGAGTCTCGACTCGACATCTTGGCTTGGAGCCAGGCTAACGATCCCCGTTGCAGACCACTATGGTGTCACGCGCCATGGCAAAACAGTGGGTGACGGTTCAAGTACCTATGTCCTGACTTTAGCTCTCAGATCTGACCAGCTTGTCGGTTGCCCGTCGTTGCAACCATGTCTTCATGCAGTCTTCCCCAACTGACGACTCTGCGATTTGCGGTCTGCCCATATGTTGTTCGCGCCACTCGGTTGCCGTACCACGCCAGGGTAACATCTCCCGCGTGCACTACCAGGCACCGGAGCACGCCAGCCTTGCCCGATCTAGGAACCACTGACGAACCTGGCCAGCGTGCCCTCGTCTCGGTAGCTGGATCGACCGCATGCAGGGCGGCTAGACGAGTCTGTGCAACGGCCACCCGGTGGTTTGGAACGGACGATCATCTGTCGGCCATTGCAACCGCAGGACCTGTCCCATTTCTGAATTAGTCTAACTACGTCTTCCGGCCGAGACGCTTGTCTGCATGAGGTTGGCCGGGCTATCCGGCCAGGGGGGGAGGGCTAGGCTCCTGCTGAAAGCTGTGCGACGGTGCTCACTGATGCTACGGACAATTGGTCGAGACCAGATGTCGGACCAAGATATAAGCCCGAGTGGAGAAAGACTATCCGTAGGCCAACAGCCCTTGTGAAAGGGGGCCCGAGGCTGCCCCCTGCAAGGAATCATCGCTGCTCGGACCCGGATCTGACCGAGCTGAATGTGGACGTAGATACATGGCAAAGACCTCCTGATACAGGAAACTTCGGGTGTTTGTGCGCCAAACCAGCGCTTTGACTTGTCCGCAGGGCTAACAATCAGTGACGACTGGGTCCAAGTATAGCGAAACGTCGTCAAGTCCGACTCATTTGCCGGCACCGCTTACGACGGGACACACTCGGAAAAAGAGGCACCGATTGTCCGCCATGCTCGTGCTTGTTCACCGCGCTGGGTGCTCGGGCACAAGTATGGCAGTGTGCGTCGTAACCTACGAGGACGTCAACTGGGAGAGAGAAGGCCAAGAAGACAAAGCCTAGGTACCTACTCTTTTCTGACCCCAAACAACAACCTCCGACACATTTGTGGTGCAGAGCTCTCGCATTCTGTTTTCAAGCTGTAAGATGCGGACACGGAAATTACACCCAGGTCATGCCCCAAAGGCCAGGGAGCAGAGGAAGACTTCCCAGCTACGGCAATGAAGCCGGACGTCAATGATGACAGGGTGCGGGTAGAAAACCCGAGTTTCTGAAACCGGTGGAATGTCCAATCATCTGGGCCCAAGAGGCGAGAGTTGTCACTGCCATCCCTTTTTCGGCCGAAGAGGGCTCGGCAACAACCCAGGTAGGTACATGTCGGTAGCAGACTGCCCGCTTCAGTCTCCGATTTTCCGAGTCACACCAAGAGCGACAATGACCCTGAGCACGCAAACCAGCCGTTGGATCGGCAACGCTCGGCAGGTTCCATTTCGCTTCTGGGACTCCAAGTTGACGTTACGCAGCAGAAACGCGAAACCCAAGGCTCGTTACACGGCGCGGCATTGCCGTTCGAGCAGCACTTTATCTGCCTTGAATTTGTTTACCTCAACCCCAGCTGGCCTGCTTTTCTTATTAGCCTCGTGGTCACCTGTTATATGATGGGCCCCGTGTTTTGGAACCTTCATCCCTTGTTCGCCGGACTGCCCATGCCGCGGGATGCCGCTAATGCCGTCTGGTGACAATCTGTCATGGCACCATGACATAATTCGTTCATGTACCTAGGAACTTGGGATGTCGTGGCATTGGTGTGACAGTAGGGGCGTGTGCGGATGCGTAGGTACAACGGAAGCTGATAGAGACTGCCACCCGCGAGTAACGGGCCGCCGGCGAGAGCGAGGGGACACGGCGACGATGCAAGCGAGAGATCAGGGGCACGGCAGAGGTGAGCGGCCGGGTGGCTGCCATGTGGGCTCGCACTCCCGGTTGCACAAACTGCCATGCAGGTCAAGTACAAAGACTGATGCCAGGGTCCGGCTCAGTCCTCCAGTATAAGGCCATATGAGAAACGTCCGCCGACCGAGTCAGGTTGCGAACACTTGACGCGACTGGAATGCAGATGACTCCAGCGCCGACGAACCACTGCAGACACCGAGCATCCGTCACCATGTCGGTGCTGTCACAGATGTCAGCTTTTCCCAGCCAAAGTCGCAATCACCGAGCTCGCATGGACAGAATAGCTCGTGTCCCTCGAAGCGCAAGTCCCAGGACAATCACCAGACGGTTGATTATGGAGACGCCCCGAAGCCCTCCAAGCGATGCCGCCACTGAGACAGTGCATCAAGGATCGGCGGAGTTACATGGACTTTCCCCAGCCGCGGACTCGGGCGGCCCAAAGACCGAGCCAGACACATCAACTCCTGCGCTTGACAACGAGCAGATCCCTGTCCTGCTCATCGAAACAATGTCAGAGCGGCCAATAGTTCCGACGAGTGCCACGGACTGGGAGTCCAAGAAGCACATTATCCGCGAGCTATACATGGATCAGAATATGATCCTAAACGAGGTTATTGAGATCATGGTGAGGAGACACAGGTTCAAGGCCACGTAAGTCTTCAGCCCCCCGGCGCAGGCCTCGGAGAGGGTGCGAAGCTCATCCCTGACGTGCGTGGTCAGCGCGAGAATGTACAAGGGTCAATTTGCAAAATGGAGGTGGACCAAGTACAACAAGTCCGGCAAGCACTGTTCGATCAAGCCGGCCAAGTCAAGAGCGAGTAGGAGAAAGAAAGGCAGCAGAGTTAAATCAGTCACGCCCGAGCGCCGCGTCTGCATGTCGGGGCAGCCTGCAACAAGCGCCCTGCAACTGGCCCCTCTGTCGCAGCACCTGTACCTCCCATACTTCGGCGACGAGGACTGTCAGGTCGAGTCCACGCTCAGCGCCTACGCCGCTCTCATCCTGCACTGGTCGGAGCGCGAGACGCCGTGGCGGACCAGTGGGCCTGGTGACCTGTTTGGACCGCACCGCAACTCCATGTCGGTCTTACAGCACGTGCGTGCCGCGCAGGATCACTTCGTCCACGGTCGCGCCCAGCTCGGTGGTGCCCTGCTTCGCCGTGCCTTCTTGGGAATTGAGGCAGCCGTCGAGGGCGGTCTTGATGTCGAGGCCCTCTGGGACTGCTGCCTTGCCGTGCCCCAGCTGGTGTTGACCATGGGCTGGACCGACATGCTGTCCATCTTTGCCCGCTACCTGTACCAGCTCACCAGTATCAAGCTGCCGGGCCATCCCATCACCAAGATCGCCGCCTCGCTGCACTGTCTCTCGCGCCAGGCCACCGCAATCTCCTCAGACTCCCCCACATCCTCCTCCTCAGCATCAAGGTCAACGCCAAGGACCACGCCGTGGCAGCTCCTCGACCTCTTCATCACGCGCGCCTGGGCGCTCTGGATCGACTGCGTCAGCCGGGTGCGCGGCGACCACGACGACGTGACGATCCACCTCAAGCGCGGCTACGTGACGCTCGTGGACCCGGAGCACGCGATGGCGCGGGACCTGCTGCGGGACTTTGGCGCCGCCGTGCGCGTGTCCATGGCCCGCCGCGGCGTCTTCGCCACCACCAGCCGCATCCTCCAGCTCGAGCACCTTCTCGTGCGCATGTTCCTGCCGCTGTTCACGGCGCGCACCGCGGGCAAGGCCGAGGAGATGCTGACGGCCGTCGCGGCGCGGATCGAGGGGAAGAGCGCGAACATCGGGGTCAGTGTCGCCGAGTGGGATTACATGGATCGGTACCTCGTGTTTAGCGCGAACTACTTCCGGGCTGCGATCGCGGCGTACAGCGGGGAGAGCGAGAAGGCGGCCTGGTACCGGCACCGGTGTCTGGACTCGCCGCGGGACTTGTTCTGGCTGCAGACGTCGCTGCTGCTCGAGTCGCGGCTGCGGTCCGACGGGCTGGACGCCGAGGCCAACGAAATCCAGGAGGCCCGGGTCGAGGTGCAGAGCAGGCTGGGCATTGCCGAGAGCGAGCTGAGGCTGACGGGGCGACGCGAAGATGGGGAGAGAGGGTGATGGTCATCCAAGACACTGTTATTATTGTTTAGTGAAGGGGCCAGGAACCACGGTGTTTCCAACACCACCTGGGTAAAGGAGCCTCGGGCTGTTCTTACTGTGGCGAACACTAAGATATTCGAAGTGTACGGGCTGTTCACGGACGGGGCACAGGTACCACTTATCTACGGCGACGGCTGTGGAGCAAACAGTAATAATACATTCCGACTACCCCGAGAGCAGATTTATCGCCCTTCCGAGTCCGAACTTCTCCCCCCACCCCCGCTGACAGTGGCATGGTTCTGTATCGCGGGTGTAAAGCTCTGCTTATGGAGCAGGTCCTTTTCCGACCCGGTATCGTCGACCGGATAAGATTTCATCTCGATGGACTGCTGGACGCGGATTGCCAGTCTGTTGTCATACCCTAGCCCGTCTCCTTCATCATCATCGCCGCCGTTGTTGTGGACGCCACCGTTCCTGTGCCGGTTCCTGGTGGCGCTGCTGCCAATCGTCCGCGGCGCGCGGCTCCCGCTGTTGCTGGCGTTGGGGGTGCCGGCGTTGTGGTAAGAATCGCCCAGCCTGTTGCGCCCAAGGATGACGCGCGTGACGAAGGCCTGGATGGCCGGGACCGAGAGGAATATGATGGCCATGTTGATCTCGAGGTGGGACCAGAGGGCTATGTCAACGCCGGTAACTGCTCTTCGTCAGCGTGTGGACAGTGGGTGCCGGTACGGGGCAAAGAGAGAGGGGGACGAACCGGGCTGTAGGTCAATGGGCCCGTTTAGGTTATCGTACAGTGCCTTCAGCCGGATGATGGACACAATGGTCACGCTGGGCAGGGACAGACTGTCAGCACAAACTCCTGGAAACGGGGGACGGGGGAATACACTAGGCGTTACGTACAAGAAGCCGCAAGCAAATATGGAAGTCAGAACGACGCGCTGCTTCTGGGGAATGTGCAGTCGGAGGATGAACGGGGCGGGGATCGCAAGGAGCAGCATGTCGTTGAGGATGTTGAAGCCGGCGATGGCGTAGTTGAGGTTGCTGCGGTTCACGCACCATCCGTCGATCGACTCGTCCCAGGCCTTGGCTGGCGGACTGCAATAGAACAGAGAGCCGGACACGGACATGATGCCGCACACCAAGATCCAGCCGAACATGTACTGGATTCTCCGCTGGGTTTCGGGTGTGGTGAAGATACGGTACGACTGGGCCGTGATGGAGAGTTTGTACAGCGTCTGTGACATGTTGTAGCATGGGACTGTGGCATACAGGGCCTGGTTGTCGGCGTCCGATTGTCAGCTCGAGCTGTGCGAAAGGGGTGGTGGAATGGCACATGGCACCAGGACTCACCGCCAGAAAGGGGATCAGAGTCTCCAGGTTGACTGGTTGACCAAGGCCGAATTTGATCTCTGCCGTCAAAAAGGGGTTTAGAGGACGGAAGCGTCGTCGCTCGGAGGGGAGACGGGTAGGTAGTTAGCACATACGGTACATCTCGACGACGAGGAAGCCGATGGAGAAGGCCTGCAACGCCCATCCATCAGTACACTAATGCGGTATACA
Organism: Chaetomiaceae sp. R4402; assembly: GCA_023628555.1. Classification (NCBI taxonomy): domain Eukaryota; kingdom Fungi; phylum Ascomycota; class Sordariomycetes; order Sordariales; family Chaetomiaceae; species Chaetomiaceae sp. R4402. The sequence continues at coordinate 403,879 of JAMAKO010000013.1, read as the reverse complement.
TCAGAGGGCGGAGGGCGGAGGGCGGAGGGCTGGACAAACCATGGCGCCTGTCATGAGATAGTCGTCCATGCCTAGCCTCTTGACGACGCATCCTCTGGTGAAGAGCCGCAGGGCGATGACGAGGACGGCGAGAGATGTCCAGACCATCGAGTTCGCCACCAACGCGTAGTTCCTCTCCACGATGGGCATGCCAGCGATGTACCACATTGTTGCACGTCGTTGTGCCCGGCTCCGGGAGCCGGGACGTCAGTCGTCGGGCTAGGTTTGAAGAATCGATTCTGGAGGGAAACTGGGCAGAGGCCGTCGTGGGCACACTGCAGGCTGGTTGTGTTATTATGCCATGCTCACAGCGTCGCCAGTCGAGCGCATTCGGCAGTCAAATTCGCACAGCGATTCAGCCCTGCAGTGTAGTGTACAAGACGGTAAGAGACAGGGCCGGCCATGCCATGGGATTTGAGGGCAATGGGAGCGGTTCCTGCCGGGGTAGAAGAAGAAGAAAGTCAATTTTACGCCCAAGTTCTACCTTGCGTGGTAATGGGGCGTGCTCGCGGCGGCGGCGGGCAGGGGTACAAGATGCATGAGGTGGCAGGGAACCCCCGCGGTGCCCTAGCAGAGGTGTAGGGGGGGAGAGAGGCACAGCTCGTCATTCTCCCATCACAGGATCGAGGCTGGTAAGGAGACGGCCCGGAGATGGTCCCATGCGAGAGAACCCTGCACTCGGTCTGTGACCAGACGAGCCGGACCTTGTACTAGTATTCTGTGGTGTACGCAGTACGGAATACATGTACCACAGCAGTGTAGACTGCGCAATCATGTACTACTGCGTAAATACATACAGCTGTCATGGGTGCTTTTCCAAGACATGCCCCCCAGCTGCCTGTTCAGACTCGGCTCCAAACCACTGCAGCGTGCCTCTTTGGCGCAGTTCCATCCCTTGCTTGTTCCAACCGGGGGCCAACCACCGCCTTCCCCGGTTCTTTTCGGCACCCGGATGTACGCGGTGAAGTTCCGGGCCAAAGAACTGGCCCCAATCTTGCTGGGGTTTGGGGTCGGCCCCCCACGGAACGTTCCGAATCTATTGGAGACACGCGCTTTTGGCGCCCGCGGTAACTGGGTAGTTCCCGAGCCGCTTCTCCCTGCGTTTTCAAACCCTTGCTCGACCCCAGAACGGACGGCATCAGAAAGTCCCCGACAGGGTTATGGTCAGGGGCCATGGCTCACAGCCCTCCCATTGCCCTGGTCAGACAATTTCTGTCCCCAAGCGAGCAGCACATGCAGGTCTGCCGCCAAGCAAGCTGAATCCTTTCCGTCCCTGCGGCGGAACTCCGATCAAGGTTTTGTGCATGGTCGTATTCTATCAATGCTTCGTCAAGCCAAGTCCAAACTAACTACCTGGCGTGTGATGTGTGCTTGGTACGGATACCTTAAGTGGCCTCCCCTGCTCGGCACTAACGGCCAGATCCATGCTCGCGCAGTCATAATGCCAGCTGAGACACCTTCCTCACCTTCGATTCTTTCCGTTCCTTGCCTAACCGAGTCAGGCCGAGTACAGCTCGTCCTCCTTCTCGACGGGGGCATCAATATGGTTGTTGAAGTCCTTGCTCGGATCGAACAGGAACGCCGAAACTGTGCATGGACAGCCACGTCAGTGACTGATACCCGATCAATGCCCACCCGCTGGGGCATGTATTGTGTATGTGCAGAAGGCATGCGGCATGAATAGGGGGGCCTGGGTGACGTACGAACAGCAGCGACCGCCACAAAGGCGGCGGCGGACGCCCACACGTTTCGGAACCCCACGGCGTAGGTGTCGAGCAGGGCGCCCACGCCGGCGTCGATGATGGGGCCCGTGACGCCGGGCACCTGTGCGAGCGCGGGCTGGTTCTGGGCCGTCAAGTTGGCCACGAACTGCGGGACCGAATCCGCGGGGAGACCGGCGCCGGTGATGGCCTCGGCGACGTTGGAGGGGATGTGGCGGGTCGCGTCGATGAAGACGGCGTTGTCTGCGGCAGAAGGTTAGCAAGCCGAATCAGCTGGCGAGGACACGCCAAGTTAGGTACGCATCTATCATGCTCACAAATAGCAATGCCAATGGTGCCTCCCAAGGACCGTACACTGATGATCAAGCCGCTCGCAATGGAGATGAGCTCGGCAGAAACGGCCAGCTGCGCCGCCGTGACGAGCGTGATGAGCGTCATACCAAGCGCCCATCCCATGAGCACGGCGTAGCCCCACACGGGCGTCGAGGTGTGCCTGTTGGTCGTGGCCATGCACACAAAGAAGACGATGAAGATGACGAAGGCGACGACTGTCACCCATCGAACCTTCTTGGTGATGGCGCAGTAGAGACCCGTGGCAACGGATGCCGCGATGGTAGCCAGGAAGGCGATGCCGAACCGGGTCGTGACGAGCAGGAAGTCGGTCTCGTACAGCGCGCTGACCTGGAAGGCGAAGTAGATGTTGGCCGCGAAGAAGGCAATGCCCTCGCAGAAGACGCAGACGAGAGAGATGGCGTAGTTGTGGTTGCTGCCCTGGAAGAGCCCGTGGTGGAACATGCCGTCTTTCTTGAACTTGGTCTCGTAGACGACCAGAGCCAAGGCGAGCGCAACGCCGACGGCGAAGGTGGCAGACGTGTGCGGGTCCGACCACTCGTACGGGTTCTGCGACCAAGACAGGCCCAGGCAGAACAGGACCAGGCTGGAGGCCAGGAGGGCATAGCCGATCCAGTCGAGCCGCGATATCTTCTCGCCAAAGGTCAGCGAGACTTGTAACGGCCGTGGGAGCGGCCGGTAGGCGAGGGCGCAGATGACGGCGGCAACGGCAAAGCAGGCCATGGCGATGTAAAAGTAGTATCGGAAGCCATCGGGGTCTCCGTGCCGGTTCAGGGCGCCGCCGACAACCAAGCCGACGAAGAGTCCAAGGGCGTTGGAGATCATGACGGCCGCCTGCGCCCAGGCTCGCCAGCGCCGGGGCAGGACCTCGGACGGCACCGTGTGGAGAAGCGGCTGCATGCCGAAGGCCAGTCCGACGACGGTGAAGCCGGCGATCACCCCGGCCATGCTGGTGGCACGGCTGACGATGACGCAGCCCACGGCCCCCAGCACCGAGAGCACAACCAGGAACCACTTCCGCCCCCAATAATCAGCCGCCTGAGAAATGACGGGCCCCAGCACGACGGTGAGGATGGCGATTGGTGCGGTGATCCATGTGACCTGGTCCGTCTGCTGGAAGTGTGCGGCAATGAGTTGGCCTTGCTGCCATGGTGCAAGAGAAGCGTCGTTGTGTCAGCAAACGAGACTACCATTGAAGTGAGATAAAAGGAAAGGAAAAAAGAAGAAGAAAAAAAGCGAAGGGAGCATTCCGTGTCAATGGAAGATAGAACTCACCGAGCCTGCACCAACCAAGGCAAAGTCTTGGGCGAAATAGATCAGCGTCACGGCGAAGACGGCGAAGAAGGTCCGGGCGTGGACGTGCGGCTGTGGCTCGTCTTCAGCGGACGATGTGTCCGGTACGGGTACATCCTGCTCGGGTTTCTCAGGGGTTCCTGACATGGTGGGAAAAGAGGCAGACGGGACGAGCCGGAATGGATGCGTGTGAGCGTGAGAGTCAACGGGGCTCCAGTCGTGACGGACAGCAACCGCCGATCAATACCAGACTCAAGTCGCCAAACGGCGAGAAGCCGAAACCAACAGGACTGGAACCATCCGGCTTTTGTTGTCACACACAGAATTGAGAAGCCGGGGGGCAAGTCCATGTCTGGTGCGCAGTATCTGTGGACGGACGGGGCGGGCCATGCATGTTGAGAAACCACGCCATTCAGGGGCTTGATTGGCCCCGGGCCAGGGAGTCCGCGGGCCCGGCTGCAACCAAACACCGAGCTGGGCAGAGCTGGGGCACTTTACAATACACTAGTGTACTAGTACTGCAAGTGCGGATATGTGCTGTGCCATTCGCTAACGTTGTCTGTACAAGGGCTGATTAATACACTCATGCACCGTCCTGGTCTGCCCCCCGCGTTGAGTGTCGTCTCCTGGGGGCCGGGCATCCCGTGTTCTTGGCCTTGCTCGGGACCGGGACCGACGCCGACCTGAAGAGCGACAGACGAGATTGTGAGAAGAAAGAAAAGAAAAGAAAAAAGGGCAAACAAAAACAAATATCAGGACGATAGAGCTCTCACCAAACCCCATAACGATGAACGTCGCTATTGTTGGCGGCGGCATCACCGGCATGGCGGCTGCGATATCACTCCGGCGCAGTGGACACAAGGTCACCATCTTTGAGCGGTCGTCCCTCAATAATGAGATTGGGGCGGCTATCAACGTGCCGCCCAACGTCGGCCGCTTTCTTGAGCCGTTGGGTTTGGATTCCAGCCGGTTTGTGACATCCCGAGCTATGTACATCTCCTCGCCCTTTACTTTGGAGCAGTCCATTAGACACGACCATTCCCGCAACAAGGAGAAATATGGCGCACCTCTGTACTATGCCCATCGAGTCGACCTGCATGAGAGCTTGAAGCGTCTGGCCACCGGCACTGACGAGCCTGGGGTTCCAGCCTCTATCAAGTTGAAGTCCGAGGTCGTCGCCTACGTAAGTCAGAATCTATGCTTATGCTTCACATGCTTATGCTTCACAGAAAGTTCACTAACTTTGCGGGAAAGGACCCCGAGGCACCCTCCCTATCCTTGGCCGACGGCTCGGTGGTGACTGCCGACCTCATCATCGCTGCCGATGGCGTCCATTCCATTGCGGCTGAGGCTATCACGGGCAAGCCCAACCAGCCCCAGCCTGCTAACCATCACAATTGCTGCTACCGTTTTCTCATCCCCACGGCAACTCTTGAGGCCAACCCAGCCACGAGATTCTTTATTCAGGAAGAACCTAATGATGGTGCGAGGGTCTATTCCGACGTTGAAGGCCGGCGACGGCTCGTTGCCTATCCCTGTCGCAAGTAGGAGCCCCCTTTTTCCCTCGACAAAAATGATGTGATTACGACATGTTGACGTCTATACAGCTACGAAGTCATGAATTTCGTGGGGATCTGCTATAACGGAAATATCAATACCAACCGAGAGGGTACCTAATGAAAACTCGGGCAGGCTCTGTGTGTATGTTGTCTGAGCTGACCACCCGCTCCCGAATAGATTGGCATGCTTCGATAGACAAGTCAGAAGTGTTGGAAAAGTACGCTGGTTTCCATTCAGGAATCCTAGCAGTCATCGAGTATGTGTCTACTCCGCAAAACCCCTCCCCGCTTGATCATCCCCTGACCTCTCGATACTATCTAGCCAAGCAAGCGAGGTCAAGCGCTGGCCCCTCCTATACCGTCCACCCCTCTCGACCTGGCACAGGGGCAAGCTGGTGGTAGCCGGAGATGCCGCACACCCCATGTTGCCACGTAAATGCCATCCCCTCCGCCCCTCACGTTGTCTATCCGCTGACACAAGCTTTACCCTACAGACCACGGCCAGGGCGGCGCGCAGGGCATTGAGGACGGCTTGGCGATCGGGCTGGTTATGTACGGCGTGACCGATGCTTCGCAAATCGCGGATCGCCTTAAAGTCTACGAGAAGGTGCGGTACAACCAGGCCTCGTTTATCCAGGTTATGAGCAACGTTGGTTTCGACGAGACCCCCCCTCCCGAGCTAGTCAACTACCTGGAAGGCCGCCCAGTGCCGAGTAAGTGGCCGCCCCGCCCAGCTCCGAGACGAAGGGTCGATCACTCACCAGACGGCCTGTGTGCTTTTAGAATCTGTCAATGACATGCTGGAGCTGACCTATCGCCCGGATGTGGTGGCGACCGCGCTGGAGAGGATGCGTGAGCTAGACCCCGGCTTCACACTCCCGGCAGGCTTCTGTCCGGCATCCATGGCATGATAGACGGTAGATGTGGAAACCAGAAGGTTCCCTAGCTCAAAATGTATGGGTTGTGATTCAGTTTCAACATGGCCGCGAGTCGTCTTTAGATCGTAGAGCATGATTCCGGATTTCGGGACCCTCGTTCCGCTGATCAGTTGGAATCGAGCAGGTTATGCACAGTTAGCAGAGTCACTCACTGGTATACAACATTGGAGTGTATCTTCATCTGAATAAGAGAGTTGCGTAGCGGACCATCGAGCCGCCGTAGTGGCCGTCGTGACCTGACAGCAGCATGACGACACCGACTCCCACCGATGGCAATATGTCAACGGTGGCCCCTGACACGTCCATACATTGCATTTGTATTGCTCTTCATTCTTCAGCCAGTCCTCCATTCCAGCTGTCATATCCAACCCCCTTGAAGAGTTGCGGAACTTTACTAGAAAACTTAGCCATCACCATGTCTGAGCGCGGCCCCAGAAAGCAACAGCTCAATGAGATTGCGCAGGAGGCGGAGAGGGACCTCAACACGTACCAGTCCAAGACAGGCACTGGCAAGGGGCTGGTCACGGGGCTCCAAGATTATGGAGTCAACGACACAGCCGAGAGGAAGCTCCCCGGCGTCACCGTTAAGGTTGGCAAAAACCCTCGTGACGAACAGGAGCTACGACCGCCGGATTCCCACCGACGAGGGCGGTGATGTCGACGAGACCGGCCGGTGGGGCTCCCCCTTTTTTTTCCTTCTTTCTCTCCCTTTTCAACCGAGACTCCCTGCTAAAAATATGACTGACTAGCAGTACGGCCCAGCTTCATCCGCGGATCGGCATACGAGGGCGCGGGCGGCCCAGAGGACAAGACGGCGCACATCTACCAGCACAATCCGGGCAAGATAGACGAGGCCACCGTCAAGGGCTGGGGCAAGGATCCGCGGGCGCTCGAACGGGCCAACGTGCGCGGTGACCGTCCGGACCTGCTACCGCCGGAGCAGGCGCTTGTTGGTCGAGGGCGCGAGCCGGCCAAGCTGAGCGACGTCTCGGAGCGGGGACGGCTTGCGGCCAAGTCCAACGTTCGGTCTCTCGGCCGACAGCCGGGAGGAGATCCCCGCCCAGCTCAGCAGGGGCAGCCAGTTCAAGGGGGAGTACTACGAGACGCCCGAGTCAGTGCCCGATCAGCGGGCGGACCAGGGTGCAGTGCCGCTGGACTCGGTCACTGAGACGTCCAGGAACATCTGAGTGGTGCGTACAAGATGTCGCGACTTGAAGTCTATCCTCTATGCGGTCTAGGTTTATGTATCTAGTAAAATGCCATATCCGTATGCACTTGCCTTCTCCGTGATGCTGCGCCCGGCCAAGTTTGACAGTGAAACCGCTACAGCTTCGTCTCACAACATGATTACCTCCACGCACTTCTTGATGAACCCCGCGAGCGGCATGGCCCACTCCTTGCTGACGGGCACGTAATGTCCGCCAGGATGCGTCAGCACCAGAGAGTCTTCGCACCGCTCGACCAGCGCCTGACTGCGGCTCTCATCCACAACCGTGTCCAAGCTCCCCAGGAAATGCAGCGTCGGCGTCTTGATCTTGGGCTCGTACAGCCACCCCAGATCCTCAGGTACCGCATAGAACCCGCTGTAGATGGCGGCAAACTTGAGCGGCCGCCCGCCATTCGCCGCCCGCACCGCCTTCACCCACCCCTCGTGCTCCTCCCCCTGAACCGTCCTCCCGCCCTCCATCGCCGAGGTCAACATCGCCGCCATAGCACCGCCCTGGCTGAACCCAATCACCCCGTCCACATATCCCCTGTCTCCCGCCATCCCCTCCCCTCCTTCCTCACCCCCAAACTCTCTAATAGCCTCCGCCAACCTGGTCATCCCCTCTTCCACAAACCGGTACTTGCCACTGGCTTCATCCCGCCGGAACCACGCCCACGAATCGATCTCCTCCTCTGCCCCCTCGCCCGCGCCGCCACCCTCCTCGCTGCTCGGCGCGTACCCCGGGATGTCCCGCGGCGACAGCCGGTTCGGCCCCGTCGGGTACAGCAAGATGGGCGCCAGCCCCGCGGGTGCAAGCGCCTTGGCCACCAGCTTCTCGAGGGCGCGCGTCTTGGCGCGGAAGAGCGGCCCGGATTGTGTGTAGCCTTCTCGAGCCAGGGTTCAGCAAGACTTGTTAAAAGTAATGGATAAAGGGTGGGGAGGGAGAGGAGGGAGGTTGTTTACCGTGCAGCATGAGGATTCTGACTTCCTTCTTGGCGGGCTTTGTGCCGCCGTTTTTGGGCGTGGATGTGCCCCGTTGCGCGGGCGAGTCAGTCCGCGAGGGCGGGTTGGAGTCTGGCATGGTGGCGTTATCGCCCATGGTGTGGATGAGAAGATGGTTTGGCCTGAGACGGTGAACAAGTACGCATGTGCGGGTGTGCAATCGTGACCTGAGTGCCGCTGAGCAAAGCTGCATGGGTTATGGCTGGGTGAGATGGTGACAGAGAAGACATGTGGTGAGGGAAAGTGAGTTCGGCCAGGCCAGTCACACCGCAAGCCGTTGTCCGTTTCAGGCTGTAAGCTTAGAAATCGGAGCACTGTGGGGCGAGCTGCTGAACTACTGGCAAGCAATCTGAGCGGACGGCATTCATCACAAGACATCAAGGGACGGTAAGCGGGACTTGTGGATTGTTCTGTTGATGCTCTGCGAACGGAGAGCAGCTGCAAGTGCTCAGGGGTAAATCGTATACCGGCAGTCCGGACTCTCAGCATCCAACCAGAGACTTTGGCCGTCTCCGTCACCCCATCGGCTGAACCAAATCCAAAGCTACCGAACATAAAAGGCTCTACAGATGTAACCTCTACTGATTCCCAACATCTCGGCGAGTATCAAGACGACCTCTCAATGCGGGCGCCCAGCAACGGGTAGGGTTTATCTATGCCAGGAGCGAAAACATCCACATCAACGGAGGAATGATGGTGGATGCCGATAAACACACTGTAAACAGCGTGTTAACTGGCAAAAAAAAAAAAAAAAAAAAAAAAAAAAAAAAAAAAGAAGAAAAAAAAGAGCATGCTGTTGACAGACTGTCAAGAGCTTTTCTCCGCTGGTCACCCAGCGTGATGCCCACGTTTGCGGGCGCGGAGAGACCGGGAAATGAGCGACACGACCGCGTCCCATCATACCCACATCCTCCATGCGCCTCAGTGCACAGGAGACCGGAATTGACAGCTCAATTGACGTTGGCCGCAGCTCTATGATACAAGTCCGCTTCTCGGACACCGTCTCGGGGATATCACTCAAGAAAATGCCGCGTTGTCGTCGCTCTCGTATGCACCACACCGTCACGTCGTCTCTCGCGCTTCCGAATTTAGTGCGGCGTCTTGCGATTCGGGTTCCGGGGGTCGTTCTTGAACTCGTCGGCTGCGTCATGCGGTCAGCTCGGCCTTGAGCCGGTGGAAAATGCGACGTGTGCGCGTACTGTTCATCAACGTAGTCTGGAAGCTGCTGACGCCGTAGGCGACGACCGCGGCTGGTGGAGAACGTTAGTTGGGCTGTTCGCGTTGACGCTCGGGGCTATTGCGTTGGCGTGTCGGATATGAGAGGCTAATCAGGGCATACCGGCAGCGAGGAACGGAGCCATGGGACGCACTGCAGCAAAGGCATGCATGGTCAGCGAAGGTCGACAGCGAACAGATAGCGGGACGCCGCCAGGGCCACGGCCGCTCAATTGATTGACGTACACACTGGCGCCGGGAACTTCTTGAACGGAGCGACACCGAGCCAAGACATGATGTCGGTTTCCTCTGGCGGTGACGACGGAGGTTGGTTGGGGTTGTGGTTGGTGATGGAGCGTTGTCGGGTCAGAAAGCGAGCGTTTTTCGCGGCTCCCGCTTCCGAAGCTGGCGAGAGTCGCAGCGCAGCGGCGTTCATGCCTTGTCTTCCAGGCCAGAAGCTCTGAAGCTTGTGTGGGGCAATTTGAGACGGAATGAGCAGGAATGATTCTCCGGGCTTGGCAAGAAGCGACCAGAACTGCTTGTGACATCATCCCTCCCCGCATTTTCCCGTCTGGGCCAGCAGGCAGGCAGTCAGCGCCTGGACCTCCGGACCCTGGCAGCTCGTGCAGCTGACCTGGCCCAAGCTGAGCAACACTGAGCATCTCCGCCGAGGAGCTCCTGCTTCCCTCTGCATCTCAACCGTCCTTCAAAGTGCGGGGTGAGCAGGTCGCGTCGTAACACCCGCTTGCTTCATCCAATTACCCAGCGTTCCTCCCCTCCTCTTTGCCATCCATCCCCTCCTTCCTTCCCTTCACTTGATACCCAATCTAGCTTCCCGCTTGCCGTGCCTTCCTGCACTGCTGTTCACCCGCTGCCGCCATCACAAGCTGCCCGGCAAACGAAACGCCAACCACATCCTGCCAAATCGAGCGTCTTCTGCCGTGCTGCTGCTGCTGTTGCGTTTCACGTCTCGCGTGCCCTTATCGCCATCTCTTCTGGACGCCGGCTTGTGTCACCCATCGGACGACGTAACCGCGTGCGTCTCATTGTTTCATTCCAATTGAGACCCCGTCGCGCGTTGGAGTCGACTCGACTCTTTCCGGCATTGCACATCTGCAACTTGTGTAACCGTGGTATTGCCTTCCCCTCATTTTCGGGGATAGACTTCGGAGCGGTCCGATCATACCTCCCTTCCCTCCTCTCACCAACCTGGTCGCCGGCACGATGCTATCGCAGCGCGTTGCTCGAACCGCCTCGGGCGCTGCCCGCCATGCGCCGACGCTACGAGCATTCACAACCTCAGCCGCGTCCCGGAGCGGCCGCACCCCCGCCTTGGGCGACATCCAACCAGACCAGCACGAGACCTTCAACAACCGGCAGAAGACGTTCCGGGCGCAGCTTGTGGAGGCACAGAAGCAGCGGGAAGCCAGTGGGTTTGCCTCGTCATCGTCTTCCTCATCTTCTAGCTCCTCCTCTTCCTCCTCGGCCCATGGCCTTGGATCGCTGAGCACTGCGGCGAGCGGTACAGGTAACGCGGCACGTGCTGCCGAGCAGGAGCCCGCCCGCAAGGCCGGGCCCCTGACGAATCTTATCTATGGCACCAAGGAGGGCCGCGAGCTGGACGCCCAGATCGAGGCCAGCTTCAGCCAGGTGCTTGCGCGAGGCAAGTACGTGCACTCGATCGAGTTTCACGATGTCAAGCCCGAGTGCGTGGAGGAGTACGTCGCACTCGTCGGCAAGTGGTACCCCCGCGTCGCCAGCGCGCCGGAGAACAAGGTGCATCTCGTTGGGAGCTGGCGGACCGAGGTTGGCGACTGCGATACATTCGGTGAGTAATGAATTGATTGGAAGCAGCCTCCAACCGGTCAATGCTAACCAGGTTGTTTTTGGTAGTCCACATCTGGGAATACCAGCGCTACCAAGGTTTCCACGCGTCGCTCAACACCATCTCGCACAATGCCCAATTCCCGGACTTTGACAAGAAGCTGCGCAGCCTCATCCGCGGCAAGCGCACGTCGCTCATGCAGGAGTTCAGCTTCTGGCCGACGACCCCGCCGCGCCAGCTGGGTGGCCTTTTCGAGTTGCGCTCCTACACGCTGCATCCGGGCAACCTGCTCGAGTGGGAGACGCACTGGCGGCGCGGGCTCAAGGCGCGCCGCGAGGTGATGGAGGGCGTCGGCGCCTGGTTTGTCCAGATCGGCGACCTCAACACGGTGCACCACCTGTGGCAGTTCGCCGACCTCGAGGAGCGCAAGATCCGCCGCGAGAAGAGCTGGGGCATCGAGGGCTGGGCCGAGACGGTGCACAAGACGGTGCCGCTGATTCAGGAGATGAAGAGTCGCATCCTGGTGCCCATGCCGTGGTCTCCCGTTGCTTAAGTGCGATTTGCGCGGCGTAATGGTGAGGCCTAGCGTGTGGTGTTTACAGCGGGCATGTACATAGGGAAAGTTGGGCTTGTCTTGCGTTTACCGGATCTCTGCTTTTCATTTGTTTGAAGCCAATGGACCCTCAGAGCAGAATCGGAAGCGTTGCTCGTGTATCTAAGGTAGCCATGGAATACTATTGCACATGTACAAACCAGTAACACACTAGACGACTCCCAAGACAAACATTGCATTGTGAGGTTCAATTGATCTTTTGGAATCTGCTACCGACGCCTGAAGCAACGCGTTAACAACCCAAAATGAAGCATGCCATTCAACTCCTGCCAATGCGAACCGTGATCGCGACGACGACCACCGTCATCACCACAACTGCGTCCCGCCCCACGCTTCCTAAGCGCAACTGCAAGCCCCTCCTTCGTCTCCACGCTCCGCCGTTCTACCGTCAGCACGGCACCAGAAACTGGCTCTTCCTCGTCTTTTCCCTCCTCCTTATCCGCCCTTGCTGATAAACCCTCTGACTTCTAGTCCTCCGCCGCCGCCGCTTCGACCTCGAGTTCCTCTACGTCCCCCATGACAGCCGCCAGGTTGCGCCGCGCGAGGGCGAGCGTGTGGCCCAGCGCCGTCAGCTTGGCCGAGAGCGAGAGCAGGGACGGGTCCGCCGACTCGACGCGCACCTTCTCGCGCACGAAGACGTCGACCGGCTTGTTCTTGCTGCTGTTGCTGTTCTTGGTCTTGTCGCGCGTGCCGGAGAGGGGGATGGGTGCTGGTGCCGCCACCGCCGCTGGTGTCGATGAATGACGCTGTAAGGAATGTGGCGGTTGGTCGTTCTCGTCGCTGTTGCAGCAGTAGCCAAACACCTTCTCGGTCTCGTCGTGCTCGAGTCGCCGCGCCGTGCCAATCGCCAGCGCCAACTTGGTGCCGAAGTTGAGCGGCGCCGAGGCCGGCTCCAGCGTGCGCAGCCACAACACCAGGGAGCTGTCCTGGATGCTGAGGTGGAAGCTGAGGGAGGGGGTCGACGAAGTCGGGGAGGGGTGGGTGAGCGGAGGGAGGAAGTGGGACGGCGCGGCGGAGCGGGTGGTCCAGGGGGCGTCGGGGCTCGACTGGGGTGCGCCCTTCAACAGGGCGGAGGCTTCGGCGAGGGATTGTGAGAGGAGGCGGAGCTGGGCGGAGAGGAATTGTGGTGGCGGTACGGCAGGGGTAGTGGAGTTCGGAGTGGTCGGCGCGGTGAAGCCCGGGTAGGAGTAGGAGAGGGTGAGGTTGAGAAGGTCAACCGACTGCGTCAGGAGGGCGTGGAGAGTGGTGAGAGGCGCGAGGTGGATCGGGTGGTCGGGGTTGATGGTGAGGGATTGATGAGGGAGAGTGCGTAATCGCAAATGGATCGTCTGAATGGACCAATGTCAGCTCAGTCGAGTTTGATGGTATCACCAGGGAGAGACAAACCCCCTTGACGATCCGTGTTCCCACGCGGGTGACATGTCCCTTGACAACTTCGTTCCTGGGCGTGCTGAGCACCAGCGTGCTGCCTGGGTCGACCGGCGCAAGCAGCGCATAGCAGTCTTCGAGGCCGTGCTTGACGTGGGTGAGGGTCTCGTGGAGATCTTCGATCAGCCAGTCGAGCTCGCGCTTCTGTTTGGAAGGAGTAAACACATGTTCAATAAGCACCCACGATTTATCCATCGCAACTCGGGCCTGGGACAAGGCAGGTGAGATTGACGGCAGTGACAACGCAGGGCGACGTACCTCAGCGCTCTCGATCGCAACTTTAAGCTGGTCAGGGGCAACGTGTGGCCAGATTTCCACTGCCATGGTGAAGTGTCCAGACTATCGCTGTCGCCTACGCGGCGGGCAGGCACCCATATTCTGCGGATCACCGTCGTCAACCCGGCGTGGGGCTCATGGCAGAAAGTGATGCCTGGGACCTGCAGCATCGCATGACGAGATTGAGCGGAGAGCTAGCCTGTCCAGCAGCTGGAACAGGCAGACGGTGGGTCAGCTCAGCGGGCTTCCCCCAGATCTTGGCGCCGGCTTTGGCTTATCGCACCCCACCATCCAATGCCGCTTCATCCAAACTTTCCTGCAAGCTGCCCCTGTGCAACGTACGCGCAGGCGGCTCAACACCCGTATCCATTTCTACACAGCCCCAGTTTGAGGCAATGCCACCTTAAACGATAGCTGCTTCGTTCATTCAGCTTGCATTATTGAACTGTGCTGCTGAATGCTTCGCGGGCTCAGGTCCCGTCTGCGTCGGCGCATCAGTTGATCATGGCCTCGAACGTGGCGGCCGGCGAAGAGGCGCCTCGATCCAAGCAATTGCCCAACCGTCCCGAAACGAAACTGCCTCCAATCCCCAATGGTACGCCGGGCTCCATCCGCTTCTCACTCTACTTTCTTTGTTTACCTCGCTTTCTATCACCGAGCTCACCTCGCCTGACTCCTCGCACAGGCTTCCGCGTCCAAAAACGCCCGCTCCCCAGCGGCCCCTCCCCATCCTCCCACCGTCCCTCCTCTCACAGCGATGTCGAACCGGCCTTCGACCAAGATGGATACTTCTTCCCTGCCCGCGCCTCACACACAACCGTCGTCAAGGTCTCCTCCGGCGCCAGTTTCATGAGCCTGGTGCGACGGGTGCGCAAGGCGCTCGAGCGGCGCACCCAAGCGCAGGCAAGGGGCCAGGCGGCGAGGGGGATGACACTGGCGGCGCGCGTGGCGGCGATGAAGGGGGCTGCTTCGGCGGCTAAGGTAGGGGGAGGAGGGGATGGTGGGAATCTGCAGGGTGGGGGGGTGGAGGACGCGCTGGACGATGTGGTTCTCGTTGCGACGGGTCGGGCGATCGCCAGGGCGGTGGAGGTCGGCGGGTTCTTTACCAGGGAGCGCGAGCTGGTGGTTCTGGTGCGGACGAGGACGCTGCAGGCTGTGGATGATGTTGTGGCCGGGGACGGGGACGAGGTGGAGGAGGCGGATGTGGAGGATCAGGTGCGGGTGCGGAATGTGAGCTGCGTGGAGGTGGGCATCCGCTGGGCGTCGTGATGGGTGAACTGGGGACGATTGTATCGTCTAGGGAGAGTTGTTGTGCGCTTATTAGGGGACTGGCTTGGGTAACAGTGATTCGAGGGCGGTACAATGGGCGTTCAAGATCGGTTCAGCATCGATGGGTCATGGCGTTTGGGTACAGGACGAAAAGGTGGTCAAGGATTGCGGATCTGCGCGCGTTGGTCATCAATCATCAGCACGAGTTGTTATATTTCCCTTTTAGAAATGGGCTGTTCCAGCCTGTTGGTGTCATCACAGGCTCACAGGCCAAAGGTATTGCCATGTGCTCAACGGTCTTCGCGCCCTAGAGGGCTAACGATGTCTGCGTACGTAAGGTACTTCGGATGAGTCTGCGCTGTACTGTGTGCAAGGGGAGTCCAAGTGTTGTTGAGTCTGTTACGCGCCCGTCGCACCTGAAACGCAGCGCTCATGAAACTGCAGCCAATTCACTTCTATCACCCAGCCTGGTCCCTGCCAGACCGCAGGGTAGTTGAATGAGGACCCAGCAGGAGGGAAATACATAGTATCGAGCTTGAAGAGGCTAGACAATGCCATCTTCCAAGATGCGGAATATCTGACGAGGGCATGACGAGGGAGGTGCAAAGGGAGCAAGCAGGAGTGAAGGGTGGCATCCCGGAGTTGTGAATAGGACGCGGTAACGCCATCCTTTAAACCCCAGGGCACTTCCTCCGAGTGAGCCCAAGCAGGGAACACATTGACTGGCTACACAGTATTTTATCCATCCCAGCGGGTACGTGCAGCGAAGAGTTTTGTCGTTTTCTACTTGTACTGTGTAGTGTAGCGGACCGAGGAGAAGCAAAAGAGGGCGGGCGACGGGACGAGCTCCTGCAGAGATGCATTCTAGTGTATACCGGTAGGTCGGCGGTTCCCCAAGGCGCACTGTAACCGAACCGTAGAGCCCACCTGCTGCTGGCAGCTGGGAACCTGGGGTCATTGGAGGTCTGTGAGCATCACAGTGTTCCGTACACGCAGTACACAATCGTACATGTACTTCGTACAGTATCTAGGTTTTGTCTGTACCTTTAGGAGGCTCTTCTTTAGCCTCCCTTGTCGCATGCATTGGTAACGATGACCAGCGCCGGCAGGGCGACACATGGCACCAGTGACCACTCGCAGTCCTTCGACAACCTCTCGTTCTTCCATGATCATCGTTGCTCTGAGGCTCTTGGACATGTGGCGGTCGTCGTCGTTAGGAGAAGGCCCACATTTACAGGGCTAACGCAATCATCCTTGGGGAGGCATTGACCATGATCGTCTGAGATTTCGATTCATCTCGCCGGAGCCGATTACCCCGGAGTGCCCTGGCGTGGCCGGTTACACTAGGGGTCTTACCCCTTGCGGTTTGAATACCCTCCCCTGTGTCGCACGGCTTTCGTCCTGGAGACAGGGCAGCATCTCATGACGTTACCAGGCACGCCAATCAGCGGCCGCGGCGCAAATTTGACGAAATCTCGCATCTTGCCGCCGTGGCATCGCTCCTTCGCGCCGATCAATGCTGACGGGGTCCCTGCATGTGCGCATCAACAGGTAGGTACATCGTACACTCGGGGTACCGTGTAAAAGACAACTACTAGTACACAGTACAGGAGAACATCAGACAAAGGTGATGCGACCGCAGCTTTTATCGACGGCGCTGGCATCGCACAAGAGCCAGCGAAATGCAGTTGTCGTCCGGGCTAGTGTGGGGCCGACATTGCGACCGCGAGATTGGTTTCGCAGACGGCAAGGCAGAGAAGCGGCCCAGACAGGCACAGCACACTTTATTTGGCAAAGCGCAATCACTCTGTGTTGCATCCAGAGCACGCGCGCTCGCTGCTCCGAACTGGTGCCTGCAATCTCCCGCCAAGAGGCGCGGGCGCTCTAAAGATGGGGAAGCCCGGTCGAAAACGGCTGAGAGTGATTCTGTGATGCAATCCAATCAGCGAAGCCAGCGGAGACAGATGTCCATTCGAGATTGCCGCGGGCGGCGGGCGGGTTCCTGGTCGGCCGCGATTTCCAAGGCGACGATCGCTTTTTGCCGCCGGCGCAATCGTTGGAAAAGAGAAGTCGATGGAGGGCGCTGGAGGGATAGGCTGGGATGGTCGCACCCCCCTACCTGCGCCTGCTCACAGAAACGACGCAACGACGCAGGTACCGGTGGGTCTCCCTCGTGGCACCAATCCCTGGCGGGGAAAGCGTCAGGTACGTACCAAGGCGCCGTCTGTTGTTGTCGGCTTTTCTGGGCCGCTTGGCAGCCCAAAATCGCAATTTCACGGCAATGCACAAGCGAAGAAAGCATCCCCCCCCTCCCCCCAAATGCATCGTGGGCTTCTCTCATTCCTTGCCCCGTCCGTCCCCATCCCTCTTCAATCCCGCATCGCCCACCCCCTCGCTCCCGCACAGGCTTCGTTGGCAAAGTCTACACCCCTTGGAGCACCTCACCCGACCTTGGATACTCGACGTATTCAGTCTGTCATTCTTTTTCTCGCTCGCGCTGTAGCAGTAACGACGAAACATCCATCTCATCAAAAACCGCCACGAAAATACCATACCAAACGATCATTTTACCGACCATCGAAACGAGAGTCATTGCGAGCGCCAACCCTCAGCCAACGCTTCACCGACACAGTCTTACCTGCGTCTGAGCCTAACGATCATCAACATCACCACCTCGTCCATCTCCAGCTGAGACCTGACTCGGCGCCGGACTTCCACTTCATACGCTCGCCTCCAAGCTTTGATACGCTACGCTACGCAAGCCTTCCGCGCCTCGTTGACTCTCTCCGCCTGGCACACAGAACCGCTTCATCTCGCGCAAAATGCATCTCCCGACTATCTTCACTGCCCTCCTCCTGCCGCTCGCGGCCGTCGCGCAAGACGTGACCCAAATCTCCACCAGCACGGTGACGCTCACCAAGACGCTCACGCTGCAGCGCGCCGCGGTGACCACCGTCAGCAACTCCACCTCCTTCCACCCCACCGCCCCGTCGACAGCCCTGACCACGCCCGCCAGCCACACCGGCGCGGCAAGTTCTGTCACGCCCAACCCCAACGGCGCGGTGCCCGCGCTCGGGGGCGCCGCTCATATCGCGGCCGTTGCTGTGGCCGGTATCATTGCTGCTGGCCTTCTCTAAGCGCCGTCACTAACGCTTTCTGGGATGGGATTGGAAATCCTGGGGTAGGACGGATTCTCCACCTTACCTGGGGGTGGAAAAAGGGGGATGCCTGGCGCGATGCAGCCCGGCTCACTGCTCAACCGACTTCTTCGATGCGAGCATCACATCAGTTCTTTTCCTTTGTTTGAAGCAGGGCACTCTGGATCAGGCATGGTCGGTGGCTGCCCCTCGACAAGCATATCCGAGGAACGCCCTATGGGACACCCACTTCCCTCGCAACTACCGCACAGAAGGGGTCACTCGCATATCTCGGGCGTCTCGTCAGCCGCGCGACCATTCCGTTCCGCTTGCCTTTTTTAACCTTCCAACCTTCGGTTCCTGAGATCAGGCAGGCCCGGGCGCGACCGACGCCCCTGGGAATCCAACGCCGATTCGACTGGTCTCAGCCTGTTGTTCACTCTTCTTCGTTCTTCCGGCCGACCACCCGCTCGCATGCCCGGCGTTCCCCCGGGATCACCCCCTTTCACCGCTTGCGGTTCACCCTCAACGTTTGATACCCTTACCGATTTCTCTTCCCCGCTTTCACCATCTTGGCAGCATCCCTTCGGGGCTTATTCATTATCAACCACCTTCATGAGCGGAGGATTCTGGGGGACGCTCGTGGTGGTTTGGCCGGCTGGACTCCATTACCTACTATCTTCTTCGGGGGACTGATCTGGGACGGATCTTGACTTAGCATGTTTGTGAACAAGTTGATGGCATGGTCAAGGTCCGGTTTCAGTTCACGGCGCGATTGACGAAAACTTCTACGAGGGAATGAGACGGATGAGGCGCATGGGGAAGTGATGCCTTTTACCATTTTTTCCTTCTCTTTCAACATTAACCTTTCTATACATTCAATCTTGGTCGATACCCCTTTTCTCAATCCGTGCAACCGATCACTGTTGGTTCGCCTGGGTATCTTGTCGTGCTGTGTCTGCAGTCCCTTGCATTATGTAGAGCCCGTCAGCGCTGTGGTGTCTCCCAGCCATCCATACACCATTCCACGCCTTGCGTAGATTGCACCCGCCGTTGCTCAACTCTCCCGTCCCGAACAACGTGCCGAGACCGGCAAACTGAAACTGGAGATTTGAGACGTCGGGTATTTTCCAGGCCGTCTCGTCTCAAATTCAGTCCGTGGCCGAATCTCCACAACCGAGCTGGAGTCCAGCCACTCCCTGCTACCATTTTTCCACGTACTGCGCAGTAGGTCCTGTGTACTGATACCCAGTAGAGGTACTCCGTAACTAAGTCGCAGCAATCACAACGAGTCGCCTGCTGTGAAAATGAGTTTCGTAGACTTGAGCGCGCCAAGACGTTGCGAGGTTGGTTAAAGTTTTGCGTTTGTGAGTGGGCCCCTGAGCAAACTTTGTTTCAAGCACATCCCAGCGACGGTGAACAGAGATAGGTCTCCTGGTGATCAAAGTCGATGATCGCCATCTTATCTTTCGGATCGGACCGGCCATGTGATTGTTCCGCGGCGTCTGGACTCTCTCGGCCAGTGCTGATCAGCAGTCCAGAGCCCATTCTTTTCTTCACTTAATAAGGACACAGAGGGAGCGCCGATCCCCATGAGATGCTCCGGCACATCAATGCTTGACCTGACTGCTGTGAGCTGTCCATAGCAGACTCTACTGTGGGCCATTACAAGGGCCCAAAATGACCCTGTTCGTCTCACCAGAGATGCAGCAAGAGTCCGAAACGAAACACAGTGTACCCTACAGACGTCACGATACATACAGCTCGTGCAAACCCAAGCAAAAATCACCAGGGAGGTGGTTCTCTACGCGCTGCTGCCTGCGTCAGTGGCAGGAGCCCTCAACGAGGCTACCAACCTCCAGCCCTGCCTCCACGCAAGGGTAAGCAACAAGACCTAAGAAGGCGACGTTAAGAGCAGCCATGGCACCAAGGACCCATCCGGATATTCCCAAACCCTCCGTTGCCCAAACAGCCCGACAAACGTGTTAACCTCCCTCTCCCACCCCCAAATCCGCACCCCAAAAGTCCTGTTATTGCCCGGCTTTACCGTGCCTCCGACCGAAACACTGCTAGCGTGCTCGCATACGTCGCCCGGTTCTGGTCCCAGGTCGCCATGTCCGTCCCGTTCTGCATGACCATGCTCACGCTGCCGATGGTGTTGAGGTTGTACATCTCGACGCCCAATAACCCACTACCACCGGCGGCCTGCGTCTTGGCACTGCCAGCATGTGGGCTTGCCGACGGCGCAGGACCGATCGAAAGAATGCGCGCCTGGCAATTCTCGCCGGCCTGTGCCGTGCTGCAGCGCGTGGAGTAGTTGTTGAAGAAGCTGTACAGGCCGGCGCCGAAGACGACCACGTTGCGCGAGTTGATCACGCGCAAGCCCCATGCCATGGCACAGGGCGGGTTGCCGGCCAGAACCGGGGAGCTGTTGTTGTCCTTGTTGTCGTGCTGGCAGTCGGCCGCGAAGTCTGGATCACGCAGGCCCGTGTTGAGCAGGGTGAACGGGAAGGGCGCGCGGGGGTTGGGCTGATAGTAGGGCGTCTCGCTTTGGATCTGGCCCATCCAGACGTCGGCGGCGTTGAGCAGCTGGTATTGGTACAGCGTGTGATGCTCGACCGAGCTACCGACCAGCCAGACGCGCGTGCCCTCGACGAGGAGACCCCGAGGCACGAACACATTGATCTGAGTGGAGTTCCGGTCGTCAATGTCGTGGTCGGCCACCCAGATCCAGTTGTTTTCCATGTACACGTTCCGGGCGTTCGGGGTGACGTGCATGCTCATGTATCCGGCAATGCAGGCCGGATTGGCGTAGTCTGCGACGCCTGGGGTGGTGGGACACTCGGCTACTTGAAGCTGCGAGCCTGCGAAGCCGCCGACGCGGACGTGAACGTCCCAGAGACCCGAGGGTGGGTTGCTCGGGCTGCACACGTTCTCGGGTGCCGGCGTGTTCAGGTTGTATTCGATCAGGGTGGCGCCTGCGGCCGGCCCCTGCGTCGACACAATGATGTCGCTCATTTCGACATACCCGATCTCTCCAGGTTTTCCCACCTGAACCACGGGCTGCGGATTGCTTGGATCCGCAAACTTCCTGCCGACGCCCATGATCACGGCGGCCAGACCTTCGCCGACGACACGGGTATTGCGCGGGATGTAGACGGTGTCGGTGACAAGGTAGTATCCAGCGTCCAAGAAAGCAATGCAAGACGAGTTGGCGGCCGTCTGAAACAGGGAGTTGAGAGCAACTGTATCATCGACCTTTCCGTTGCCCGCTGCCCGATGGTCTCGCGCTGAGATGAACGAGGAGGCAGGGTAAGCTTCGTACTGCGGCTTCGATCTCTCGTAGTAGCGGTCGCCGAGCTTGAGGGCCGGCGGTTGCGCAAAGGCGAACTCACGCCCCTCCAGCAACGAAGGTCCGTGAGGCGCATACGTATTGCCCTGACAGCGAGTTAGCATGGACGTCGTACAATCGCTCGAGATCAGCTTACTCTCGCGTAACCTCGGTCGTAAACGGTTCCTTTGACATCACCCAGAAGAAGAGGCTGCCCGTTTGGACCTTGCAGGACGATAGGAACATTCGTGTAGGCGACATTTTGAATCACCAGCGACCCGAGACCAGTGGCGTTTCCAGGCGCCTTGCCCGTCACCAGCGCTGTGCCAACATTGACGAACGAGCTGTCGAGCAAGGTGACGGAGCCAACATCTTGGGTAGACATGTTGATGCCCACCCGGCAGCCGACAATATTGAGCGACTTGTAGGTCCATCCCCAGTTCCATATCTGCTCGATGGCGGTGTCCGAGCCGTAGAAGGTGAGGTTCCGCATCGTGTACTGTTGATTGCCGAATCGGGCGCCACGTTTGCCGCCATAAAAAACCAGATCCGTCATCATGCCACCGCTTCCCTCCTCCATGAAGATGCCGACGTGGTCGTCTCCGGGCAAAGACGACAGCCTAAAAACACAGTTCTGAATCATAGTCGCTTGAGACGACGGCCAGTGAACCGCAGTTGCTGTGCCGCGGATACTCTTTGTGTCGAAGATGATGTTGCGCAGTTGCCGGAAGAAGACATTTGTCGCCAGGAAGTTGAGCTCTAGTTGTCGAGTGTGTCAGCAACAAGATTTCGATGAAGGACGGGGATAGGAATCCTTACTGCCGGTGTTCAAGTACGGGTCAGCATCAAGTAGGGCGCTCGCTGTGGTAGGAAAGTTCGCGGCCCCCTTGATGACAGGCATGTCGGTTGGATCACCGATGATTTGCGTGTAGTAGTAACCGACAATCGGCGTGGTTACGATGTATGTGCCGGGAGGAAAATACACAACAGCTGGCGTGGTAGTCGACCCAAAGCAGTCAGGGCCGCCACAGCGGCCTTTGCTGATGGCGGCATTGATTGCCGCCGTGTCGTCGGTCACTAGATGATACCTCAGTCAGCAACAATCTCAGAATAAATATGGCGCACATCGTACCTCCATCGCCTTTGGCTCCCCATTCCTTTACGTTTCTGAAGACCTGATAACCGACTTGAGAGTTGAACGGTGCGATACCCTGGTGGTGCAAGTCTTGCATCCAATACGCCGCCTGGGCAATCGACGCCACGACCAACACGGCGGCAAACGCGCACTTCATGATGAGAAGGCCGGCTCTGTTGTGGTAAAGTGGCGTAAGAAAGGAAGAGCTCGAGTCGCGAAAGAGATCGTCGAGTGTCGCATCCGCCGGGGTTGTGGTTCGCCTGTCGCGCGGAAGATTCGAGTACTTCAAGGACTCGGCCCACGGCTTGCAATTCGGTACCTCTGATTGCAGTGTTCGCTGGTCGATTTTCTGACTGTGGTGCCAAAGTCGCGAGCGGGGGGAGTAAACAATTCCGGCAGGCAAGAGCAGATGGGAAGGGAAGGAGCGCGCTTTCCAGTACGCGCCCTCAAGACTCTAAAGCAAATCAATCACCGATCCTCAGGCACGCTGCGTGTCATGTTTTACGTTCAGACAAACAGCAACTCATGGCAATCTGTTTTATGCTACAGATGCAGCTTCATGTTGGTGGCACTCATCCGGTCTGCTTAGCTGCAGCCACCAGCGTGGCCCACTCCCAAGACTTGATGCTCTCATCCCTCAGTTGAGCCCCCATCACACAATGAGTGTCAACTTGAAGCTGAGACGCCACAAATGGGACTCAGCCAACCTTTGCTGTCGGCGCTGTCTGCAGACTGCTAGTACATCAAAAACGAGCCAGCTCGAGAGAGCATGCAAACAATGGATGTAAATCATCTAGGCTCTGTAATCAGCCCTGGATACCGGCGAGTGCTTCAAATCCCGTCCTTGGCAATGCTCCTTGATGGAAGCAGCGCGGCTCTCTGGTCTTTGGGCTCACGTGGGAAATTTGTAGGGATGACAATATCAGCTGACATCGGGGTAGACATTGTCTTGTGGTGTCTTTGTTTCGCCCCTCCTGATTGGTAACGTCGCTCACACACCGAAGACAGCCTACCGGATTCGCTACAAAAAGACCACTTGTCAGCTGCCCTTCCAGCCTCAGGTGGCATTCACCCGCCATTGTCAACAGCGTCAGTTCCTGGTTCCAACCGAGAGTGCAAAAGATCGACGTCAAGAACAACAATGTCTGGCCCCACGACTCCTACGAGCACGAGCGACAATGCGTCGGCACATGCAGCAGACAGTGGGCGGCCTCGTTGCCAACAACCACTGCTGCCACATCAACCGAAGCCACAGCAGAAGGCGGATAAGGCTGGCTCTGAACAATACGTCGGCAAACCGGAATGGCAGTTCATTCTTCAGCGGCCCATGACTCTACCCGAGGACGAAGAAGACCACCTGGGCGATGGGTGCATTGTTTCGTAGGAGGGCTGAGAAACTACGATGGAGGGACCGAGTTTCCTGCAAGGAACCTGACAGCATTCCATGGCCACACACCATTCTGCATCTCTTTTATGACCCTTTCAACACCCCTCGTGGCGTACTCTCAGATGTCACTGCCACATGCAGGCTTGGTATCCTTTGTTGCGTGATGGCACATATAACGCTTGCCACCAACTGGCCTTTAGCACCTCTCTTCAAGTTCTATATCGGCTCTCCAATTTTCGTCAAGAATCGCGTTCAACGTTGCCCTCGCAGACCGGCCCTACGAGGGTTATTGCACAGGGTGCCTTCGCATCTCAATCAGCATCTTTCGCACCCTTTCGCCGCCGCCAACACTCCAGGAAACTCTTGCTTCAAAACTTATCGATCTACCATTCAGAGATGCCTCTCGTTCCCGTTGCCGTCTGGCTGATGGCCAGCGTGGCCGCAGGCGTCCTCACCAACGCCACGGATCCTGTAACAGACCACAACCCCGGCCCGATCTACCCAAGCAACGCGTCCGGCGTGCCCAGAGAGTTCACACCGCGCGGGGTGCCCCCAGCAGTCAGGCCCGAGTCACAGTCCGGCGGCCCGTTCCAGGTCAGCCCTGAAGCCGAGGCGGCCAAGGATACCCAGCTCGAGGGGCGAGCCAAATGCCCATCTTGTGTTTGCAACTGCCCGCCACGAAAGAATGACGCTGTTGGGGGGGCTGCCCAAGGAGTCTGGCCTGCTGTTGCTGGAATCGCGGGGTTAGGGGCCATGTTCGCTGCTCTGTAAACGACCCTGAGGCCTTGGTTTCATGGTGTTTTGGCGGATTGAGAATGTTCGGAAGGGTGAAGGCAGGGCGTGGGAACGGGATGACGGGGCCGAAGCTAGCGACGTATTCAGTTCGGCATGTTGAAGGCAAGGTCTCTCTTGGCGGTAAAACATGAAGGAGTGCTGTGAGGTCATGATTGGTTTTCCCCGTGTCATATAGGTAGTAACGTCATGCAGTGCCCTGTGAGGGCCGGCTCAGTCTTGCGGAGGCAGCAAGCCCAGCTATTCATGAAATGAGTCATGTTCCTGTGTGCATTCCATATTCAAGATATCCATAGGTACGACGACCGCTCTTGCGGGTGCGAGTAATGATCTACCATATGGCTGCTTGCACGACGGTAATCTTGGAAAGATGACGCTCTAGGCCCAGCAAAGATTTTCAGCATGCCAGCATGTATTTAGAGCAGCACCACTGGAACCAACCCAGAACCCACCTCAAGGAGTTTGCTATCGTGGCGCAGTTTTGAGGTTGGATGTTTCAACAAGACAATCAACAGCACGCGGCGTGTTCGACGCCCCAACCAACAATGAGAACAATGAGAACAATCAACGCGGGTGCCTTTGTAGAGACCTGGTGTGTGTTTGAGGTGTGCCAACTTGCTGAGCGTGCGGAATAAACATGGTGACTGTACGTTCAATGCTTTGTAGTCATTGTCCGACAATATCACCCCTCGGCCAGGTTATAAAGTCATCAACGACCCCTTACCGCTCGCTGCCTTTGTACAGCGCCACGCCTCCATTCAACGAATCTTGACTCAATTGGGTGGTCTCTGAAAAAAAAAAAAAAAAAAAAAAAAAACCACAAATACAGCGTCTACATTGCGACAGATATCTACTTCGACCATTTTTGCTCGAGAGCACACAGGATTTACTGCCAGAATGGTTGCCTTGCCGATTCCCGCTCTTCATTGGAGCCAGCCCAACCGCAGCCTTCACACCAACGAGCCCGTGGCTCACTTCGTTGTACCCCAGCAGCTCACCACCACCGCATCCTTCTCCTCCTCTGCCGTGGCCACAAACCCGGCTATCCCAGACGCCGTCACCACCACCCCCACCACCACCACCACCAATAGCGGCAGCATTACAGTCCAGATGCGATCTGTCGTGACGCAGAAGCCCTCTCAGTTCTGCCTCCCGTGTCATTGCAAGGGGTTGAACCAATCCCAGATTGACGACCTCGACTATCAGAGGGGAAATCACAGTTGTCTGTGGTGTCAGTGCAAAGCCGGCGGTGCCGGGAGAAACCGCGTGGATGGAGGTGGCAGCATCGGCGTCAGGGCAGGGGTGGTGGTCGTGTTGATGCTGCTGCCGTTCTTGGTCCTATAATGTATGTGTTTATTTTTTGAGGTCCCCTCTTCCTCTGTGGGGGTAACGGTACGGAGCTGGGACCACAAGACTTCCATCGATACGGCGACTCGTAGCCACGAAGAGGTCAGTCGGCGTCGACGTAGAATGGGATTAGAGTTGTCATCGTAGGCATCATATCTGACAGAGAATGTGTACAACACTACTGCTCATAAAGTCCAACCACGTAGCAACCAATTCCCCTCAGAGTGACACATCTGCGACCTTCAATATTCTTACATCCCATGCATACATAACTCATCACACATGAAGAACGGCCATTACGCCTTCTTCGCTGCCAAAGTGATACAACCGTTGGCGCTGTCCTCCTCGAAGATGCCTCCGAGAATGATCCCTTCATCAATGCCAGCTTCCTGGAACCCGTTCTTGGTGATGTCGCCTTGGCCGTTAACAGGCTTCTTCAAAGCCCCAAAATGGAACTGACCCTGCCCGCTGAGGTCGTTCTTGAGTGCGTCTGTCACGGACTTGAGCGCGTCGGTGCCTGTGGAGAAGAACACCTGGGTCGTCCTACGGTCTGGTTAGTTACAAACGCAACGTCAGCCACAGACTGTCCCAAGGAGTACGCACGACTTGTCAAAGTCTAGCTTCAGCGCAAAGTTGTGAAACACGTCGTCGAGAAAGGGAGTGCTGAAGAGCAGCTGGCCCTGATTAACGTTACCGAAAAGCTGCAGCATGTCCGGGTTGGTAGTCTTCTGGCCGAGGATGGTGCCCGTCTTGAGGACGACCTGGTTGGTGCTGAAGTCGTTGCTCTCGAGGAAGACGAGCTGGTACTCGTGCGACAGGTTGAGCGGCCGCACGCCGTCCTTCTTGACGCTGAAGTGCAGGGTCTTGACGCCCTGGGTGCTCGGGTCCGTGCCGCTGTTGCTGGCGGGGATCAGCTCGGCGCGGCGGAAGCCGACCTGGTTGTTGAAGATGGATTGATCATTGATGAGCACCTCGACCGGCTGGGCATCGGCCTCGACGTCGAACTAGCTTTGCGTCAGCAAGCTGCCCATAGAGCTGTCCAGGATTTTCAAACTGACCAGAGACCCGGCAGCGGTTGGGAGCAGTCGAAGGGCTTGGTCAAATTTCAGCCCCTGGCCGAGCACAAACTTCTCGCTGAAGAATTTGTTCGGCGCGTCGAAATCGGCCGCAACCTGGGCAGCTGGGACGCGGCCATCGAATTGCAGCTTGCAGCTCTGTGCGGCCGCCCAGGAAGAAAGAAGCAAAAAGGCGAGGAGAGCGCAACGGAAGAAAGCCATGTCCGCAGAACCTGGACAAAAACGAGCGACTTGGATTGAATGTAAGCTGAGAGAGCAGATCGATCAACGTCTGAGTTGCCTATCGCGATGCGATCGAAGCAGGGGCCCAGGGGGCACATGGTGTTTTTAAACAGCAGGACTGGGCAGCAAGGGGTACACCTCGCGAGTGAGAGCGGTCACGGTCATGACTTGGCATTCATGCAGCATGGACGATTTAGAGACGTCGCTTCCATAGTGATTGTCTAGCAGCGAATGTGGTGACGATCCGTGATCGACGACCGTGAAACCGGTACGCAAGGCTAAACGGCTGTTGCATTCCCCGGACCCGGGGTTTCAGACGAAACTGAGGACTGGTGCAGTGGAAGAGTACAACTACTTGGGTTGAGGATGCTGTGTGCTGTAGGCACGAATTGAGCTGCCGCCTTAATTATTAGAGACCACTCCTTCATAATCTCAGAGATCGCCGAGTCAGGTTAGCGAGTGCACATGCATGTCTGGACGTTCTTTTGCGGCGACGAACCACACTCGACCACAGCTGGTACCTTCCATGATAAGGTGGTACTCTCAGTGGAGGCAGTGAAGGTGGAGCGCAGTTGCAATGATCGGTTTCAATGTTCACTCGAGAAGCTCAGGGACGGAATCTGAATGGTCCAACACCAAGTTCATGTTCGCATCCAAGCTAAGGTACCTAGGTATCTGCCTAATACGAGAGTTCCGCACCTGCCTACGCAGGAGGCCTGCAAAACACCCGAAAACTTGCCGGGAAATGGGTTTAGTCGCCGAGAATTGTCGGCTCGGACTAGCTGGAGCGCGGATACCCCGCGCAAATAGCTGACGGAAAGCCCAATGAGCAACGCGGACTTTAAGAGTTTAGGGGTTAACCCCCGGCAGCGCCCGGAAATAGGGTTGGTTGTGACTGTGCCGGTGTAAGTGGGCAGGTGCGATGGTGCCTTGGTGCCGCCTGATGCTGCATGCGGTCATCGGCGACATTTTTACATGTCCATTGAAGGTACAAATGCGAGGCAGCTTCTTCCCTCGGGCCGTCAGCAGTCTGCATAAGTTCACCCTCTCCAGCACCCAAAGTCTCAACCGCGTCCATCTTACATTGACCTCCGCTACCACCACCATCACACCATCAGATCATCCATCACCATGGCTGCCAACCCCACCATCATCGAATCGGCCGTCAGCGCCGCCATCGCGGCAGGCAAGATTAACGGCGCCGTCATCTGCGCGACCGACACCTCAGGCGCCTTCACGTACGACCGCGCCCTGGGCGAGCGCACCCTGCTGTCTGGCGAGAAGCGCCCCCAGCGGCTCGACGACCTGCTGTACCTAGCGTCCGCCACCAAGCTGCTGGCCACCATCGCAGCGCTGCAGTGCGTCGACGACGGCCTGCTGACGTTACGCGGGGACCTGGCCGGCGTGGCGCCCGAGCTGGCGATGGGGACGAAGCAGGTCCTGCCGGAGGGGGCGGACGGCGATGATGCGCTGCAGCCGGCGACCAGGCCGATCACGCTCGAGGGCCTGCTCACGCACACGTCCGGCGAGGCGTACGACTTCATGGTGCCGCGGCTGGCGGCGTGGCGCGAGCGCAACGAGCCGCCGTTCCCCGAGGGCGAGACCCGCCCCGTCGAGGAGGCCTTCGCCTACCCGCTGGCGTTCCAGCCGGGCACGGCCTGGATGTATGGCCCCGGGCTGGATTGGGCTGGGCGCATTGTCGAGCGGGTCACGGGCCAGACGCTGGGTGGCTTCATCCACAAGCGTATCTGTGAGCCGTTGGGGATTCCCACGACGGACGTGCAGTTTTTCCCCGTCAAGGGGGAGGACGTGCGTGAGCGCATGGTTGATCTTAACCCGGAGGATCCGGAGGGGCTGGGGAAAGCGGTGCTGAACGGTGCTGGCGTTCTGAACCAGCGGAGTAAGGGGGATTTCGGCGGGCACGGGTTGTTCATGACGGGGGAGGGCTTTGTCAAGGTGCTGCATTCGCTGCTGAAGAACGACGGCAAGCTGCTGCGTCCCGAGACGGTCGACGACATGTTCCAGAACCACATCGGCGCAGACGCGGAGGAAAACTTCCGCGTGACAATGGAGGGCCCCGGCAGCGAGTTCTTCCGCGTCGGGACGGCGCCCGGCAGCAAGATCGGCCACGGCCTCGGTGGGCTGCTGACGCTCGAGGACGCGGAGGGCTGGTACGGCGAAGGGACGCTGAGCTGGGGTGGCGGCATGACTTTCGCGTGGTTTGTCGACCGCAAGAACGGCCTTTGCGGGGTCGGCGCCCTCCAGGCCGCCATGCCCGTGGATGTGGGCGCCGTGATGGAGCTGAAACAGGTATTCCGCCATGACATCTACCGCAAGCTCGCGGCATGGAAGGAGGAAGGACAGCAGTCGTCATGAGATGTGTAAGACCAAAGGGCAGAACGATGTCGAAGAAGGTTGAGAGGCGTGTCGCTGCAGTCACGAGGCACTGACTATCATGACATGTCATGAGGATCATACGAGATGTAATAGACGAGATCTAGGATATCAAGCATTCTGAACGAAGCAAACTGGTGGGTAATCGCTGTGCAAAAAAAAAAAAAAAAAAACCAGGTTGATGCAACACGCATAAACGCCATCAAAGATATTTTTCCTCCGTGTGCTGGCCCCAGGACCCGAAAGGTACTCGTACAACAACCGATAACAAAAAGACGACAGCGTGGGGAGCTTAGTAGTCATAACCTGCAGCAGCCTTCCAGTCAGTATCTAACCAGTCATCATATCTTCAGGGGAGAAACGTACGGCCAAGCGCCTTGCCCCGCTTGGAGACCTCCTTAGCGTGCTGCTGCTTGATGCGGGCGCGGCGTGCCTCCTCCTGGGCCTCGAGCTCGAGGCGGCGGACGTGCTCGCGAGCCTCGCGGACGCTCTCGCGGGCTGCCATCAGGGCGCGGTCGGCCTCGGCCTCAGCGGCCTCTGCGCCCATGACGCGCTCGCGGGCCTGCACGATGGTGGGGTCCATCTCCTCGAGGTTGTTATTGCCGTTGCCGAAGGAGCGGCGCAACAGGCTGCCGCGGTGGCTGCTGTTGGTGCTGAGGCTGGTGGCATCGGTGGACCGACGGACGGGGGTCGTGCCCGCAGCAGCGCCGGCGGGGACCGCGTGCGTGCCGTTGACCGCCCCGTTCGTCGCCGGGGTCGGGGAGTGGCGGCGGCTGCCGAACAGACCGTGCCGCTTGGGCTGCTCCTCGTAGACTGGCTGGGCCTGGGGCTGTGGCTGCGGCTGGGGTGCTGCGCGCTGGCTGCCGAAGAGCCCGTGTTTCCTGGGCGGCTCTTCATAGACGGGTTGGGCCTGAGGTGCCGGCTGCTGGACCGGATCGGCGTGGCGGGAGAACAGAGGCATGTTGTCTGGTGGGTATGTGTAATTTGGCAAGGAAGTTGCACAAGGATGTTGCTGGATGTTGGATGAGATGGACGACGGCTTGGCCGGTGATGGAGCGGATCGGGTGAAGGGTCTCCCTATTTGAGTGCTATCATGCCTTCCGACATCACCGCCGTCCGCTGTGTATCCTCAACTTGTCAAACCTGATTTTGCAGTGTTAGTGATGATCAGCTGCATGACGTCAAAACAGAGGCTGTCGCAGGTCGCACAAGAGGACCCTGGCGCTGGGGGGCATCCAATCGGCACCTGGCCATGACGGAAGGGGACGTCTGAGAGGATGGCCGGGCACAGCCACGCAACCTACACTGTACATACGAGCCAATCGACACCATGACACCTGAAGGGTCCTGAACTGCATAACGGTCGTCATTATCTCATGTGAGAGTTGGGTGCCAACCTGCTGCCAGGCGCCCAAACGAGGAGAGAGGCCATGGCAGAGAGCACAGCGACGAGGACGGCCGGGCGTGAAGTGTCAGTGGTAGCAGCGGATTACCACACAAATACCATGCAATTCCAATCAGATACCAAAGAGCGGCCATCGTCAACCCGACCCTCGAACTGCTGCCCCCGACAGTCGAAGTCCAGCATCCGCTCGTGGGGCCTGACCTGACCTAGCAACGATGCGTCCTTTTCTCAGACAGCGCGGTTTTCCGTGCATTCTCCATTCACAACCTTGCGAGCTGCGCGCTTGATGGGGCTGCTGGAAGGGTGGGCCAAGGGCTGTTTCCAGGTTGCAATGACAGAGTGGTCGGGAGTTTGAAAGGATGCAGTGCGCGAAGTTGGCCGCCAAAAGAATGACGCAAAGTGCAAACCGTTCGGCAGGGGTTTAGGACACCTACAGTGTGTACTGTGTTGTGTACGGAGGGAGGTATGGATACCCGTATCCAGGCATGGTCCAGTCACGTGCCCTTGCTCCCTTGGCTTTGCGCGCGCCGCGTGTTTCCTTTCTGCAGGCGCGCCAAGCCCTGAGCTCCAGGTGCTGTCTGGAGAATCGCAGAATTGCAGAATCGCCGAGCTGCAGTAGCTGCGAGCTCATGAGCAGCCCACCATTGCAACCGATTCAATCCAGCCCTTTGTCGCTCGCCTTGACTCACTATGGCCGACGACCCCATGGCTCTCGATGACCGGCGCCGTTCTCGATCGCGCACGCGGTCGGCCACCCCGCGCTCGCAGTACTCGCGGTCGCCCTCGCCCGCGATGGACCGCCGCCGCTCCCACGATAAAGACGCCCGCTCGCCCGCCAGGAATGGCAGGTATCGAAGCCGCAGCCGCGGTCACACCGCCAGTCGCTCCCCGAGCCGCACCCCCAGCCGCAGCCGCAGCTATGCCAGCCGTGACAGGAGTCGGTCCAGGAGCAGGACGCGCAGCGCAAGCCCCCCGCAGAAATCTACCAAGGCAGGTTCCTACGACACTTGTTTGACATGTACACTCAATTGACCGTTGATATTACTGTTGCAGATTGTTGTTGAGCGCTTGACCAAGAACATCAACGAGGACCATCTCTACGAGATATTCGGCCAATACGGCGAGATTGACGACTTGGACCTGCCCGTGAGCAGAGTGTGTAAGTGGCCAATAGGACATGACACTTCTCCAACTTTGTTCTGACCCCATCTGATGCAGCCGGCACCAATCGCGGCACTGCCTACATCCTCTACTTCTCCGAGGCCGAGGCGCAGGCCGCCATTACCCACATGCACGAAGCCCAGCTCGACGGCAGCATCATCCACGTGTCGATCGTCCTCCCGCGCCGCAAGGTCTCGCCCTCGCCCCCGCTGGCCCGCCGCGGCCCGCGCGGACCCCCGGCGAACGTGCGGCCGGTGCTCGGTGCCCCCGGCGCCGGCCCTGCCGGTGGTCGCGGCCGGCGCTCGCCGGCAGCCGGCGGACCAAACCGCTACGGCCACCGCTCCGACGTCTACCGTCCGCGCTCCGTCTCTCGCTCCCGCTCGCGGTCCCCTGCGCCAGCCGGTGGCTCACGCAGGTACCGTTCCCGTTCTCGATCGGCATCTTACTCGTCGCGATCTCGGTCACCCCCTCCCCGCGGCGGCGGCGGGGGGCGGGACCGCAGGGGCAGCCGTGGCCATGGTCGGCGGAGGAGCCCGAGCCGTGGCAGCTACGATAGCTACGACAGGCGGAGCCGCAGCCGCAGCCGGGATTACGATCGGAGATAGGTGGTTGGCAATGATATCGGAGCTGGGATTCGCATTTCACTGGGAAGTAATTGGCGTTCAGGCTGGGATGGGCAAACCGAAAATCAAGGGGGCCGAAAGAATCACATCGGCTATACGTCTCTGTTTAGTATCTGGCGTTGCTAGGCTAATGGTTTTCAGATGACGGAAGCTCCCTCCGTAGGGCTAGCCGTTTGCCATTGAGCACTACCGAGGTTTCACAGGTTGTGCCAGCTTTTGTGTCCCAAAGTCTCAAATCGGGTCTCGCGCCTTCGGGTGCTTATGTCAACTGTCTTGACTTACACTACAGCTCAACTTGTCGACACCTTCTCTGCGGCTCGAGCTATGCCCATGCACATCCTCCGGACCTCCATCTGTGAGACAAACCAGAGTAGTGGGGAACTTGCGCAGAAGGCTTCGAGCATAGGCACCTTGCCTGCGGTTGTCAGCTTGAATGCCTCGGGTTCCCCTAGAAGCGCAGGGTATGAACTGACTAGGCTTACACCAATTTCACAGGAGGTTACACAGGCTCCTGATATCACCCAGGTTCACATGCCGCCTCCATCAGGGAGGCAGGAGATTGGCTCCCGTGAAACCTGTCAGGTGCAGCCGCTGCCGCCGATTCGCCCTCATATCTAGGGCTCGCCCAGCCGCGCGCCGTGCCGATTGGATAGAGACGGACGGTCGGTCTGTGAGTCAACCACGCCAGTGGCGACGGAAGCTTGCTGATCTGCCACCTGGTTTACATGGTGGACAGGACCATACCGAGCATACTTGCAGGGTGTGAGCTTTCAGTGCTGACCCCAGGTCTTCAATCTAAACGACTAGTGCACGATGCAAGGGCTGCTGGCAACGAACTCCATGGCTCGCTCCTTCAAATCCACGATGAGAAACGTCGCGCCACAACACCCTTAGTTGCCAAACTAACTCGAGGTGAACTTTAGACGGAACGCCGCTGCTACAGCCAGCTCCCTAGTCCTCCACCATCGTCCAGCCAGGCGAGGAGTGTGGACAAAACGACAGGGCCAACCTCTGACGTATCCACTATTGGCGGAGTGGAGGTTTCCTCGATGTTCCATGGCCCGCCAAGAGAGCACCTGCAGTCAGCTCCCATTAACAATCTCGAGTTGCATCCGCGGGGGTCACCCCCACCCTCAATGTTTCCAGCCGCTCCCAGAAGGCGGCATTCGGCTGTCTCAGATCAGGGCATCACCAAATTGGGGCAACACGGGGAGCACGACTAGCAGTTTTCACAGATACGGAGAGGTTTTCGCAGGGCGCAGGTCCTTCCGAGTTCCAACCCGACCTGTCGGCCTGGCTACACTAACGCTCAATACGAAGTTGCATCCAGCATGTCGGTGGCATTTCTAGGAGCTGTCCCCGGCCGCTTCCAAGTCCTCATCAGCCTTCTCCTGTGGTAGTCGGTGAGCCCCCGGTTACACAAACCCGTTGCCCTTGGCAAGGCCGAGCCGCCGCTTCAGCCAGGCCTTTGCGTCAACATCTCGCACTTCCACACACCTATCACCGCTAGTCTGCTGACAGGTACCCAGAAGAGTTAGCCATGCCAAACTCTAGTGTTATCGCACTTCCAATGAGCCCACCGGGTCCGACAACTTGCCGCCGGGCCGCCCCCACAAAGCCGCTTTACGCCGCAGCCGACCCCCTGATTCTCATCCCGTCTCTCACATGCTCTGCCTGCCCAGGTCAGCAGCGTGCTGGCTGGGTCAGCTCCAGTGGCCGGCTTCTACTCCAGCGCCGCGGATGGCTCCGGTGTTCTCTAAGCTCCCTTCAATCTCCCTACAATCTACCTACGTCACTCCATGACTCGCCCCCTTCTCTAGGCTCCCACGCGCGCAAGCCCGAGGCTGTCGCCGCGCCCTTCGCGCCGCTCCCATACCCAGAAAGTCCTTTGGCGGACGCCGTCTCGCTCCAATGGAAACCGCTCCTTTGTGCGTGCTCGAGTGCGCCCGTCATCTTCATCACGGCCACCTGCTCGGTACGGTCATTCTCCGACGCGTGGTCGCTGACCTCGTCGGATCCTTCGTTTCAACCCGATCTTTGTTGATGGGCAAGTAGACCAGTCCACGCTGTACTTACGACGAATGGCGCTGTCTTGCAGGCCCAGCGCAGGCTTCGGTGACGAGCTGCATTGTCTTTGTGTGACGCCCTCGAGCTGACCCCAGCGGGCTGTATGACTGGAGATGCTTTGTTCCTGGAGCCGTTTGCCTCCGTGCGTGTACGGAACCGAAAGCTATAAGAAGCCCCTGATCAAGTACATCGTTTCTTGCTTCCGTCTCATTACAAACCGCATCAAACTAAATCACCTTCCCTGGTTCTCGCCGGTTTGCAGACAACCAAACATAAGAGCACACTGCACACAACGAACCCCGTCTTCGCAGCCTCGCTGCCAAAGCCGCTGCAACCGGAAAGCTCACCCCGCACATGTCATCCGCGCATCAGCAGTCATGATTTCTCAAACGTACCCCGCGCTGCTTCCATCTCCCCTGCAGTGCTGGGTTCATACCGACGACGGAACTCCTCCTTATCCGGCCGCCACCATCCACGACGACGATGCCCAGCGCGAGCACGAGGACAACGGCATCGGGCGAATTCGGGGACAAGACGCGTGTCCCCTAGATTTTGCCCTCTCCAGCATCAACACTGAGCAGCGTTCTCCCTTCTCCCCGCGCACACGCCCACCTCAACCGCCACCGACGCCGCCACCCGGCCCGCCGCCGCCGGGCCCGCTCCCGGTCCCGGATCCCAATGTCCCCACGCCGCCGCCATCTCCGCCCCTTCCTCCTCAGAGATAAGCTGCAGGACTGAGCTGGGCAAGAATGAAAAGGGCTGGGGGGCCTGAGCTGGGCTGTGCTGAATCAGTCTGGGCAGAGAACGATGAGGGGAAGGAGCGTGGAGGAGGCACGCGTTGCTTCAGTGCGAACGACACCACCTCGTGTGGGAGTTCCACTTGGGGATTTCAACAGCCTCTTGTTCTTGATGGGTAGCTTACCTACTTTTCTCCGGACATCTTGGGAAGTTGCACTCTTAAAAGGGTAAACGGATTGGATGAAGGAAAATGGGCGACAGCGGGCTGGATCCACGCTACTCGGGACGCCG
This sequence comes from Chaetomiaceae sp. R4402, assembly GCA_023628555.1. Taxonomy (NCBI): domain Eukaryota; kingdom Fungi; phylum Ascomycota; class Sordariomycetes; order Sordariales; family Chaetomiaceae; species Chaetomiaceae sp. R4402. The sequence continues at coordinate 368,037 of JAMAKO010000013.1, read as the reverse complement.
AGGCGCGCGTGAAGGGGCTCGGGGCACGGAACGACTTACAATAGTGTATCAGAACAAACTCTGTAGCAATTTAGGTAGTTGTCCCTACCTTTTCCGTGACTTGAATGCAGACTGTGTTGTGTGCTGTGCGGTTGGAAATGAGTGAGTTGCAGCCATCCCTGACAATTTCCGCTTTTGGCACTTACACGCGCTTGGAGGATAATCCGCCCGCAGTACCCAGCTTTTGCGTGGGTCAGTGGATAGACAGAGGTCTCGGTGGCCGCATTCTTTACACTATCTCGTGAAACAATAAAGTACGGTGTGACACTGATGCTTATTTTGGTGTTTCTGACAAGTTCAATTACAAATGTCCCTTTGCTAAGGTAAACTTGTTGGAGCGGGAGGGACAGGAGTCAGATGCACCTAGTTCAACTCTTCGCCCTAGGAAACCCACAGTTCTGGAGCTGCAAACACGTAGGACCATCTATTAGGCCCAGTGTTTGCTTCTTTTTGATGGTCGAACGAGGATAGCTCAACCCTCTCGGCCGGCTGGATCAGCTGCCTACTATCCACCTGACCTGTCGCACTGGGATACCGAGGCACTGGTAGAAGGTGCGGGCTGATCGCGAAAGGTTGCTTCTCGGTTAAGCTAAGGTACGCTTCATTCTCGCTTGGTCTGCACAATAATACCGCGGTTATGGTGCTGAGGCGTTGCATAGTCTCGCTGGGCTGTAGCCTGATCGCGGCCCATGGTTACGACATCATCAGCCACTCCCCTTCCTTGGAGCAAGTTCCGGGGAAATTCAAACGAAGATTGGCCATAATTTATGACACGGCGCTCAGGAGTAGCGCAGAAGATGCCTCGGCTCACCGCTGGAGCACAGCAAGATCAAGATCAGCACTAGACCCATTTCACGGAAGAGACCGAGAATCCTTCGCAGCCCCACGCCGTGGCTTTGCATGCCCAGAACCGGCACTTGAAGATATCCGGATCACATCCTTTATCTGAGACAGACCGATGACCCAGTGGCACGGGGCAGGCTCAGAAGAGGGCCCGGACCGCCCGGGACTGGAAGGGAGAGGCCATGGTGGGGGCGCCGTGTTACGCGGCCGCGACCGCGCGCATCCCGGGTCAGCCCTACGGGGAGCCGGGTTTGTACCTGCTTCTGGTCGGGCAGCCGAGGCCAGACTGATGAGACAACCGCAGCTAGGGACAAGAAGGCTGAGATGGTCTCGGCCTAGGGCGAAGAGTTCGGATCAGCCGGGTCCGAGCTGACGAACCAGATTCGGCGGACGCCAACACTTACAGGGTACGACAGTTGACCCCTATTCCACTTCTGACTTGTCTCTGGCGGATATATGATGGTCGCCCCTCACAAACGACGGCCCCCAACCCTACTACGACAGCCCGGTTGCCGGCTTGGACAGTCTGAAGCCGTGAGCATGTCCTAGGTACTCTGTAGGGCGACCTTCCTTCTAAGAACAGGGAAGTTCTTGGAGGCAAGCAAGTCGCCGTGAAAGCTGAGCACACCACTTGCGCCGTACCTGCAGCGACTTTGAAGAATTGAAGCTGAAGCAGAAGCGCTCGCCTCTGATCTGCATTGGAGTCAGTCTGCGGGGGTGCCTAACGGGCGCGATAGGCAGCCATTTGGTGTGTGGCGCCGACATCAGCAATGCGATTGCAAGATACTACCGTTCTTACGCAAGGTCATGTCATACACGTCAGTGTGTTGTCGGCGATGCGTGCGGTGCGTAGTCTATTTGCAATGTCTGCGATGCTCGCACATGGCAATGCGTTGCGTTGTTGTCGTTGTCTTCAGCGGCTTGGAGTTGGGGCCAATGGAAATGACGGAGCTCTTCACATGCCGCCAGGCCCTGCCGCCCGGTGCGCCCACTTGCTACTGTGATGAGTGGGCCCAGATAAAACTCCCCTGTTCCTGATAAGAGTCTTCGTCCCGCAGAAAAAAACCCAGTGGTGGCGGGGCAGTGCCTGGGGATTTGCCCAGTTACACAGTACTGCCAAAAACACCACGAAACCCAATCTGGGCCTGAATACCTGAATATTATTGCTTAGTATCCGAACCCACGACACTTTACACTACTTTGCGACAACGACCATCGCCACGAAATTAGGGTGCCCACTGCGGACAATGCCGCATCCGGTGTCGCCGCCGACGACCGCCGCAACAACAGCATCAGCAAAAATGACAGTGGTGCCTATCAAGGCGCTCGACGGCGCAGCCCCGCCGCCGACCCAGGACGAGGTCGCGTCGCTGCTCGCCACCATCTTCACCGCCAAGACCTCGTCCGCCTCTATCGATGCCTGCTACGGCCTGTGCGAGCTCATGCTCAACTCGGTCGGCTTCCGCGGCCTGAACCACTACGCCATCCTCGCCGAGGTCAAGAAGGCCGCTGCCGACAAGAAGAGCGGCCTGCGCCGCGAGAGCGCCCAGAACCTCCTCGGCGCTCTGTTCGAGCGCTTCCCGCCGCGCCAGCCCGTTAGCGAGATTGTGTTCCTGCTCCAGGATGGTGGCATGCTCGCGTGCGCCCTCGACGCCCTCGCCGACAAGGGCTCCGTCGTGCGCGACGCCGCCCAGTACGGCATCGACGCGCTCTTCGCCAGCCTGTCCGCCGAGGCCCTGGTCGTCGGCCTCCTGCCCTCTCTCACCGAATACATCAAGAAGGCTGGCGGCAAGTGGCAGGGTGTGGTGGGCGCACTCAAGCTGATGCAGAAGATGGCCGACAAGGCCAGGATTACGATGGGCAGCACCAAGGAGGAGGCACAAGAGCAGGACTTCTTGCGCGAGGCCATGGGCGCAAAGCTGGCCGGCCTCATTCCGATCGTCGAGAACGGCATGCTGGACATGAAGACCGAGGTTGAGAAGCAGGCCGTCAAGACCATGGCGTCGCTGACCTCCCTGCTTTCCAACGACGACGTCGCCCCGCGCATCCCGCTGCTCATCGAGACCATGCACCATCCTTCGGCCGAGGCGCTACAGAAGGCCATCCACGCGCTGTCTCAAACCACCTTTGTCGCCATTGTGACGTCGCCCGTTCTCGCCCTGCTTACCCCCTTCCTCGAGCGCTCGCTCAACAACCCGAGCACGCCGCAGGAGGTCCTGCGTCAGACCGTCGTCATCACCGAGAACCTGACGAAGCTCGTGCATGACCCTATCGAAGCCCGCACATTCCTGCCCAAGCTTCAACCTGGCGTTAAGAGCGTCGTCGGCCGGGCATCGCTTCCCGAGGTTCGCGAACTGGCTACCCGCGCGCTCGCCGTCATGGACAAGGCCATGGGCGACGAGAAGACGGCCGTTGTCGAGCGGACCACCGCCGACGATGTCGCCAAGGTCCTCGACGCCGAGCTCAAGAAGCGCGGCTCCGTCTCCGACCAGAGCACGTACAAGCTGGTGGTTCCGTACGTCTGCGAGATGGTCAGCGAAGATGTCAATCACCGCCAGCTGGACCGCATCCCTGCCAGGATTACCCCGTACCTCCAGTCGATGGTTGCCCGTGACGCGGCCGAGGCCGTCGCTACTGCTGCTCATCAGTTCTACGTTGAGGAAGACCACCGCAAGTACGGCGTGCCCGAGAAAGAGGACGACGGCGAGGTGGAAATCGTCAACGCCGACTTCTCGCTTGCCTACGGTGGCATGCTTCTACTGTCTCACACCAATTTGAGACTGCTCAAGGGTCACCGCTATGGTCTCTGCGGCAGGAACGGCGCCGGCAAGTCGACGCTGATGAAGAGCATTGCTGGTGGCAAGCTGGAAGGCTTCCCGCCACAAGACGTGCTGCGGACATGCTACGTGGAGCACAACCAGGGCGAAGACGCCGACATCAGCATCCTGGAGTTTGTGTCTAAGGACCCGACCATTGCCAAGGAGGGCAAGGAGAGAATCTCTGCTGTCTTGGAGGAGTTCGGTTTCACGTCCGGGCCCGAGGGCCGCCAGTCTCAGAAGGTCGGCTCGCTCTCGGGCGGTTGGAAGATGAAGCTGGCGCTGGCGCGTGCTATGCTGCAGCGAGCCGACGTTCTCCTGCTCGACGAACCGACCAACCACCTTGATGTTGCCAACATCAAGTGGCTGGAGAACTACCTCAAGACGCACACCGACATCACCAGCTTGATCGTGTCTCACGACTCGGGCTTCCTGGACGAGGTTACCACCGATATCTACCACTACGAGCCCAACAAGAAGCTGGGTCTTTACAAGGGCAACTTGGCCGCTTTTGTCCAGGTCCGCCCGGAAGCCAAGAGCTACTACACGCTGTCCGCCTCCAACGTCCAGTTCAAGTTCCCGCCGCCGGGAATTCTTTCGGGCGTCAAGTCGCAAACCCGCGCCATCATCCGCATGACCAACGTCTCGTACACCTATCCCAACGCGCCCAAGCCCTCCCTGTCGGACGTCTCCTGCCAGCTCACCCTGTCGTCGCGCGTGGCCATCATCGGCCCCAACGGCGCCGGCAAGTCGACGCTGATCAAGCTGCTGACAGGCGAGATGATCCCGACGACCGGCAAGGTCGAGAAGCACCCGAACTTGCGGATCGGCTACATCAAGCAGCACGCGCTGGAGCACGTCGAGATGCACCTCGAGAAGACGCCCAACCAGTACCTGCAGTGGCGCTACGCCCACGGCGACGACCGCGAGGTGCACATGAAGCAGACCCGCATGCTGTCTGACAAGGACCGCGAGCAGATGGACAAGTTCATCGATGTCGGCGATGGCAAGGGCAAGCGCCAGATCGAGTCGCTCGTCGGTCGCCAAAAGTACAAGAAGACATTCCAATACGAAGTGTACGTGCCTCACCACCCCAAGTCCACCCAATCTTCCTTCCTCCGTTGACTAACGCGGTCCGCAGAAAATGGCGCGGCTTCCTGCCCAAGCACAACACGCAGATCTCGCGCGAGACGCTGCTCGACCTGGGCTTCGCCAAGCTCGTACAAGAATTCGACGACCACGAGGCCTCGCGTGAGGGTCTCGGCTACCGCGAGCTGCAGCCGTCTGTCATCTCGAAGCACTTTGAGGACCTCGGGCTCGACCCGGAGATCGCCAACCATAACGAGATCGGCTCGCTGTCGGGCGGGCAGAAAGTCAAGGTCGTCATCGCCGGCGCCATGTGGAACAACCCGCATCTGCTCGTGCTCGACGAGCCGACCAACTTCCTCGACCGCGACTCGCTCGGCGGCCTGGCCGTCGCCATCCGCGATTTCCGCGGCGGCGTCGTCATGATCTCCCACAACGAGGAGTTCGTCGGCGCCCTGGCGACGGAGCAGTGGCACGTCCTGGACGGGCGGGTCGCGCACCGCGGCCACGCCGCCCTCGCGCTCGACCGCTTCGAGGACGGCAGCAGCAGGCCCGCCAGCGCCGTCACCAGCGGCCTGAACACGCCCGTGCCGAGCTCGAGCGCCGTCAGCAGCGCGGTGAATTCTGGCGCGGAAGACAACGGCAGCGGCGTCACGGGCGAGAGCATGAAGTTCCGCGCCAAGAAGAAGAAGAAGATGACCAAGAAGGAGATGAAGGAGCGCGAGGTCCGGAGGAGGCTGCGGCATATTGACTGGCTGAACAGCCCCAAGGGGACGCCCAAGCCGCTGGATACGGATGATGAGGCGGAGTAGGCTGTGACTGACTGCCTGATGGGAGTGGGGGGAGAGGGGGGGGGTTGGGGTTCTTGTTGTTGAGCGGTGGAAAGCATAGAGCGTTGGGTGGCCTTTTCGATGTTCCTGTGTTTGATGCGTTATGAGCCAGCGTCGACGATGGGCGGTTGCATACGTGGGAGGGGTATATTTGTGGCGGTTAGATCGCTAGACATGTTGTGGCACTTTCTTTGGGTTGGAAAAGCACTGACTGACGGATAGATCTGGGTTTGCTAGTATAGAGGCGTTGCGGGCGTGGGGCTAAGTGAATAGAGTCAACTTGAAGGCGATGCGATTGTTCGATTTTGAACCTCTTGTGCTTTTTCTGTCGGCAAGTTGTCCTCTGTGGGTTCTAGGGCTTTAGAGCATGGCTTCAAATCCTAGGGCCATGTTGAGACGAGGTGTGCGAGGTTGTGGTATGGGTTTTTTGTTAGAGAAGTAAAGTCTAGGAGTAGATGTGACAAGGGAGCCCACACACAAGAACAAGACTCACACGAAACCACATGACCTGCTTGAGCCTTAGAGTTATAGATATATTACGAATATCCTTCGTTACCCTTCTGCGCAAACTAACTCCGGTTGCCCTCCATCCCTCCACCAGCTCTATGTTTGCCCCCGATAACAACAATAGACACTAAGATAGTTGGTAACAGTGAAAAGAAAAGTTCGTAACATGAGACGTGTCCCCACGACGGGGCTAGACAACAAGGCCATTCTAGACGACACGACTGATTGGGACCCGGTGCCGCTAGACAAACAGATACGCGAGGAAAAGACAAGTATGCTCGCTCGCTCCAGATGCTGGGGATGAGACTATTTACTGTCTGGTGCTTGGAAGAAAAATGAATTGGCCAACTTCAAAACACACGATGGGCAGCTGACAGTCTACCAGCGCCTACCACGAGAAGGTCATCAGGGCCGGGTTGAGCGCCAGCGGCAGCAGCAGGTGAGACGCGGCGACGGTGGCCATGGGCAGAATGGCGACGAAGTCCGTGATCTGCCAGCTGTAGGGGATGAAGGGGCCCACGGCGAGAATGACCATGCCGGCAATGAAGAGGGAGGCGAAGAGCATGGAGAATTTGAACTGTATAGCACATGCGTCAGTAGCTGTTTCACAAGACCACTTTGTTTCATCAGGGTCCATGAGGCGTGGCATACCTTCTTGAGCACCTTGGGCACCTCGATAAAGAAGTTGGAGAACTCGGCCTCCTTGGAGGTGGCGCCCCAGGTCATGTCGATCTCGAACATGTGGGCCAGCAAGGCTTGCGAGACGTGGAGCGACAGGCCGCCGAGGAAGATGGCGAGCAGGAAGGTCCACTTGAAGTTCTCGTAGAGTGCGTACAGGATGTTGCGCTCGCCGACGCGGTAGCGCATGAGGGCTAGCGCGATGTTGCCGAGGCCGTTGAACACGATGATGATGGAGAACCAGACCTGCCACGAGTCGACGTAGTACTTGTCCAGGTAGCCGTTGAACCAGCCCATCAGGAAGTAGTTGACGCTGGTCATGATCCAGGCGGCGCCGATGGCGTAGTAGGTTCCGATGTACGAGACAACGGTGATCTTGGAGGTGAAGCGGATGTTGGAGAAGAGGAAGCGGCGGAAGAGCGGGGTGAAGGGGCCCTTCCAGATCCACTTGCGGATTGGGTGGAAGAGCAGCTCGTTGCAGCCGTACGCGTACTTCTCCCAGCGGGCCAGCTCATCGTAGACGGTCAGCGACACGCCCTCCTTGAAGCCGTCGCCGGCCCAGGCGGCCAGGCGGATGATGTAGCCGCTGCACTGAAGACGAAGAGACATATCGAAGTCCTCGGACACGTGGCTCTCAGACCAGAACTTCTCGTAGCCGTCCTCATCCTCGTACGAGACCTGCTGGATGGCGGACCAGCGCAGGATGGCGTTGTGGCCGACGAAGGGGGCGACGTCGCCGTTGGAGACGGTGTACCGAATGGCGCTATAGATGAGGTTGGTGAAGAAAGTGATGCCGTTTTCGAAGTAGGTGTGGACGACCTGCATGACGCCCGACGAGAACTGCATGATACCGACGTCAGGCGACAGCTCCATCTCGGACACGGCGTCCAGCAGGCAGTCGGCCGGCACACGCGTGTCCGAGTCGATCAGCAGGATGTAGTCGCCCACGCGGATGTTGCCGTCGGCCCAGGCGCGGCCGTCAGACTCGAGCACCTCCTTGAGGGCGCGCTCGTAGGCTTGGGCCTCGTCGTTCTGCGACCAGTCGGGAGTGCGCTGGATGGCTGCCAGCTTCTCCTCGACGCGGCACGAGATCATGAGGGCAAAGTTCATGTTGGACGCCTTCTTGAACTTGCCGCGCCGCTTGAAGCCATTCTCGCCGTGCTTCGGGCGGGCGACCCAGCCGATGCTGTGGTCGGCGTAGAACTCGATGCGCGCGCGCCGGTCCTCCTCCGAGATCAGCTGCAGACCGTCGTCGTTAATGAACATGTTGGCCGACCCGCCCTGCAGCTCGTACGTCGACATGGCCTGCTTGATGGACTTGACGGTGGGCGCAATGACGCCGTTGAGACCCTCCTTGTACACAGGGCACTGGACAGTGACGTGCGGCAGGACAGCGGACCGGAGTCGAGGCGGCGGGCGGGCCGAGTAGAACTTGGAGTTAATGGTGAGCTGGCGAATGGGGCCGAAGATCTGGGCCAAGCAGCCAACAATGACCTGGGCGAAGAAGAGCGTGAAGAAGATCTGTACGGGGAACAGGGCAACCAGGGCAAGACGGAGGTAGCTGCCGTCGACCGAGACTTCAATAGCCAGCTGCCGGAATGCGGCGCCCAGAGAGACTGTCACCAGGATAAGCGTCAGGCTGACCAGGTAGGTGTTGAGCAGATGGACCGGCCGCTTCTCGGGCTTCAGCTCGCCGCTCTCCTCGTCCACCTCGGGCTCTTCCACGACGGGACCGCCCTTCTCGTCGGCATCGTCGTCGGCGCCTGCCTTCCACACCAGCTCCATCAGCTCGGACTCGATGAGCTTGGCACGCTGGACCAGATGAAGGGCATCGTCGTCCCAGACGACCAGCAGACCCTCGGACGCGACAAAGGCGGCGAACTGGTGCTTGCGAGCACGGGGCAGGTCGTCCACGGTCGGGAGAATCTGCACCCGGAGGCCGTTCATCAGCGGCACGTCGACGGCATCGGGCGACCAGGCCAGAAAGGTCTTGATGACTCGGGAGTTGACCGTCATGGCGCACTGGACGTTAAGAGCAGCGCACGCGGCGGCGAAAGGCGAGTTGCCCAGCTGCGGGGGGCAGGCCATGTACTGACCCCTGGTCTTGCGGAGGAGCACGCCCTCGATCTCACCGCTGCCGTCCGACACCCACAGATGGGAGCATTGCTGCTGATAGAGGTAGTTGACCATAACCTCATGCTTGATGTCGTCGAGGAAGAGCGAGCTCTGATTCGACTTCACGGAGCGGCCCGAGATGGACTGCGGCCGGGAGCTGTACCGCGGGGTGGGCGGTTGCAGCTCAGAGTCCGGCCGGAGCGACGGCTCCGCGGTGTGTTGGCCCGACATGGACGGCTGCTGGTGATGCCTCGTGCTCGCATTGTTGTCTGGTGATGAACCGGGCGCGGCCTGCGACTTCTTCTCAGGCTTCTCAGCCTTAAAGTAGCTTCCGATTCCCATGGCAGCGGCAGCCCAGTGGCGTGGGTGTCGTAACTTGCTACGTGATCAAGTTGCTCGCCCCGCCAAAAACCCTCTCCTCACAACCACTGCTCCAATCCCCAAGCACGCACACCCCGAGAGTTTCTTGATACTGGCAGACAAGCGTTAGCAAATGAGGACTTCCCAGAGTCTGACCTCCACCCCGCGCTGGGCAAGGCCGTGTGGGTGCACTGATCCAGGCCGTTGGAGTTGCCCGAACCGGCGTCGTACCTGGTATTCACCGTGGTCGCACTGCGGCGGATGCTGTGTGTGCTGGGTTGCCGAGCGCCGGTCACGCTTCCCAACTCAAGCTCGACGGCTCCTCGAATGTGGGCTGTAGAGCGAGCGTGACGATTTTCCTCCAATAGGTAGCGAACGGACGGCTTCAGGTAGGTGATTTCCTGGAAGCCTGGGTAAAAGCGAGCGGGGGGGTCGACACTCTCGGGAAGCGGCAGCTGGTGTTTTGCCGTCCTGGCCTTCTGCCGTGCTGCCTGACGCTCAACGGATCACACACAGAAGAGAACAGAACAGACCAGACCAGACCAGACCCGAGCGTGTGGGAGCGAGCGTTGATGATCGCCAGGAGCGAAGCTTGTGGGAGGAGTCACGACAGAGCGACAGTCGCAGCGACACGACGGGCGACTGGCGACAGGGGAGGGGGAGGGTCAAAAGAGTGGCCGAACAGGCGTGTGGGCGTGAACTGGCGATTGGCCTCGATGCGCTGCCCCCCCTGGTCCCAGGCGGAACCCATGTGCCTGGCCTGGTTGCATCCGCCGAGAGTGCTGGGGTGGAGGGGGTTTCTGCGGCAGGGATCAAGGGGGCCGAGGCCCGTGTAAGTGACAGCGACGAGCGAACGGACAGGTCCACGAGCGGGAAAGCCGGATTCCCGGTTCGAGTTTGAGCTCTTCCATCCTCCAACAAAGCCAACTCCGGCTCGTTTGTTGCCCTTGTTGCTAGCAGCCCTGTTGGCGTGTTGCTGCTACCGTTATCGTCTGGCCACTGCCATCTCATCTCCGACCCACCGCCTTATTGATGCGGCTGTCGCCTCATGGCGGTAAGGAGACGCTAGCTGCGCAGTATTGCTGCCGTGGCGTCTGCGTGGCGGCCAGCCAGTTGCCCAGGGGTACGGAATATCTGAACGCTGAATGGGTTCTTTTGGCTCTTGGAGGTGCAGCTCGATTGGTCGGGCCTGACCTTTCGGGAAGCAGCTGCTGCGCCCCAACGGTCGCGGAGACCCTTCTTTTTTCCTTACACACACAAAAAAATCCAGAGACCCAACAACTGCTTACGACAGTCAAAGACACGACCCGAGAGGCTGTCAAACGCACGATATCAACGAAGGTGGGCTGGGCACTGTTGGAATTGGTGGATCGAATTCTGGCTGTGTTGGTTGGCGTGTGCATCTGTGCAAGTGCAAGGACCGGAATGAGGATGGAAAGATGGAAGCTTTCACCCGATTCCGCCCCCACCAAACTGTGGATGGGCGGGCCCGATAAGGCGCTCAGATCAGAGATTCCCGCCAGGAACAAACGGAGCTGAGGAAGGCGCCGCTTCCCCTTCTGGGAAGTGGCCCAAGCACTATTGGGGATTTTTTATTATTATTTTTTCGCTCCCTTGCTCCTGCTTGCATCCGGCGGGGTACATGCACGCCGGCCAAGTTCAGCTGAGCGATAATGTCTCTCGCTCGCCCTGCCTGATTCGCGATGGTGTCCCTTCTGGACGCCGCTGTGACTGCATGGCCTGCGGAGCCACCTGCAACCCTCCTGGCAGCTGCACTCATTCACCAGACAATAGCGTCGAGGCCCAGCACCACAGCAAGAGCGGGCACGAGTACGCGGTACCTACCTAACTCCACGCTCTCTCGTGATAGCGGACCGACTCAATGCAATGCAAGCACAACAGTAAGCCCTTTCACTCGCGCGTTTCACAAAACCCCAGAAACCGGGGGATCAATGGGAATCCATTATCCGTGCGGGATTGGACGGATTTCGGCCGCAGGTGAAAAAACGAGAAAAATACGAGCATTGGCACGAGCAGCCCACGTCACAGCAGCCACCACAGCCAAAAATAACCAGGGTGGACGGGAGATGGGGGCCAAGGGGCCAGCCTCTCCCGGATCAGATCGCATCTGCAGCAAAAACCGTGTAACCCCACCGCATCTGTCGTGAACAAACGGCTGGCTCTCGACGGGCGAGAGCTCGACGCGCGACCTTCCCGAAGCAGGCTGGGCGCTGTCTCTGCTCACGCAGTAGGTGGTGGTGGACGGTGTGCTGCGCTGGCAGCCGCAACGGCCAGTCATCGCGCCGGATAACGCGTGTGTGGGATATGTCGTGATCGTGATAAGGCCAGGCACAGCCGCCGCCTCTCGTGTCTCTCTGGCTGGGCTGGCTGGGCTGGGCTGGCTGGGCTGGGCTGGACGTTGAGACAGCGTCTCGCGGCCACTGTCTCACCGTCTTACACCTCCCACACCAGACCTCCCACACCAGAAAGCGCCCGGCGGCGGGCGGCTCAACCGACGCCGTCCATTGACCTCCGTTTGCGCCTGACAACCTGCCGACCTCCTCTGCGCGAACTCACCCACCCGACGCGATGGTATTGCCATCCTCGTCGGTAACCATACCCACCAACCAACAGCCGTAAACAACCCAAAGAGCTGGGAAGGAATTCGGAGCACCTGGCAAAAGGATTTGTTCACTTTCCGAGGGCTTTCTGAGTCCCAGAGAAAAGGGGGATGGCGGCGCTCCGTCTTCGTCACTCAGCTCGCTGCAGGCAAACTGCACAACGCGCCATCAAGGCGAGGTCCTGCGGTATTGCAGCACAATATTGGCACAAAGGAGCTCATGGTATCCGTAAAGCTGGTAAATTTAAGGCCAGCAGCTATCGATCGATCGCCCGCTTGGTGGACCTCACCTGAAGGCGCCGGCGCCGTGGCAGGCGGCAAATCCACTCGCCAGGGGGTCAGCCCGGTCCACCGCAAGGTTCTGGCCCTGTTTTCTTAGCCCCGTATCCGTGCGAACCGGCAGATACCCGGGCGAGTCGGCCAGGCTCCTTCGTACCAGACACAGTAGTTCATGCAGAATCCGACGTTTTCTTCGTGTTGGTCCAAGGAAGTGCAGAACGAAAAAAAAAAAAATTGATCAGATAGGATCTCGAAGGATTGTGCGGATACGGTGGGAGAAAGATTGCTCGCCTTCGGTTTCCCATCTGGGCGACAGGTCCGGAAGACAGAGAGCCGCAAAACGTGGCTGCCAACGCGCACGGAGGTCTCCGGCGCGCTCGAGCGTTCCCAAAGTTGCAAGCAACGAAACGGGGCGACGCAGAGAGGCGTCGTTTGGACCCATGTCAGAAGCCGAACGCCCGCCATCAAGCACCAGTGGGTTGACTCGGTGGGCAACGCGGATTTCGTTGTGTTGAAAGCGTCATTAGTGTCATATTTGTGTGAGATACCAAATAACGTTAAAACTGGAAGTACGAGAGAAAGGGTCAAGGATGCCAACAGAGATGTCAACAGAGCAAGACAAAGGTAAATAGATGGCAAGACATTAGATACCCCAAAAACAAGTGACCAATCTATACCCCGCAACACCATCGCAAACAGTCAAATAGACAAGAGTTGTGGACAAGAAAATTCCTTCTCCCTTTTCCGCCTCAGAGATCACCCTCGTCGCCATCGCACTGCTGCCACATGACGACCTTGCTGACCTCCATCTGGGGCTGGGTCCAGGTGGGCAGCCAGCGGTTCTTGGCCTGCCAGAAATCCTTGCGGGCGTTGGGCGAGGCGTCGAGCCAGGGCTTGCCGTTAACGTTGTCCTCGAACCAGCCGTTGGTGCCGCCGACGGCCAGGTTGAGGATCAGGTAGAAGGGCTTGTCGAAGGGGCTCTGGTTCTGGCCCGTCTTGCCCCAGATGTCGTTGATGCGCGTGCCGTTGCCGTCGTTGTTGGGGAAGTTGCCGCGCGACCACATCGGTGTGTCGAAGTTGACGTAGAGCACCTGCAGCAGGCGCGAGTTGACGTAGGTGAAGAGGTACTTCTGCGACCACTCGAGGCCGAAGGTGTTGAAGCCCGACGAGTAGGTCGTGTGCAGCGCCTGGCGCTTCACGTTGGTGCGCCACCAGCCGTCGTTGGCCGGGTTTGGCCCCCAGTGCAGGGACGAGGACATGATGTTGTTGCCGCCCTGCGGGTACGTGTAGTTGTTGCCGCGGCTCTCCATGATGTCGATCTCGCCCGACTGCGGCCAGGGCCCGTAGGCCGAGTCGCGCGGCATCATCCAGATGGCCGGCCACAGCCAATCGCCGGCGGGCAGTTTGGCCGTCACCTCGATGCGGCCGTACTTGATGGTCGCGCCGGGGCTCGTGTTGATGCGGCCCGACAGCACGGGCGGGATGACAGAGGAATTGCCCGTCGTGATGTTGGTGTGGGCGATGCAGTCGGCAGCCAGCTTGGACGTGCAAGTGCCGTCCTTGAGCAGGTCGATGGTGTAGTCCTTAGACAGCAGGGCGTCGTCCTGCGGCGTCGCCTTGATCACCAGGTGGCCGTTCTCGACGAAGACGTTCTGGTCGCCGCCGGTGGTCTGCTCAAACTCGCCGTTGCTGGCAAAACATCTCGTCAGTATTTTTGGGTCCAGATGACCGGGCGGGAGAACGGGGTAGCTTACCCAAACCCACCAACCTGCACCTCCTTCTGCCACACCTTGGAATTGATACCGTTGGAAAAATTCTCATCCAGAACCAGGCAGTACTTGTGCTTAACAACGCTGCGGATGCCGTCCCAGACGAGCACGCCCGAGACGGCGAGGCCGACGAAGATGCCCAGGATGGGCAGGATGGTAACCCACTTCTCCTTGGGGTCGGCCTGCTTGGTCCACGGCTTCTCGACCTCGCCCTTGCGCACGCGGCGCGAGTGGAAGTAGCGCTGCCCGCCGTCGAAGCGGCCCAGCGCCGAGGCCGAGTCGAAGCTGCTGGGGGGGCGCGAGGCCGAGGGGCTGGCGAACGGGTTGCCCGGGTTCCCGGACGAGCGGTGCGAGGCCTGGGACTCGACGCCGTCGCCGAAGGGGTTGCGGCCGACCGACTCGCTCGGCGTGCCGGGTCGCTGCGGGGTCGGGGCGGCGGTGGAGGCGACCGACGGCATGGCGGCGCCGGGACGGCCGTAGAAGTTCTCGGTGTGTTCCATCAGAGCGGCCGTGATCGCGCCTGTCGCGAGCGGGCTGGTGTGGTGTGGTGCGGTGTGGCAGTTGCGCAGCCAGACAGATAGACTCAACTCAAGGAAGAATCAAAAAATGATGGCACCGATCAGCGAGGCTTGGTGGTCCCTGACGTCGTCGACGATCGTCTCAGCCGATTGGGATCAATGCTCTGTCGGCCCGGGAAACGAACGGCGGGGGTCGACAGCAGGCCAAGCAAGCCGTCAAGCAAGAACGCAATGCTACCACAACGGAGCCTGGCGTGAAAACGAGAGACACACACAGCGATCACGACCACAACGAGAAGTGTCGACAGGGCAGGGGAAGCAGCAGCACGCAAGCTTCTTGGTCCCAGATGGTGGTTGTGGCTGGTGAGAGAGCGGGATGAAGACGAAGTGCGTGCTCGGGTCCAGCATCCATTGATTCTGTCCCGCCCTGGGGGTCCCCTGGCTGGTCCAGCATCCTGGCTGGCAGCTGGAGCAGCCCAGATCGGGTCCAGTGCGCTCAGTCCAGCACCAAAAAGTTCGAAGCGCGCCCCAGCAGCAAACGGCGGCGAGGCGGCGAGAGCTGGAACGGAACTGCATTAGCGCATCGCCTGTTCCTGCTGTTGGCTTCTGCAGTGCTGCAGTGGAGCGATGGGCTGGGCTTGCGCTGGGTCTCGGCTGCCGTTTGTCCCGGATCTGGCCCATTTCGGCGAACGGCGTTCTCAGGTGCTGGACCCGTCCGTTTTTTTTTCAGCTGCTCCGTCCTTGCAGCCCAACCTCGCCCACAGAGAGTCAGAGTTGTTTGGCGTGGAAAATGCAGGCAAGGGCCAGGTTCGATACGGTCTTGGCGGCGGCAGGCTGGAAAGTGGCTCGAGCGCGTGCCTGGGCGTTCCTGGCGCTTCCGTCGGGACTTGCTGCCTGAGATGGCTAGAGCAGCTGGATTTTCTTCTCTGCCCGATTCCAGGATGCTTCGACTCCACCGCTGCGTTCTTTCTTTCAGTTTTGCTCATCTCCACCACTGCCTTCAGCACATCAATAGCGCTTGCTGTTCCTGGCTGCCACGCTGTCAATGAACGCCCGGCGCGAAAGCTTGGACGTCATGTTCTCAGCCGCAACACACTGGCAGTCTGCCAACAAGCCGAGACGAAACACGCGGCCCCTGATTGAGTCGTGTGTTCGGTCAATGCACACAAGAGCCCTCTGCGCAGCTGGCGCCAAAGCCAGCCTCGACACGACGGAGTTTTGTTGCATTTCATCTCTTGCCTCAGTCCGCAGTATGATCGTCACAGAGCCGTGAATACGGATAGGGCTGGTCAGATCCCGCCGCCGCGGTCCTTGCTGATCCAGATCGGCACGGCACAGAACCTGGACGGCCCACCCGCCTTGAGCCGACGTCAAACCATTGTCGACGAATTGACGACGGGGGTTCCAGAACGCCGACTATCGAGGACGAGCCGAGATTGACGATGAGAGGGCCGACGCAAGCACGCTTGACGGTATCGCGTCCGTGGGGGTCACCCGCTTTGTTTGCATTATCTCATGCCATACCACGTGCGATTGAGAGCACAAGCAGCCGGCTTGTTAGTCAGTGTCTCGTCTTTGAGCCCACGTGTCGGTGCAACTGCCTGCGCCTGCTGTGTCTCGGCCAGACCGGCAGCCAGTGTTCATAGTAACACTTCTCAAGCAGACCCAATTGCTACAAATGGCACGTTGAGTTACCAACAAACGGCCTGGTTATAATGAAGTGCTTTGGTTGTCAAGCCGCCGTTCTGCCTCCCTGCTGAACCGAGCTCCTCTTTCTGACCAGTCCCATACAGAGCAAAATTCGCCCTTCCTGGGCAACGAATCAAATCCCCTTGTGGTGTAGTTGGCTATCACGTTCGGCTGTAAATGCAATTTATCGATACCGAAAGGTCACCGGCTCGATTCCGGTCGAGGGGACTTCACTTTTGATGGTGTTTTTTTTTTTAAAAAAAAACTTTTTATCTCCTTCACAATATCACAATTTTACCCGTCAGTGTGTGCTCTACACCATTACAGTTCTTCTCTGTTTGACTTTTTCGGACAGCTTTCGCTGGCTGGGAAAGCATTAACTGCAACGACATCAGCCTCGGGGGTCAAGCGGTTCAGGGGGTGCCGCCAACAAATGACGCATGAGACAGAAACTCAGCAAACAAGACCATTGGATTCCACTATATCACTATCTTGTGGCACACACAATCCACATTCGAACCTTCAACACAAACACTCTCACGATGCTCCGTTCAACCTGACCGAACCGTCAAGTCAACACGGCAGTTCAAGTCCCAGCCCTTTCACTTGGCCACGCCCATGCCGGCAAAGTACTCCTTGAAGGCGCCCGTCTCGATGGCGAACACGCCCTCCTGGTCCACCAGCTCGATGGGCGACCAGAACTTGGCATCCACGGCGGTGACCACGCCGGGGTAGCTGGTCATGCCCTCGGGCTCGGTGATGCCCCACGGGTGGCGCAGGACGACGTACTGCTTGCGCTCCTGCGGCGCCGCCCACCCGAGCACCGAGTAGGCCATGTTGCCCACCAGCGTGCAGCCGCGGAAGGTGTCGTCCGAGGGCCGCGTCCACGCCACCGTCGGGTAGATGGTCCGCAGGTTGAACGAGTGCGTGCGCACGAGGCCCAGCAGGTCCGCCGCATGCCGGTGCGCGCTGAAGAAGTACGCCGGCGCGCGGTCTGTCAGCTGCGCCATGGCCTTGACCGGGTCGCCGTGCGCGGTCTGGGTCAGGTCGGGGTGGTCGCTGCTGTTGGATGACAACTCGGAGTTTGACTTGTCCTTGTCCTTGCCGCCGCCGGCCAGCCAGGCAGCGAATGCCTTCTCGTACAGCGCCGGCCACATGTCGCCGCCCCACGCGGGCAGCTGCGCCAGCGCCGTCGGCGCGTACGCCGGCGCGTACGCGCAGTAGTAGTTGACCGAGCTTGGCCGGCAGTACATGGGCAGCGCGCTCGACTTGTGCGTCGGCAGCTCGCAGTTGACCGTCACCGTCGCCGTCGGCGCGTCCTGCGCGCCGCCCTTGCTGTGAAGCCGCACCGTGAGCGAGCACTCCTCGGTGGCTCGGTCCTTGTTCTTGTTCTGGCCCTGCGTCTGCTGTGCCTGGCCCGAGGAGGGAGACGAGGAGGAGGAGACGATGGCGGGCTGGGCAGCGTACGAGCTGGCCGGGCGGTACGGGGTAGCCGTGTAGCCGTAATAGGGGTTGTTGCCCGTGGGGTAATAGCCAGAGGGGACAGGGGATGGCATGGTTGGAGCCGGGGCTGCGATGTTGGTCTGGGTGGAGACAGACTTGTACGGGGTGGCAGGTGAAGACGCCGACGAAGACGACGACGACGACGACGATCGACGGGTGCAATGCTCGATGACGCCCGGGTCCGACCAGGCCACGCTCATCAGCGCCGCGATCAGCCAGCTGTTGCCGACGGCACCCTGCACGGGGTTGCTGAACAGGGTGGCGTCCTGGCGGTAGCAGCCGCCGACGTCGGCCCAGGTGCCGTTGGGCGGCGTCCACTCCTCCTTGTCGTGCAGGCGGAAGGGCGTGCACATCTCGCGCAGCAGCGTCGTCATCTCGGAGCTACACAGCGTCTTGCCCAGCGTGCGCGGCTTCAGCGTCAGCCGCAGGTTGCCGTTGGACATGATGGCGTGCTTGACCTTGATGTCGTGCAGGTCCTTGAGCCCCAGGTGGCCCAGGTCGCCGAGCTTCTCGACCCGCGAGAAGTCGGGCGTGACGAGGTCGTGCGTCGTCAGCGTGTGCATGTCCTTGGCCGGGATCCGCGCGGCCGCGTCGCCACGATCATTGAGCCGCAAGCCCGCGTACAGGATCGAGTTGAAGCGCATGTCGAACAGCTCCTCGTAGTCGGTCTGCAGGATGTTGGACAGCATGAACGGCGTGCCGGCCTCATCCCAGTCCATCTTGCGGCCCAGGATTGCCTCGACCAGGGCGAAGGGGTTGATGGCCCCGACGTACAGGTGCTCCGGCGGGTTGTCGGGCTGCTCCGGCTTGGATCCCGTCATGTTGAAAGGAAGCTGCAGGGAATGCTAAGGTGGTGTGGTGTGCAATGGTAGAGAAATCAACTGGCAGTGTAGCCGTGTTGCGTGTTTCGAGTTGGGAGTTATATGAGAACAATGGACGATGGCTCGCTAGGGCAACTGATCCCAACTTATATAGCCGTCTTCCTCACCAATCTCAATGCTGCAAAGGCCATTGCGGGCAGTCGTCACGTTGCGTGCCCCATGATTGCGAGATCACCGTGCGGGCTTCTGCATGGAGGGCTTCCTCGTCATGGTTTCTGAGTCGTCTGGTTGTCCAAGCTGTGGCCAACGCAAAGGCAGACAACCTTCCCTTCCAACGTGACAGAACTCTCCAAGTCCAGGACACGCGGTAAGTCTGTGTGGTTCGAGCTTCCTTGGTCGGGTGGACGACCGTGCTTCCAAACTTCGAATGCGAGCTTGCGAAGGCCCGTGTCTGTTGTCATATTCACGTCAAGTTGCGCTGTCGCACGGGTTACCCGGCGTCCACTCTTGCTTTCTGTTTGTTGTTGTCAAAAGTTTTCTGTCCGACGACTGGAGAGAACATGATGCATCTTCCATGTCAACTCTCCATTTACTGTTGGTTTCCATGCTTACCGGTGGAAGCAGTTCCCGGCCTTTTTTGAGCGGACTTGACAGCCTGAGGCTACAGCAGTACACTAGCGTCTCTAGATTCATCCGTGCACAGCAAGGCCAATAGTCCAAGTTCAAGTGCTTAAGCGTAGGACTTGACGAACCGTGTCTCAAAAGTAACCGAACTAAACTGCCTGGGCCACGGCGACGCCGTGATTTTTGTTGCCAATTAGTGGAGGTTTGCTGCTGTCATAGCAATGTGTGCCTCCACACAGCCTGGTTCGGATATTGACCTGAATTGTTCCAACTTTGTTCATCGCGCTAGGCAAACGTGTCCCGGTGTGGGAGAGGTTCACAGGAGGCGAACACTGAGGATGTGATAGTAAGCATGCCGTTGTTGACGGCTGGCCTCCCCGTTGCATACCTACGACCCGTCACGTATGAGAAAGCCAGTCTGAACGTTCTGATGCGTTTGTATTAAGTCTATTGACATGCTAAGAAGCTCAACCCCCCGCTGGTCATGAATTTAAATGATGGATCATAGTCACATGTACAATAGCCTTGTTGTTGTACAGCCCGCAGTCCCATTTCCCCGTCTGGGACCTTGGATTCAGCTTGAGGCTCCCAAGCAAGAGCCCTAGATGTCAAACTCGTGCTGATAAAGAATTTCATTGAGCGCGGTCGCTGTACGTGCACTTGACCGGCTTGGTCTCGTTGATCGTCCGGGCGCTGAAGCCCAGGCAGCCCTCAATGCCGGCCGGCTTCACGACGCCGGCGTCGACCCAGACAGCCCAGGAGCTGTCGACTGTGTTGGGGCAGGCCAGGAGACTCGCGTTGTTGAAGCTGAGGTTGTCGTTGGCGTCGACGGCCCAGCCCTTGGTCTCGAAATGAGCGCCGAGGCCGGTCTCGCCCTTGGTGTAGTACTGCAGCTGCCCTTGGCCTGAAAAGCATTCCTCGGGTCAGTACGGATTGTTAAAAGACAATGAGAAGTATTGCAGTTAGACTTTACGTACCCATCCCGGAGCGGTCGACGAAGAACGACTGCACCTTGTCGTTGTTGCCGTACAGGTACAGCTCGCCGTCCTGGATGTAGAAGATTGCGTCTTTCCGGGCCTTGCCATCGGCGCACTTGGCGTCGAGCTTGTCCTCGGGCTGGTTCAGGATGAGCTTGTTCTGGGACGCGCTGGCTTCGGCGAAGTGAATGGGCGAGGCCGAGCGGAGGGCCATGATGCCGAACTTGCGAGAACACGACCCGCTCGCAGGGGCTGCCGAAGCGGCGGCCGCAAAGAGGGCGACAACGGTGGTGGTGAGCTGCATGGTTGTATCTAGGTAGGTAGGTAGGTAGGTAGGTAGGTAGGTAGGTAGGTAGGCAAGAAGTGTGTGAGTGAACAGGCAACTGCAGTGACTTTAAGAAGATGCTGGTGACGAGTGAAGAGCGAGAGACATAACTACGACTTCTGTTCCCGTCTCGCACTGCAGCTTTATAAACGCAGTTGTCTCCGTCAGTCTCCATATTGTCGTCACTGCCCTCGACATTACACTCATGTCGCCTCCGCTATGGTGCCCTTGGATCTGCGTAAATTGCTTGGCTTGGAGGGATACGAGGCTGGCTGAGATCGGCGAATGCCGGCAGACGGCCCACTTTTGGCTCGTATTTCCCCCCTGGCAACGCTCGTGACCGGTTTTGGGCTGCGGTGGCGGAGGGCGTTGCCTCGTTGCTTGTGGAGTGGACCACTGACATAACGTTACACGTCCAAAAGGTGTTATGTTTGTACAGGTAGATGGCGCCCTAGGGTGCATCTTCGAGAGGCTGATATCCGCGTGCAGTTGGTCGTCTTTGTTCATGCTTTCACACTCGTACCGCAGTGCGCCAATAGCCAGAGGCCGTGTGATTTCAGGGGCCTCCCGGGGGATGGCTGGAAATGCAATCCCGCCAAGTTCAAGCACGACAGCCAAGCCAGGGTTGTTGTTCCACTGACGTTAACCGAGCCGTGCCGGGGGCTGAAGTCAACCACAACAGTAGTCGTAGTCATATAGTTATGTATACGTATAAACTCCTTGATCCATTGGTGCTGTTGGATTTCTCCGGCCATTGTCTCCTTGTATGACCGAGCCTCCCCTTGCCTCGGCAACCGACCCCTGAACATTGACTGGAGGTGCGGTTTGCAGTGTCGCCGGTGCCACTGCCTCTGCATCAGAACTTGACGGACAAGTGAGGGGGGTTACGGTTAAGTGCTGCGTGCCAACGTCAGATGACAAACGAGACCTTTTCCCGAATGTCGTGCCGGGGTCCAATTGTATTTGACATCAGTGTGCCCGCCTATGTCTCTTCGGCGGAGCCAGATCGACTTCGTATACGACCAAGATCGGCCGCCTGACATGGACGTCGACTTCGGCTTGTAGGAACCACAGCGAAGGCCGCCTCATCGGCACCTGCTAGCTCCATTGCTGGTGTTGGAGTTCGCTTGGGCTGCGGTATGTGAACATCGGTAGTATGCACCTAGCCTTTCAGTCAACTCGAGCACTGGGAAGTAACGAGACTCAAGGGGGCGCATAGTACCAGATCAAAGAGAGCTGCAATGGCCAGAGTAGTCCTGGCTGGCGTTGCCTAGCGTGGCGCATGTTAAGTACCAACCCAACTGACTGGAAGAGGCGATCTAGGGAGCCATCCTAGGGATAACACTGCACGAAATGAGGTTCATCAGTGCCTACTATATGATAAATTGCTCCGTCCGTCCTGAGTGATGGATAGGCGGTTGATTCGCGACAGCTGCCTTCTAGGCGAAGCCTTCAGTAGATCACAAGGTTCCAGATCGAACTCACCTAATATGCGTGACATGAGCTTAGTAAGTCAGGTATCAAGTTTAGAGGTGCATGTAGTAGCACCACACTTATCATGTCCTTGGTCCTTAGCACCAACGAGCAATTATTATTCATTTTCTCCTCAAGAATAGGAGTAGTAATGAGCTGTACATGTATGATTATGATAATCCATACATCGCTCAATCCGTGATTCTGTCTCAATTGGCGACACTACCTAGGTACATGAAGTACTACTGTGCCTTTAACGATGTAGGTGTTCAAAGTCGTTGATCGCGCTGAATATCGCAACACTCCATGGGCTGGCAGAGAATATGGCAGTGAAACAAGCAAAAACGTTCCTTGGACACGGGACCAAAACCGAGCTGCAAACACCGACATCTCCAACCCGGATAGAGAGGGCGGCCTGTGCCGGTACCGCAAGGAGAAGCTGACGACAGCGTGCGATGAAACCAAACAGTTCCACACCAACCATTCAAGGTGGACTTGTTCATTGAGCGTGGGATCAACCTGAAAGCCTGGGCTCATTGGGTGCGGCCAGTCACTAGTTCACGTGTGTAGGTCGTTTTGAATGCTGCCTGCATAGGTTGATAGAGCTAGGAAGCATACTGCCGCCAAGTTGAGAGGAGCTCCTGGAGATGTGCGAAGGTAGGGCCGTGGGCTCAGGTATTGTGCGGACGCACCGGTTTCAGCTCAACGATATTGCCAAAGCCTACCGTCTGCAAGAGAAGAGACAGGGCGGTCCAGTCAAGTGTTTCGCAGAGCGCGCATTTCCTCGCCGCGCGTGGACAGGGACCCGGAGTTGACGCATCCGTCGGGTTCATATGCGGGGGACGGCGGACACGAAGAAAGTTCAGTGCAGAGCAAAGCGAACCAGGATCATAAGTAACTCGAGAGCTGCGCGACACCAACCGCCAGCGCGATAAGCATGACTCCACGCACTGTCGCTGTACGGCCCTTCCTCACTAAGATGCCCATGACATTCTGACTTTGAAGAAGCTGGGTATACGCGCTGCACTCCGCACCACAGCAAGGATTGAGATACCTCACCCTACTGACTCAATAGGTTATGCCCCCCGCCTTGATCCGACATGAACCCACTCTGCTGCGCCAGACTTTAGCAAACTCATAGCATGACCGAAATCAACGGAACGAGCAGCGGCGGCTAACCAACCCAAAGAGACTTGGACAAATCCCAAACCCGACCTTGAAAGACTTGCTTTGCTAGGTAGGTAAAGAAGGGCGATGAAAGAATCGAAGATGGTTCGAGATTGACTCGGTACAGACAAACAACATGCTCAGAACAACTCAGACGGGCAGAAGAACCATGAGAATCCATGTCCCAGCCCCCGCATAGAATAGAAAGCGAGGCATCGACGTTTTCCAATTCCTCCTTGATTGAATCCCATAAGAAACTCGTAGAGATCTTGACCACGTGGTAGTCGTTGTCATGGCAGGGAAAAGTGACTGGTCGCCGGGACGACTGGCTGACGAGCACGGAGACGCACGTCGGCCTTGTGCGTTGTCGTCGTGAGCGATTGCGTTGGAAAACGTCGCTCGCATCAAGATGCGCAAGAAAAAAAAACCCCTCGTTCTCGCCGAGGAAAAGATTTGTGTACAAGTAGATACGCTACAAGAAGCGAAGACAAAAATTGGCCGCCGCTGTCCATCGGGCCGGCAGATCATCGCCAACTAGCTCATAGAAAGATGGCCACTCAGAAGGTTGGTCGTGTCAGCCTCAAGCCGCACTAACGATGGCCTGACCCTGCGGAGGCGCCACGTTGTCGCCGTAGGCGCCGCCCACGTTGCCTGCATAAACGTTAGTCAAGTGCAACTGAGATGATGAACGATGGTGCAGAATGGGGAGTTCACATACCGGCAGGCCAGTAGTTGCAGACAGTATACCACGAGCCCATGCTCGACAGGGTGCCCGGCTGGCAGAATACTGTGGCGCAGCCGACCTTCTGGGTCTCCTTCCAGACGAGCTGCGAGAAGTGGCCCCACTTTTCAAAGTTGGACATGTCGGGCGTGCTCGAGCCGTAGTCACTGGTCGGGAAGTCGGCCAGCTCGCCGTTGTACCAGCCATTGCTGGCCGCGCGAGCCATCGACCCGCTGGCGCCGAATGCTTCGGGGTTGCCAGTGGAGCCCCACATGGCGAGGTTCTGACCGTAACCACCGCCGCCAATGCTCCTGCAAATCATGTCAGCCGACATTACGGGGTGGTCATGGTCGGGAGAAAGGAAGTCTCACGTGTCGTGCTCGAACACGCAACGCTCGGCGAGAGTCTGAGCATACTGGGCATGCTCGTCGCTCCAGTCGAGGGCGCTGGCGGAGTGGTTGAAACGGTGGATGTTGTGGTGGTACAGAGCAGTGCTCGTGTAATCAGAGGGTTGCGCGGCGGCCGGCTGGGTCGCGGCGGGAGGAGGGGTGTCCGAGGAAGGCTGGGCAGCTTGAACCTGCGGCTGCGACGAGTCGGCAGCCGGGGCGGGCGCCGGGCTCGGGTCAGGAGTAGGCGCCGGGGGAGGCGGAGGAGGAGCGGCGGTAGTGGTGGGAGGCGGGGGCGGGGGCGGGGGAGCCACCGAGGTGCTCGAAGGCTCGGTGGAGGTCGAGGTCGTCGTGGGCGTGGTGTGGGGCACGGGACGGTTGAAGACCGTGGAAGCGTCGCCCTCAGTCACCGTGACGGTAACCCACTCGACCACGACATCGGTCGTGGTGTAGAGGCGGCGGCCCTGCAGAATGGGGCCTGCAGCAGCCAAGATAGCGCCGCACGAAGCGAGAAGTACTGAGGACTTCATTCTCAAGGATGCACGTCTTTTGAGAGAACATTAGCTTCAGTTCAGCGATATCATACATGGCGTGCGCGTCGGGAAAGCAGGTAAGTAGAAATATTCGGAGCGAGGATGCGTGATGCAGCAGCTAAAGGCGACAGCCGGCCGACATCTTCAGCGCTGAAAGTGCGTCCTCTTCCAAATAACCCGGTGATGGTGGTCATGAGCCCACTCCCATGCTACCGCCACCTTTTGGAGCACACAAGGGCATTGTTAGGCGTGCGCCAACCACGACCCCATGGCCTCGAATAGCCACAGAATGTCCCGCGCACAAAGAAAGCGGCCAACCGTACCTGTATGTGACTGTGTCCTTTCAGGCAAGAAGGCTGGGGTTATGTACTCAGAGCCAGCTGGAGAGGCAGCACTGCTGTTGCTTGGGATCCGTCAAGGATAAATGGTGGGATCTTATGCTGTAGCGCCGGAGCAGGGTGAGACAGGAAGGTAGGCCTGCTTGTCTGGATCCAGATGACGTCGAGTCTCTTGCCGCACGAGGCCGTTCAAGGAAGAAGCGCCTGTGAAAGGAGTGACGGGAAACCGAAGAACAGTGGACTAGTCGTCGACTGCCACAACTATCTGGGATCCACGAATGCTGCACCGAACCAGGGTTGCTCAAAACACAAGGGACAGCGCCGCCGTCGAGAATCGCAAAAAGGAGTGTTTGACGGTTTTTTTGTTTTGTTTGGTTTGAAAGGATCGGAATGCGCAAAACGCTGCGGAGAACGGGGAGCAATGCGACTTTCGGGGGGTCGTTGAACTTTGGAAAAGCCGTGGGGTGATGTGGGCGGTCGTGGAGTCGTAAACAAGCAAAAAGGAGCGGACTGAAGTTGGACTTCAAAAGGAGCGGCGGAAGAGAAGGACGAGTGAGGCGTGCGAATCGAGGGCCAAACTCGGGGATCGCGCGGAGAAAGAGAACGGGCAGAAGGTGAAGTCGAAGGAGGAAGGAGCGCTGCTCTTACGCAGGCGGGAACAAGTGGGGCGCTGCCTTGTCCACGGGGGGCCCCCGAAATCCCAGTGAGCCGGGGTGCCAGGCGTCGTCGTCTGATGAGCCCCTTCAATTTTCGCCAAAGGGAATTGCGGGGCATCCAATTAGCAAGGGCTCTCATCAAGGGGGGGTCGTCCAGTCAGACTGTCAGAGGACCCGAGAACAGATGCGGGTGTTTGCAGAAACTATTCTGCGAACAAGAATTACGACCCTCCTTCGACAAACGTCGCCCGGGGCGAGAGGACGCCATTCCAGATATACTCCGAGAGCTCAGTTGCATGGCGGCCACGCTCCAAGACCACAAGAGCCCGAGGAAGGGTTACGCAGCTGTATGTTCGTCATGGATCGTCCGCCAGCGAGGGCGTCTTCTGTCCAGTGGTTGGGGATCGCGGTTCTGGCTGCGTGCTCCTGGCCAGCACCGGTGGTGCCACGGTGAAGCGCCCATTGGTCCAGGGCCCAGCAAACCATTCATCCCATGTTTCTGACCTGGCCGCCCCCCCCGCGACCCCCTTGATTCCTGGCGGCGTGGACACCTGTGAACAATGCGGCGTTAATTTCCGTCCCCACCCGTCCCTTGCCCTGGCGCCCCTGACTGCTGCAGCGGCCAATGGAAGAGCCGTGCCTTGCAGAAAAGGCGGGGGTTGCAGAATCCATCCGGATTGGGTTGGGGTTGGAGAATTGTTTGCTTTCCCGCAGTGCCTTCGTCAGCTTCATCCGCTGTGTTAGTCCTTGTACCACAGGAAATCCATGTATGTATCAAGCCGGGCGCATCGCGGCCTCTCACGCCTCGCCACTGCATGCGACAACCACCCAGAGTGTTGGAGGCTGGGTATATCTTATTGCCTCATTTAGCAATATTTGGTCCCATGCTCGACTTCATCAATGAAGGTCTGCTTCAACATGGAGATCCCATAGTATGATTCTCCGTGTAGTTTCGCTCTGTTTGAATGGACGGCGGAATGGCTGCCCAATGAAATCAGAGGCGTCTTCCTGAAACGCGCTAACATCGGATGGGAACTGCCAAATTGTTTCTCCACTGATCAAGGACAAAGCTTGGCATGCAGCCTCGCTCCTGCGCGATGCCATTCCTCGAGCCATCGAACTTTAAGGAAGAAATTCCGAAATTCCGTCAATGCAACTGGGAATGGGAACCCAGGGCTGTCAGCCCACCTGCGTCTTCTCCCTGTTTACAGTGTAAGTTCATTAAGTTGGGAATTTGAGTTTCTTGGCAGCGTTGCATGCAAATACCGCCAGGCCACACTTAACCAAATCGATTGCCGCCGACGGATTGCAATTGCCTAGTACGCTAACAAACAACCCAACAACAGCATTACCATCGGCCTCATTGTTCCGGATCCCTCTTGCTGCCGAAACCCGATGGGTATGGCCTCATGGGACGCGCACCGGCATGGCACAGGCGATGCTTCGATCAAAGCCGTGTGCCTGCGGAGTGTCGGCATGTACGGAGTACAGTACAGAAGACCACAATGTCGGGAACGAGGACGATCGCATTGGCATCGATCCTGCTGCTGATCTGAAGATCGAAACGATCGTCAAGGCCCGAGTTTTTTGGTCAATGCCATGCCATGCTCCCCACAAACCTTAACATCACCTCCGCTCCACCATTGCACATTTGCCAAGTTCCAAGTTGCGGCGCCATGAAAACGGCTGGCCCAGCCGCTGAGATCATCCCGTGCGAGTGGCTCATGACCTCCGTTATTGCGATAGCCACGGGTTAACCACCACAGCGGTTGACTTAGCGCAGACAACGCTAACGACGATTCTGCGCAGAAGCCCAACACAGGTGATGGACAAACATGGTCTCATGTGAACACAGCAGCGGGGGAATCGGGTTTCGCAGCACGCCAACCCCGCTGCTGTGCTCCCGACCCTGTGCCCTTCTGGGGTTGGATTTGAGGAGCAATTGAAAGTTTGTTTTATCAGCCACAGGGCAGATATTGGCGCTGCGGAAGCTCGTGTTGTGGCGTCTGGGTGAAACCTATCGAGCTAAACCGCATCGTCCGGCTTCCTCATGTGTCGTATCAGGTCAGCCATGCTCACCCTGAGCAAAACCACGGTTCCCAGTAGGGTGAGATCTGGCGAATTCGACGACCCGCGAAAGAACGACTCGTCAATGCGACTTCCGGGCAGTCCGCGTTTGACAAGAAGCGGAGGTGGTCGTCTCGCAAATGGCGGGTCTCGTGGCCTCGTGTCATGACTGCAAGACATGCTAGCCACCGGTTCCGGATGCTAAAACCCAAGACTGCGGTTGCCAGCTCTTTAGGTACCACTGCCAGTCTAAAAACTGTCGGTCTTACTCGCCGGTGCAAGTTTACGTTTGACGGCGACGCGCGTCCAACACACACGCACACGTACTGGCGAATTTACTGCACCACATGCGGCCGTCTGGAATAAGCCTTGCTGCTGTTGCTCTGGCTTATAAGTTTGGCTGCCTATGTCGCAATTGTGGCGAAGCACTCATCCTCTGCTCCCCATCCTCAACGTCGTTGTCGTTGCCATCGGGGCGTGGGGCGGGCTGCCCCCCTTTCTTGTGCGGCTTTTCGTTCCTGGGTGCGTGAGGAGACAGCAGATACGTCAGATGCGCCTCTGGCCGAGACATCACGAGAGCGGGCGGGTGTTGCGGTCACCGCGGCGCGCTTCCAAACTTAGAATCGCCGCGACTCGGGAAGTGGTTGGGCGAAGGAAGCGGCTGCGACGGGCGGGAGACCCAAGACCAACGCGGGAGACTTAAAATCAGTCTCTCGCTTCTTTGATCCAGGCAAGGTAACCTGTAAATAAAACATACAGAATCAGACGAACAGGCCGCCCCCTGTGGTCTGCCTGGAGATTCTGGCTTGCAGTTTCATTGAAAGGGCAAAACGTGAGGACACGCCCCGCAAGAGCACAGAGGTAGAAACCAGACAACAGCACGGCGACGTGCTGTGAGTTTGTGTGCATCCCGGGTCCACAACTCGTGTGTTTGCCAGGTTATGTCATGTATCACCGCAGCACCGGCCGGGCGACCAACCACCGAGCGTCTGCAGCATCGCCCGTGGACGGTAGCACCGAGAGATCCGGTGCCAACAGCACGCATGCTGAGACCCTGCCGTGCTCAGGCAGTGAGTGATGTTGACACGGTGTTTTCGCTTTTGGTCTCGCGTGGTCGGTGTCAGATGAGTAGCAGACGATGGTCAACGTACGCCGTGGGTGTCTGTATGGGGGAAGACTGCGGCTCGAGCCAGTCGAGTGTCAGAGAACCTGTTGTCGGCTGCACCGCGGTCCAGACAATTAATCTAGGCAGACAAGCTTCGAGTCATGCGTACACAGTTGCCGGAGATACGTGACCTTCAAACGAGGAGAGGGGCATGCAACGGCACAACAAAGAAATGACATGGTATAGCCGGATGAGCCTGTCTAAATCATTTAGTATGCAGGTATGTACAGATCCTGGCTCAGAAGCCTCTTGCCTCTCCAAGCCTCTGGCTCGCGGGAAGCAGAATGGTTTCACCACAGCAAAGGGAAAACAGTCACACCAACTCTCAGGACGACTCCGACGCCTCAGACTGCCCCGGGATGTAGGGCTTCTCCCACCGGTGGATCCACTTGTGGGCAAAGATCTGTCTCTGCCTTAGGTGCACGGGTGTCGACTGCTTGGGCTGATCGGGAATGACTTTTTCGAGGTTCTGCAGGCGTGTCAATGGCCATTGCAAGGGGAGGGGCCAGCAACGCAGGGCAAGCTTGGGTAACGCACCAGGTTCTCGAAGACACACTTGTTAAGCTTCCACTCGGCGGGGCGGCATTGCCACAGCTGCTGGTTGTTGTCTTCGAGGCATTGCCAGTGGGCGCGGAACTGCTCGAGACACGACTTGTTGATATCCTCGAGGCTGGGGGCGGATGGTCAGCATGCAGCAAGCTCTAGTTGTCTCTCATTGCAGGCCCCAGTCCCGACCAACTCAGCCCCCTGCCCAAGCCTGACAAGTGAAGCCCGTAGGGACAGGGTAACGTACACGCTCCGGGCACATCTGGTGACCCGGCGGCCCTCCTTCAAGCACTCGAACTCGCCCCGGCCAGGGTTCTCGGTCTTGCATTGCATGTAGTCGTCATTGTAGTCCTTGCAACGCGCACCGATGAAGAAGGAGGCCGAAAGTAGCGGGGCGGAGCTGGCGCCAATCTCCTTGACCTTGGGGATCGAGTCCGGCAGCGGGGTGGTGTCGTAGAGGACCTGCTGGTTGAAGCTGTCGGTTGCGTATTCGGTCAGCAGTGTGGAAGGCTCTGGGGCGCAGAATCGCCCAATTGGCGGTTGAACAACAGCAGGCCATCCCACCAACAATCAACACTTACATTGGCTTCCGCGCGGCCATCTTGACTGTGTGGGCGCGCCCGTCCTGCGAAGCGAAGCTGCTGCGTGGTTTGGGCCTTCTCACCTTGGCTGGAGCTGGCGGTGCTGCGACCGACCTGTGAGGTCCGGCTTCCTGGCGTGTGGGTCGTCCTACTTCGCAGGCAACAGCCTATTAGATGGCGGATTAGCAACGCTTGGACCATCTCAGCGACGCGGGTTGCAGCTCCAGCGCAGTTGGACGCCAAAAAGCTGGCGACGGCGCTTGAGCTCCATCGGAGAATGCAGTGGTCAATGTCAACAATGTTCCTGGCTACCAAAGAAAGGATCACCAACAGTACGCATTGCTAGGTTTGAACATTCTTCTCTCCTCTCTTTGGCTGACCGCAGCCTACAACACAAAGTGTTTTGTTTTCGGGCCACACATACCGAAGAATCCCGATCCCTTCTGCGGCCCGCCCTCTTCCAACGTCCTTCCGTCGCTGGTTGTTCAGCTTAACCCGCGCGCGCAAGTCTCTTCGCTCTGCGTGGCGCTTCGACAGTCCGAACGCTCTCATGTTTTCGACACAAAGCCGGCCCGCGGGCCAGTCCATTTTTGGCGGTGGAGGAGCGAGCATCTTCGGCCAGGCGACCAATGTAGGTTGTTGCGCGGCATGGTGTCAGAGTTAGGGAGGTTGCTGATGTATTCCTCCAGCCCCAACAACAGCAACAACCGCAGCAGCAACAACAACAGCAACAGCAGCAAACTGCACCTGCGCCAGGCCAGCAACAGTCAACCGCCAATCCGCAGTTATCTGGGTCGTTATGGCAACCGGGAAGTCTCAGTAGCTGTATGCCCTCTCACATTGTTCGGGTTCCTCGAGCAAGAACTTGCTGACCGCGACTTGCTGCGCGGAATCTAGACCAGCGACCAATTCCCGAGCAGATCAAGCTCATCACGGAGAAGTGGGACCCAACGAACCCAAATTGCGCCTTCAAGACGTACCTCTACAACAAGGTGGACGAACACACGGTGCCGCTGTACGGGCCAGGTCCTAACGAGGACCCCAAGGAGTGGGAGGAGGCGTTGCGGCAGAAGCCGGCGGCCAACTACATACCCGTGCTCTGTGCGGGCTTCCCGTCCATCATTGCGCGGCTGACACTGCAGCGTCGGGTGATCGTCGAGTTCAACAACAAGCTGCACGCCATCAACGCGAGCCTGGATGCGATTCTGTCGCGGCACGACCTCGAGCACACAGTGCGGGCGTTCAACGCGCGGCGGCGGCACGCCGAGCTGAGCCGGCGCTGCCTCGCGCTGGCGTCGCGCGTGCAGGTGCTGCGCAACCGCGGCTACGCGATGAGCGGCGACGAGGACGAGCTGCGGCAGCAGCTGCTCCGCCTCGACAAGGGCATGCAGGACCCGGCGCTGAGCGCGCGCATGGAGGAGCTCTGGAGCCGCCTCATCATCCTGCGCGGCTACGCCGACAGCCTCAAGGACGAGATCAACCGGCCCGGGTTCGCCGAGAGCAACGGCCTGGACGAGGAGATTGAGGCGAAGGCGAAGAAGGTCTGTTGCTTGTTCTCATTACCCGCGGGGTTCGCACTTGTTGCACCGATGCTGACATTCTATGGCGGTAGATCCTCGAAGACTACGAGAAGCAGCTACAGCATCTTAAGAAGCAGGTCGAGGAGGCCAAGAAGGACTTCGAGGCGTGGGAGAAGCAGCACCATCCGACGCCAGCGCCGAGCCAATGATGCTAGGCGGGCAGATGATACCCAAGCAAGTCAATGGATGATCGTTGTTGATGTTCATGTCAGGAATGGAGCGAAGCAAGCCGTCGCGCAGCAAGTGCTAGATGTTTAAGGAGAGAAGTATACATGCGGCATGTGGGTTGGTGAGCTCACTGACACAAGCGCCCTCGTGCCCCCAAAGTACTTCAGACCCATCTCTCGCCATTGTTGATGATAACCCATCTATGAAAATGCCAGCGCCGAAACTAGATTGGAGTTGCCCATATGCTTGTCGCCCGTATCCTTGTCCCATGATGTACACAGGTGTCCCCGCCCCAACATACGTATCGTACACTCTGAGTAAAGAAAATGGCAAAAGGCATGCTCTCATGCTGCATACCCCTCGCCCCCACTCGAATGACGCAAGAGTATGCTCCGAGGGGTCGACATCACAAACCGTGTCGCCTAGCTCTGCATGTCCAGTGTAGCAGAGGTCGTTGGCGAACCGTTTCGTCGCTGTGCTGCGTCCATTCCCAAATCGCAGACTCAGAGCGGTCACGCCGATTTCGCCAAGAATGCACAGGCGGTTTCCCTAAGGCTGGTAGGCTCGCGGGGTCGTGTGGTGGGTGGGTGGTGGCAGCTTAGAAAATCTTGGAAACCGCGTCGATGAGGAAGGGGGCTGTTGTTGTTGGCGTAACCTGGTTAGCACAAACGCTTGACGAGAACATCAACGACAGGATAGGTAACAGGCGCTGGGCCAGAAGAAAAGGGCGGCCTCACAGAGGTAGAGCGCGGCGGCGGTGGCGAGGGCGCGCTGGATGGTGAAGGTGGCCTCGGCCTCGGCGGCGCGCAGCTCCTCCTGCGAGAGCTGCGGTGGTTGGACTAAACAGTGGTGAGGAGGGAGGAGCGTCAGACTGGGCACGTGCAGCAGCTGGGCGAGGTTGATGGAAGGGGTTAGGACGTACAGCCTCCGAACATTGTGTGTCAGGTATTCTTTATAAGATAAAAGTGGTGTTTTCACTCGGTAGTGACGCGTGATAGTATCGGATGCGACGTGTGTGCAACCAGGGTGTGGATAGCTGGAGGTTGCGGAATTGCACCAAACGAAGCATCAATGCAGGTCCAGGCTGGATCCGGTGCACGGTCTGGGATTTTTTTTTTCCCTCTGGCCGGGCCTTTCAGGCTCAGTGACGCCATCCCTGGATTGGCAATTGGCCCCAGCTTTTGGGCAGGGCATCCACCAGCATTGGATGGATGCAACCAGACAGCCTAGCCCGAGAGTACCCGATATCGTTCCTCAATTCCTTATCATTGAACACTGCAACCCAGACAAGCAAGCGCGCGTCGTCCTCGCCACACTCGACACCACCCTCTCTTCGGTCCACATTCCTCCTTCCCCATTGCTGCTCGGCCTGGCTCGTCTGCCGCAGTGGTTCTCACGCGCTGCCTGTGCAAAAGACTGACTGCTTGCTGGTCAGGTTGTTTCTGGTCTTGGCAGAAATTGCCTTCGCCGATCCCGATTCCCTTCCACGATTTTTTTGTTGCACCTCCACTCGGTCCCCGATATCCGGTCGGGCGGCGGCGGTGTGCGGGCGGCGTCTGGGAGATTGGGGGAGGAACAGAGCGTATGCACGTGTCTTCTCAATCCCGTACTGGAAGGGGCTTGCAGGCTGCACAGCGGAACGGTTTTTCAGAATCTCGCCGACCTGCGGAGTACTCCGTGCTGAGTTGGTAGTTCTTCTGCTCGCTCTGCGACTCGGCCGATCCCCGAGCTTGGCACCCCCATCCCCCGCCCCCCGTCCCCCGTTTCCGTTTTCTCCGGCGCGGCCTTGACCAGCGACAATGGCTGGATGGCGGCAGATCCGCCGTCTTGGCCCGACCCTGGGCACCTCGGGGCTGCCATGTCGCCGCACTGCGTCACCTCTCCCGCCGCTCCAGCGGTCTGGGCTGCGCTTCAAATCCGTCGTGTCCGACTTCGCCCGCGGCCCGGGAGGCGTAGATCCGCCTCTTTCTGCCCGCCAGCGCTTCATCAGGCTTCCGAAGGAGTTTCCCACCCACGAGAACTTCGCCAGCCGCCATATCGGCCCCGACGACGAGAGCGCCCAGCAGATGCTCGAGGCTCTCGACCCTCCAGCCGAGTCCCTCGACAGCTTTGTGCGCCAGGTCATCCCTGCTGACATCCTCTCGTCCCGCGAGCTCTTCAAGCGGCCCCGGGACCAGTTCAACTCGGCCTCCAACCGCGCTACCACCGAAGGCCACCAGGAATGGGAAGTTTTGTCGCTCGGGCGGGCCCTGGGCGACAAGAACAACATGCCGAGCAAGAACTTCATTGGCGCCGGCTACTTCGGCACCATCACACCCGAGGTCATCAAGCGCAATGTGCTCCAGAGCCCCGCCTGGTACACCAGCTACACCCCTTACCAGCCCGAGATCAGCCAGGGCCGCCTCGAGTCGCTGCTGAACTTCCAGACCCTCGTCTCCGACCTGACTGCCCTGCCCATCGCGAACGCCAGCCTCCTGGATGAAGGCACCGCCGCCGCCGAGGCCATGACTGTGTCCTTGAACACGCTCCCGGCCTCGAGGGCTTCGCGCCCCGGCAGAACCTATGTTGTCGACGAAAACGTCCTCCCTCAGACCATCAATGTTCTCCGCAGCCGCGCAGAGGGCTTCGGGGTCAACATCCAGGTGATGGACCTTTCCGGGCCTGATTTCTCCGCCCTTCAGAACTTGGGCGAGGATCTGGTCGGCGCCATGGTTCAGTATCCCGACATGTACGGCCAAGCGATCGACTTTAAGGCGCTTGCCGATGCTATCCACGATCAAGGCGCCTTGCTGAGTGCCGCCACCGACCTCCTGGCCCTCACCATGCTGGCGCCCCCCGGCGAATGGGGTGCCGATATCGCGTTCGGCAACTCCCAAAGATTCGGCGTCCCGCTTGGCTATGGCGGTCCGCATGCCGCTTTCTTCGCCGTCAAGGAGAAGCACAAGAGGAAGATGCCCGGCCGCCTCATTGGTGTCTCCAAGGACAGGCTCGGCCGCCGGGCTCTGAGGCTTTCGCTGCAGACCCGTGAGCAGCACATACGGAGGGAGAAGGCCACGAGCAATGTCTGCACAGCCCAGGCTTTGCTTGCCAACATGAGCGCCTTCTATGCCGTGTACCACGGCCCCAAGGGGCTGAGGAAGATCGCCGAGCGGTGCAACCTGGCCGCCCGAGTCATCCAGGCTGCGGCGCGCCACTTCGGATTCGACACCGGCGCACCGCTGGTAGCCTTCGACACGGTCACCATCAGCTGCCCAAGCAAGGCCGCGCAGATCTGGAACCTCGCGAGGCGAGAGGGTATCAACATCAGACGTGAAGGAGATGACAGGGTTGTCATCAGCACCGACCAGACCCTGGAAGAGGGCGATCTGCTCCGCTTGATGAGGGTGCTCGGCACCGCCGGCGGCCATCGCAAGGCCGAGGCGCCCACCGAGTACCTTCCGCTGCTGATGCAATTTTTGGAGAGCTGCCGGTCGGAGGACACGCTGGGGCATCTCCCCGAAGCGCTTCGGAGACAGTCGGCCTACCTGACGCACCCCGTCTTCAACACGCACCACTCCGAGACCGAACTGCTCCGCTACATTCACCACCTCCAATCCAAGGACCTGTCTCTGGTGCACTCCATGATCCCGCTCGGGTCCTGCACCATGAAGCTCAACAGCAGCGCCGAGATGGCGCTCATCACCCACCCGGCATTCGCCAATATCCACCCAGCTGCTCCGAAGAGGGACGTAGAGGGCTACATCCGGCTCATTCACGCACTGGAGGACCAGCTCAGAAAAATCACCGCTATGGATAGCGTCTCCCTGCAGCCCAACTCGGGCGCTCAGGGCGAGTTTGCCGGGCTGCGTGCCATCCGCAAGTACCACGAGAGCCGCGGTCAGCCGGAGCGTGACATCTGCTTGATCCCCGTCTCGGCCCACGGCACCAATCCGGCGTCCGCCGCCATGGCAGGCATGCGCGTCGTGCCCATCAAGTGTGACACCAAGACGGGTAACCTGGACCTGGAGGACCTCCGTACCAAGTGCGACGAGCACTCGGACCAGATCGCCGCCATGATGATCACGTACCCGAGCACCTTTGGCGTGTTCGAGCCCCGGATCAAGGAGGTGTGCGACATTGTGCACAACCACGGCGGGCAGGTGTATATGGACGGCGCCAACATGAACGCCCAGATTGGCCTCTGCTCTCCAGGCGAGATCGGCGCCGACGTGTGCCATTTGAACTTGCACAAGACCTTCTGCATCCCGCACGGCGGCGGCGGTCCTGGGGTTGGCCCCATCTGCGTCAAGAAGCATTTGAGGAAGTACCTCCCGACTCTGTCGGTGCGGGACACCGACAGTTCGAACCACCCGGTCAGCAGCGCAGCGTACGGCAGCGCCAGCATTCTGCCCATCAGCTGGGCGTATAATGCTTTGATGGGTAAGCAAGACACCCGGTTTCCCCCAATTCTTTCTTGTCTGCTCCCACGGATTGTTCAGACACTAACCCACCTGGGGGCCTTACAGGCAGCGAGGGCCTCAAAAAGGCAACCCAGATCACCCTCCTCAACGCCAACTACCTCCTGAGCAAGCTCAAGCCGCACTACCCCATCCTGTACACCAACGAGCACGGCCGGTGCGCGCACGAATTCATCCTCGACGTGCGGCCGTTCCGCGACTCGGCGGGCGTCGAGGCCATCGATATCG
Organism: Chaetomiaceae sp. R4402; assembly: GCA_023628555.1. Taxonomy (NCBI): domain Eukaryota; kingdom Fungi; phylum Ascomycota; class Sordariomycetes; order Sordariales; family Chaetomiaceae; species Chaetomiaceae sp. R4402. The sequence continues at coordinate 331,572 of JAMAKO010000013.1, read as the reverse complement.
CCAAGCGGCTGCAGGACTACGGCTTCCACGCGCCCACCATGAGCTGGCCCGTGCCCAACACGCTCATGATCGAGCCGACCGAGTCCGAGTCAAAGGAGGAGCTGGACCGCTTCGTCGACGCGCTGGTTAGCATCCGCCAGGAGATCCGCGACGTCGAGGAGGGCCGGGCCCCGCGCGAGGGCAATGTGCTCAAGATGGCGCCGCACCCCATGACCGACATCATCGCGGGCGACGGCGAGGCGGGCGCCAGGTGGGACCGGCCCTACACGCGCGAGCAGGCGGCGTACCCGCTGCCCTGGCTGAAGGAGAAGAAGTTTTGGCCTACCATTGCGCGCGTGGACGACAGTGAGTTGTGTCCTTGGCATGCTTTCCGTGATGAGTTTGACTGACAATTCGCAGCATACGGCGACCTCAACCTCTTCTGCACGTGCCCACCCGTTGAGGACACCACGGGCGGCCACATGTCGTCCATCCAGGAGGTTTAAAGCGTAGAGTCTTGATTTAACAGGCTGTTCACTGGTAAGACAGAAGTGGTTACCTAATGTGGGCGAGTTTTGCGGGTATGCCACGTCGGCTTGGGGATGTCGGCCATCTTTTGACATTTCAACCACCATTCTATCAAGACAGAGCGGTGGGCCGGCGCAACTTGGGAGGAAGGGGGAGGGGAAGAGGGTGTTTCAACCACGGCGCAACGAGCACAGTTGCAGGAGCAAGTGCTTTTTCAACAAATAATTAGATGTAGACGTGTGCATCTAGGGCATTTGGCGGGCGGGCGTTCAACAGCGGGCAAAGGGATATATAGAAAACATAGAGCTCAACGCGCTAGCCATGTCGCTTGGAAGGAATAGGAATGCCGATTTCAGTTGTTTCTCATGGGGCTTTCGTGTCAGGTTTGGGAGTGGCGGATGCGCATGCGAAGTCACGGAGCAGCGAGAATTGCTGAGATGACGTACAAGACAAATCACGATGAGCAACGGCGAGAGAGATCAGCCCAATAATCCGTATATGACCACATCCGTATATGACCACCTCCGCAAAACGCCGACCGTACATGCACACCATATGCCACCCCCAGTTTATCTAACCAGCCCAAGATTTGCAATTCCTGACCATCAAGCCTCAAACACCAACACCAACCCATCGTCGCCAACAGTCACCACCCTCTCGCCCGTCTCGCCTTGCACAAACCCCAGCACGCCGCCACCCTCGCCCCCGCCACGATGGCCCTTCCACTCCTTCACCAACCCCGCAGCAGAAGCCGCTGATGCCTCACCGCCCGCACCACCACCCGCGTTCGCGCCGGCGGTCGCGCCACGCAGATCCCACCTCCGCACCGCACCGTCCAAGCCGCAGCTCGTGAGCAGCCAGCCCGCAGCCGGGCCCGACGCGGCGCGCACAAAGTCAACTTTCACAACCGACTCGCCGTCGTGGGCGCCACGGAGGTGCTTGCGCAGGGCAAACGAGCGGGAGGGGTCGAAGACGGCGATGCTGCCGTCGACCGAGCCTGCTGCGAGCAAGGGCGTGGCTGGGTTGGGGGAGAAGGCGAGAGACTCGATGGAGTCGGCTTGCACGGCGATGGAAGCCAGGATGGTGCCTGCCGAGGGGGCAGCGGAAGAGGGTGTGTTGGTGGTGGAGGAGAGGCGCGGGAGGGTGACGATGCGGATGGCGCCGCCGGCGCCGCCGGCCGCGAGAATGCCGCCTGAGGGGGACACGGCGAGGGAGTAGAGGCCGCCTTCGACAGCGAATCGGGCGTCGGCTTCGGTGAAGGACACGATGGTCTGCCCGTTGTCGGAGGGGATGCCGCGGGCGGCGGCGGCGCCCCACGGGTCGTAGACGTGCAGCGAAGAGTCTTCGGCCACGGTGGCGAGCAGCTGGCCGTCGGGCGTCCAGACGCCGGCGCTGCAGGCGCCGAAGTGGAGGAAGTAAGTCTGCAGGATCTGGATGGGGTTGGCCTTGTCGGAGGCATCGAGCCGCAGAACCCAGACCGAGCCGTCGGACGAGCCGTAGGCGAGCGTGTTGGGGTAGGCCGGGTTCGGGCAGGGGGCGATCCAGACGACCTCCTCGATCTCGCGGGCGTCGGCAAGGAAGTTGAGCTTGGCGGTCACGGCGCCCGAAGGGGACGCCGAGGCGGCGACGGTGTGCACGCTCACGCGGCCGTCCATGCCGCCGCTGACGAGAAACTCGCCGCGCGGGAGGGTGAAGGCCAGAGAGTTGATGCTGTCGGTGTGGCCCTCGATGGTGAAGAGCGGCAGGAGCGCGGTGTTCTGTGCGGCGGCGGCGCTGGGGTCGGAGTTGTAGCTGGGCGGCAGCAGGGGACGCGAGGCGGCGGCGGAGATGTCGAGCACGTAGCCTCTGCCCGGTGCGTCCTCATCGCCCTCAGAGCCGCCGGTCGCGATCAGGCTCGGGTACACCGGGTGCTGGGCAATGGCGAAGACGGAGTCTTTGTGGCCGTCGAAGTAGGCAATGCTGTCGTTCTGCAGCAGGATCTCCTCGCCTTCGTCATCGGAGCCCATGGCAACATCGCCTTCAGCATCCTCTCCGTCAAGGACTTCCTGGGCGTCGTCCTCGGCCAGCAGCTCGGGCTCCGAATCGTGGTCGTCGTGCGGATTTGAAGTCGACATGGCGGCGGCGGGCGGTGGGGGGGACTGGCAGAAGGGAAGGTTAAACGTGAGCAGGTGTTCAAGGCTGAAGAAGTGAGACTTCGTTGTGTATATATCCCTAGATACTTACCGTGACAGTTGGAGAATGAAATCGACCCGGATTGTCGGCTCACGTCACGAAGACAACAGGCGAGCGCGAACTGATGGCGGGGGCGGGGTCCGGACGATTAAGTTAGAAGCAGGTAACTTTTTTGATCCCTGCAGGCCCGCGAAGGGTTCCCTTATCCAAGGCGCGGCAGCCTTGTTTGCTTGATAAGCAACCCCAACCCTCCTCCTTCCAAGAGCTTCCGAGTGAGTGCGTCAGCAATTCGCCCGCGGGAAGTTCTTTTCACCAGAAATCAAGTAGTAATCCAGGGGGCTCGGGCGATGAGAGAGGTGGTGGCAAGCATGGCTCTTTACCTATTCGTGGTGGCGTGACCACCGTCTGTGTGAACAACATCCAGGGAGAGCACAAGCTTCCAGTTGTGATGTACTTATGCCCCCGGCTAACAGAGCCTGCCGGTACGACAGATAGACTTTGCTGTTGCCGCATGAAGTCAAGGGACCTGGGCTTTCTGTATAATCTGGATCCCCTGTCCCTTCCGTTTATGCAAAATTGGGCAATTCTTTCAACATCATGTGCGGTTGCTTAGGTACATGGAGAGACGGGGGAGATGGAGAGAGGGCTGAGACGGGATAGAAAGAGAACGGGTGCAGGCTACCTACCTACCTAAGTACATAGTTCAACACTCAGCTTGCTTGTGGCTGATTTTTTATTATCAATTCAATGAGTTTGATTCATGTCAACTTAGAAACTCCAACATTTACCCAAGCATTCTTTGAGCCCATGTCGAGGTGCAAAGTGTACCTAGGTAGCTATCCCTTTGGTCAGCTTAAGGTTCCATTCCGGCCTTCCCTGCCCGGACGTCGAAGTGCCAGTGTGACTGTCAACATCCCAACTCTGCTTAGCACGCTCGTCAATGCCCGACGACAACACCAACTGCTACTTCTTTTCTTCCTCCCATGGTTCTTGTTCTTCGCTCAAAACCAATTACACAGGATTTCATTTGTCTGTGGCGCATTGGGAAAACGGGGTTTCGGACTCTGTGAAGAGCCCGGCCTGTCCGAATGCTACTTCGTAGGCTCCTGAAATCCAGTTAAAGTTGATATTGAAACTGGTCGCCGGAGTTAGGGCGTCTATTGATTCCGGAGGTAAAAAATTGGTGAAGAGTGCAGAAATCAACCATTTGCCCCATGGTTATCACGCCCGGCAGGGCTCCGAATCATCTGAGACAATACGCCGGGCGCCGAGTTTCGGGCCCTGCAACTTCGATATGCAGTCTCCCGCGACTGTCGGCGGAAATAGGGCGCTTTGAAAGCCCGCCACCAAAACAAATTAAATACCGTCACGCCTATAAGGTCTCCAGACAAAGATGCATTGTGCGGCTTACACTGGACGTCACGGAACACTGCCAGGTCCCCGCTCCATCCCATCTCCAACCGAAGCGTCTGGGTCTTGAACAGAGAAAAGAGCACTGTCAAACATGGCTCCCTCAAAGTTTTTTGAAAAGATTGCTATTGTCGGGGTAAGTGATATTTCATGGCTTCCCCAGCTCTCACTGCTCGTTCACAGCTAACGCTTGTCTCCCCATCTATCTAGGCCACCGGACACATCGGCAAAGTCATTGTGTCCGCGCTCCTCCAGACGAACAAGCACACCGTCACGGCCCTGACGCGAGCCGAGAGCAAGGGCGCGGGCGCCCTCCCGGACGGCGTCAAATCCGTCCAGGTCGACTACAGCGACCAGGACACGCTGGTGGCGGCGTTGCGCGGCCAGGACTTCTTCATCATCACGCTGGCCGTGAGCGCTCCCCCCGACACGCACAGCAAGCTGGTCCGGGCGGCCGCCGCGGCCGGCGTGCCGTATGTCATGCCCAACTGCTACGGCAGCGACATTCGCAACCCCAAGCTGGCCAGCGAGCCCATGGGTGCCATGATCAAGGCGCAGCTCGACGAGGTCGAGAGCCTCGGCCTCAGATACGTCGCGCTCGCGTGCGGAGTGTGGTACGAGTGGAGCCTGGCGCTGGGCGAGTGCTGGTTTGGCTTCGACATCAAAGAGCGGAAAATCACCTTCTTTGACGACGGCACGACGCCCATTGACGTGAGTACCTGGAACCAGTGCGGCCGCGCCGTGGCCGCGCTGCTCAGCCTGCCGCGCGAGAAGGACGAGTCCAACACAGAGAGAGAGTCGCCCGCGCTGGCGGATTGGCGGAACGAGCCCGCGTACGTGCGCAGCTTCCGCCTTAGCCAGCGCGCCATGCTCGACAGCTTCCACCGTGTGCTCGGCACGACGGACGCGGACTGGAAAATATCCTACGAGCCGACAACCAAGCGCGCGCAGGACGGCCTGGACGAATTTGCCAAGGGCGTTACCACGGGCATGGCCAAGCACCTGTACGCGAAGCATTTCATCCGCGCCAAGGCAGGTGAGCTAGAGTACTCTAGGGGTCTGGACAATGGGGTGCTCGGCTTGCCGGAGGAGAGTCTCGATGAGGCGACCAGGAGAGCTGTGGAAATGGTGGAGAGCGGCTGGAACCACCTGGCTTGATGAGGTTTGTGTGCTTGAGCGAGCCTGTGGTGGTCTGATCCAGTCCGATAACCCAATTCAGGTTCTTCTCGTGCCACTGCTTGACTTCAGAACTTTTTTGAATCAGACTGTTGTCTTCGTCGCTCAGCCCTCAGAGGACGAGCTGTCCATTGCTCATTGTTATTCTGCGGCACAACGCCCCCCTGAGCTTCCCTGCTCAACGAACCAGCCTCGGCCTGCTCACTAGGTAACGGTTCCTGCGTATCCTCCGACGCCTGCGTAAACCACTAGTCCTCCAGCAGCGGCTCAGCCGTTGGCCGGTCCCGTGGGTCGAGCTTCCTAATCTTGCGTATGAACACGGTGTCCGCGGGAGGTATATCTCGCGTAGTCACCCGATGGAACGGCTTCTCGGGCGGGCCCTGATGGTTGAGGTAGTTGATGATGGTAATGGTGTAGGGGTCGTTGAAATGGTCGTACGACTGGGGAAATATGTCAAAACATTTGTACATGCGCTTCAACACTGTGAGCTCGTAGGCGTCGTGGTCGGGACTAATCCCTTCAATACCGGGGTTGAAAAGGTGGTAGTTGCCGCCGAAGACGAGGCTAAGAATCTGAGTCTTAAGGATAGTTAGAAGCGTTCAGTCAGCAGCCAGTGGGATAATACACGAGACCAGCACGAGACTGGGCAATGCTGAGAGGTGTGAATTACAGCATTGCCAAAAGACCAGATATCCGTGGGGGTATCCCAGGGAAGCTGGAAGGAGGTGGCTTCTGGGCAGCGAGTGTAGCCATCGCCGATGAGATGACCATCTCTAGCGAATTTGGAGCCGAGTCTTTGCGATACGACGCCCCCGCAATCGCCCAACTGAATCGTGTCGAAGCGCTTCTTTGGGCCGTGATTGACAAAGATGTTCAGTTGTCTAGCTCGACGTCTGCCTGACACATCAGTTTCTGGACGGCGGAGGGATCGGACTGTACACGGGCATGTACGCACCTGTGTGAACCTTTCCATCTCTATGTAAGGCTTGCAAATCCTCAAGCACACATCGCGTCACTTGCTTGATTTCGGGGCGCGAAAGGCGCCTGCGGTTGGACTCGGTCAACAGGTCGCGGTCCAAGTGCCGAAGTACTAGGTACGATAAAAGGAGGGTCCGCCGGATCGAGAATCTCATCAATCAACGGACGGAGAAAAGACGTGCTAGCCTGGTAGCGCTCAAGCACGTCCGCCACGTTACGTAGACGCCAGTGATCTCTGATGCTTCTGACGATACATGGCTCGTTGGCCTGGTTCTCAAGGGGTGGTCAGATGGTATTGCTTTGTCAAAACGGGTGTGGCTTACGTCGCGAGGAACACGGCGCCTTCGTCGGCCGCTCTTTGGAGCTCTTTGGTAACGGAATATGTTGACAGGCGGCCCCTCAGCGTTTGACCGACCTTGAGCAGCGATGACATGGCGGTGACGGTGTCATTCTCGAGTTTCATAGCAGAGTTCAAGTGCTAACTACACGATTCGCACGACTGGTATGACAGCGACGGGTAGGATGCAACTAGGCCGCCAAGGTGTTACCCGTGTGCATGCTGATCATAGAACAATAAGTCTTACGCGGCTTGGAGTTCAAGAACTGCTCACAGAGGAAGTGAGGAACTGCTTGGTGCTGCACTGCCGACGTGGCCCGCTTAATGCCTGCAAACAACACCACACAGCTCGGTTCGACGGGTGAACAACTTCGGTGAAACTTAGGCAACTGTTAAATCTATATACATGGTAATCCAAAATGCAACATTCAGAACCCAGTAACCTTTACCCAACCGAGCCTGTTGAGACCCGACCGACGTCCGCGTCTACAACTTGGAATCCCGCTTCTTCTTCTCGTACAGCTTCACTTCGACGCCCCTGGTTTCCTCGCCGCCGTTCTTCAGCACCCGCCGCAGGATCTTGCCGCTCGGGCTCTTGGGGATCTGGTCCACAAACACGATGCCGCCCATCAGCCACTTGTACTTGGCCGTCCGCTTCTCTACCAGCGCCTTGAGCTGGCCGGCCAGCGTCTCCAGCTCGGCCCGCGACATGTTGTTCTTCCCCGCGCGGGGGACCACGAACGCGCGCGGCCACTCAGTCGCCTCGCTCTTGTCGTAGATGCCGATGACGCCGGCGTCGGCGACCGCCTCGCTGCTGCACAGCACCGCCTCCAACTCGGCCGGCGCCACCTGGTAGGCGCGCACCTTGATCAGCTCCTTCAGGCGGTCCGTGATGCGCAGCCGACCGTCGGCGCTCAGCGCGCCCACGTCGCCCGTGCGGAACCACCCGTCCGCCGTCAGCGCGTCCTCCGTCACTGACATGTCCGGTTTCTTATTGTTGCCGGAGAACGCCCCGACCGGCAGGTACGCCGACAGCAGCCCTGGCGCCCGCACCAGCACCTCCCCTTCGACATCCACGCCCGTCGCGGTGGTCTTCTCCCTAGCCTTCTTGGCGTACCGCTGCCCATCCGCGATCATCACCTCGACGCCCCAATGCGGCTTGCCCGTGTCGCCGGCCTGCTCGCGCATCTCCTTCTCCCCGATGCCGCGCTGCAGCGAGGTGCTGCACGTCTCGCTCAGGCCGTAGCCCAGCCGCACGCGAAAGCCGCACCTCTTGTACACCTCCTCGACGACCTCGTGGCCGAGCGGCGCACCGCCGGTGACACCTGCCACGACGCTGGCGAACCCACCGCCGCGGGCATACGGCTCAACGACGGCGGCCTTGGCCAGCATGACGGCGACAGGCGGCGCCATGTGCAGGTAGGTGACGCGGCGCTGCTGCACGGCGCGCAGCACGTTCTCGAGGTGGAAGGTCGGCATGGTGTAGACAGTGGCGCCCGCGGCGACAGCAAGCAGGAAGACGTTGCAGAGGCCGAAGACGTGGTAGAAAGGCACGTAGCCGAGCCAGGATTGATGCCCCGGCGGCGGCGTAGCGCGGTGGTAGTCGGCGTCGTGCCACATGGAGGCGACCGAGAAGTTGAGCGCGTGGTGGGATAGCAACACGCCCTTGGACCGGCCCGATGTGCCCGACGACCAGAGGATGACGGCGGTGCGGGAGGATGCCGCCGAGGGCGGGAAGATGGTGGCGGTATTGGGTGGCGGGCCGTCGGTGGCCAGGAGGGACTTCCAGTCGGAGGAGGAGGAAGATTTGGCGGGTAGTTGTGGTGGCTCAGGGTAGGTTTCGGCAGAGACGTTGACGGTGAAGATGGGGACGGCGGAGAAGAAGGTCGAGTCTTGCTGCTTATCCAAGGCACCCTTCACGGCGGGGAGGCAGGAGGAGGAGGTGATGATGGCGCGCGGGCGGGCATTCTGGAGGATCCAAGCGATCTCGTCGCTGGTGAGAGCGGGCGACACGAGGGTGGCGGTCAGACCGGCGGCGAAGGTGCCGAAGAGAATGGGCGCGAAGGGCAGGCAGTTTGGCAGCTGGATCAGCACAACAGGCGCAACCTCGGGGCCGGCGGGGCACGTCGGCGTCGGCGGCAATTTGATCGTGTCGTTGGGGTTCAGCCCCAGGCGGAGGAGCCCCGCGGCAACGGCGAGCGCATCCTTGGAGAGGCGGCCAAACGTAAGGGCGCGATCTGTGATTTACGGCCGACGGGCTGTTAGCCGCATGTTTTCTCTCTGGCATTGTCTCACTGCCCTTTTGAGACACGGCGGCCAATGGAGGGGAAGCGACATGTTGTGTAGCAGGCCCGGGGCAGGAAGGCGCGTTCCACCTCCACCACCCTCGCTGAGCATTCTGCACTCTGAAGCTGCTGCTGCCTGGAGCACCTACCCGACGTGTTGTCCACAAAGATGGGCCGTTCCGCCTCTATCCTCCGCAGCTGATGCTCGCGCGGCACGAAGTCGCTGACGGTCTGGAACGGTTGGCTGAAGGCGAAAGCAAAGGCGTTCTTGACGGGCAGGTTGCCCGGCGGCGACCCCGCATAGGCCACCGCGCCAGAGCTGCTAGAGACCATGATCGCCAACGGTCGCGGTGAGTTGTCTGTCGATCGTCAATTTGTCGAAGCGCAGCTGTTTACAGAGTCGAGACGGTAACTGCTGTACTCAGGGGATCGCAACACGACGATGCCGCCACTATGAAGCTCGTGTCGACTTTATCCCCCTGTGGCCGGGTCGAGAGACAGCTTCATAGCCGCTCGGGTGCCATTGCCCGAGAGCCGACTCCTAGCCGGCTCGCTAGCTCGGGAATTGCTGGATGGCCTGCACCTGCATTCAGGGTCTGGCTGCGACTGGCCTCGCCCCGCTTCGCTTGTCCAGCAGGGGTCCGGCAGTTGGATCCACGGTTGGCCTGGGGACTGGGCCCCGGATGGATCGACCAGTGTCTGGGAAAACTATTTCTTGTGTGGTGGACCGAAGACCGACTCCTTCTCCTGGGGGCCATGCTGGCTTGATTTCCGAAGTGGGAGCGTCCATCAATACATAGGTTGTAGGTAAATGCTACTCGGGATCGTCGATCTTTCTTGAGCTAAGGTATCCTGCCATCACGACTCAGTTCGCTCGTCGCTCGAGATTCAAGGCCGGGGCTAGGAGAGGAACTGGAGTCGGCTATGGGAAGCACTTGTCGTCAACGAGGCTTCGAACCTAATTGAGGTTGTTGCGCAAACGGACAGTGAACGGCAATACTGCCGGACTCCGTACTGGCTTGATGCCTCTTGAGCAACCTTAACGTCGTCACTTCTTGGTGGATTCGACTGGAGATGTTTTTGGATAACCTGGCTGGGGTCGACTGAGGTTAGCCATTCAGCTTGAGTTGATGCTCAGTCGCCTGGTACCTATATGCCCCCCGGAGGCTCTTTGACCAGGAACAGGTTCCAGAGTTCTGTGTTTTTCAATTGGGCCTTTTACCGACCACCTCCTTGGGATCAGTTGACTGCCCGTGTGACGAACAGGCTCCGGGTTCTGGGGCCGTGCCTGGCCGGGGCTCTCAGCTACTTACCTAGGTCAGGTAGTTTCGGGTGAATACCTCCAACTTTTGCTGAGATCAACGGGTAGCACAAGCTCAAGCCCGCCCGCTCGGATCCTGCAAGCGGCCCGTTCTAGTTTGGCCAGGCGGGAGGCTTGCATCGCTGGGAGACCCCTGGATCGGAGCGTTGCCACGGCACGAGCCTTGTACGACGCCGATCTGTGAGGGCTGGCTCGTGTAACAGGCACTATCTACCCCGTCCCGGCCGAATGAACGAGCATGTGGCTGAGCCGGGTCTCAGGTCGTACACCTGGGGTTCCTCCGAGATGAACATCGTTTCCGAGGTCATGACTAGCGAGCCAGAGTGATGAGAGAGCAAGGCGGTGCTCAATGGCCGCCAACAGGCATCGAGTGGGATTTCAATCTGCCTACCTAAACATGTCAGATACTCCGGCTGCAATCAACGAGCCACCCTGATGCCATAATCCAAATGTCAGTGTACAACGCTCACTCGCTCATCCAGAAACATGGCTGTCATATCTGTCAGCGCCTCGCGCTATAGCAGAATGCCCACCGTGGCCCGCCACTCCTGCGCGCCAATGTTGAATGTTGGCGGGAGCCTCAAGCGAGCCGCAGCCTGGCCATTGATCGCCACGAAGTCCCCTGGCTTCTCCGTTAGCTCGTCGGGCGCCATATGAAAATAATGGAAAGCAGTTGTGCAGGCATAGACAAAGCGGAAAAGGACTCACCCTGTTGCGCCTCTAACTCGGCCTTCAGCCCCTCCGCCAGCCTCAACTCGACCCCCAGGACCGCCTGGACCCGCTCATTCGCAGCCTCCAACTCCCTCCTCGAGACTCTATAGCCGGCCCTCACACTGCCCTCCACCAGCCCGACATTCACCTGTTTCACCAGCTCCCGCAGCTCCCTCCGCAACCTCCTCAGCTCCGCCCCCATCCTCTCCAGATGCTGCCACTCGGGCCTGTCGCGGCGCAGCTCGCGCCCCCCGCCGCCGTCGGCGCGCCGGTCCTCCGCCTCCATCAGCAGCACGCACGCCGCGACCAGCGCGGCGCGCCGCATCACCAGCTGCGCGTGCGCGCCCACGTCGGCCGTCTGCAGGCAGGGGATCTCCTCGAGGAGCGTGAGCGCGGCCGACAGCCGCGTCGACTCCCGCGCGATGCGCGCCCGCGGTGGCTCCGCGCCGTGCAGCGCGCGGGTCGCCCCCTGCACCAGGCTGAGCTGCAGCCGGGCGTGCGCCAGCACGCGAGGGAGGCCGTCGGCGAGAGTGATGGCCTGGGTGGATGGCGGAGAGAGAGATGTAAGTGTCTGAATCGCAAAGACGTGTCATGTATGTAACGGTGGATGAGGGGAGATAGGTAGACAATTATCGTAGGCCTCTCTCGTGTAGTGGTGGACGGCCGGAGGAAAGAGGGGGGAAGGGCGAGGCAGGGGGGGTTACCATTCTGTCGGGTCCGGTGGCTTGTGAGTTGTGGGGATGGCCTACGAGAAGGACCGTCGCTCTAGGTTGAAAGAAAATACCATCGATCCTGGGGGAAGCATACGCAGCGTGCGAAGCAGGAAGCTGGCAGCAAGTCGCAGTAGCGAGAGGGGAGGAAGGTGGGTTAAGGTAGGCAGATACGGAGTAGTGAGGTAGGGTAGGGAACTTAGCTGGTCAGGTAGGAAGTCAGGTGGGAGATCCAACCTTGACGGACGCCACAAGACGCCGCTATGGTTGGAAATGTGACGACGCAGGGATGTCTTGTGTTGCTGTGCAGCATCCTGTCTCGGCGGCGCCGTCCCACACCGGAATCCGTGATGGACCGGATTCGGCCGTCCTCATGCAGCGACCGAGCCGTCTGCTTGTGTACGGCCTGAGATTTGTTGAGCCATCATTGTACATTTGCCGGGTTGAGTACCCATCCGTCCAATGGGCCTCAGGGCTACATGCAAGTCGATTGCTGGGGTCAGGCTCAAAATGAAATAGAACCTCCTTAGCCGTGTACAAGTGATGAAGCCATTCTCAATGAGGTTTCGCTTCTGACCGCTGACCTGGTAGTTAATGCCATCTGCCCTTCGTCTCGTCGCCCTTGAGACAGTGCGATTCCGTGAGGAAAGTCTGTCGCCGGCAGCCACATGTGAATTGGGTGCCATGCCTGGGCTCGGAGATAGCGTGCTGCAGCAGAGAGAAGCTGCGTCGGGCCTGACGTGGCGGGCTCTTGCCCTCTCGGGGTCTTGGTCGCCGACCTGGGCGTGCCCCCGGCAGCGCCCCCCGGCAGGCGCGGTAAGCCTCCCGAGGCCGCATGCGGAAAGGTCACGGCGGTGTCTGCATCTCGCCATTGAACAGCGTCGGGCCCCCGTCCAACGAGAGTTCCCGGTGCTGCTCCCGTGATTCCTGCCGGTTCCGACCGCTTGGCGACGCACTGTGATGGCGTTCTCGGTGAAGCTGCAGGCCATCGTGGGCTGTCTGTGTGGCAGATCTGTGCTAAGCGGCTCGATTACGCCAGCGCCCGATCGGAGCAGATCCCGCCCGGCAAAAGCCGACCTCCTCCTGTTGGTCCAGTCTCAAGTCCACGCGTGATAATGCACTGAAGGCGGGGAGTACCAGGGCAGCGTAACATGGGTACGCAGAAGCACCGCACCCAGCGCAATTTGCCAATGCTTGATAAAGTGAATCTCGAGGGCTCCATAACCACATTGAAGCGAGTTGCGTTCCATTCGTGTGCGGACCTGCAATCCAGCAGACAATCCGAAGTCGACATTCCAGTCGCAATGACACAGCTCTCAGACACGCCAACCACTCGCGAAAAGGGGTATCAAAAACAGCAGCGTACGTATTCCTTAACCCATCCGCCAATGCCGCACCCCCGTTGGCCCGACAGTGCAAAAGCTCACACTGTCTCAATATATCGCTTCATCTCCCTGCAAACAGTTAGCCTAACGCCGGCAGAAAGAAAGTGCATAGAAGGGAATAAAGGCAAACTCACCAATCCGTCACAGCCTCATCCCACAGCCGGATCTCGTGATCCCTCGTCCCACCATAATGGTCGACAAACTCATCCCCAAATACCTCCCTTGCAATGCTGCCCTCGCGGGTGAAGCGGTCGGTGGCCTCGCGCAGGGTGCGGGCCAGGCGGACGCCCATGTCGGACTCGCCGCCAACATCCTCGCCCTTGCCCAGCGGCGGGCAGGGGATGGCCAGCTTCTTCTCGACGCCGCGCCAGCCGAGCGCCAGCACGGCGGCGAGGACGTAGTACGGGTTCGCGTCTGCACCGGGAACGCGGATCTCGAAGCGCGTCGCGCCGGGCTTGGAGGTGGGCGGGGCGATCAGCCGGATGGAGGCGGCGCGGTGCTCGAGCCCCCACGACACGGTCACAGGCGCCCAGAAGTTCTCGACCAGCCGCTTGTAGCTGTTGATGGTGGGCGCGACCATGGGCATGACGTCCGGCAGGCCCTCGAGCAAGCCGGCCAAGAAGTGGCGGCCCGTGTCGGACAGGTAGGCGACGTCCGGGTAGGGCGGGTTGGGGTCCGCTTCGCCGCGGTACAGCAGGTTGTTGCCGGCGTCGTCGACCAGCGAGATGTGCATGTGCCCGCTGTTGCCGGGCAGCCCTTGGCGCGGCTTGGCCATGAAGCAGGGCGTGATGCCGTGCTTGGTGGCGACCGACTTGACCACGTATTTGAACAGGCTCGCGCGGTCGGCCATTTGGCGGAGCTCGCCAAACTCGAGGGCCGCCTCGTACACGCCCGGCCCGCTCTCGGTGTGCCAGCCCTCGATGTCACACTTGAAGGCCTGGCACGTGTTGAAGATGTCGTAGTAGTAGTCCTGGTTGTGCACCGGCCGCGTCAGGCTGTAGCCAAACATGCCCTCAGTCAGGGACGGGAGGGACTGAGGAGGGTTGTCTCTGAGGTAGGCGGCGGTCGACGGGGTGGCTTCGGAAGGCGCGCGTGGGGTCTTGAACTGGTAGAACTCGTACTCCGCTGTTGCACGGGTTTCGGTCAGCTCAGGAATTCGCGCGTCAGAGGGTGAGTGACCATTGACACTCACCTCCTGCCATGGCCCCCCACTTGTTGGAGGCGAGCTTCTCCAGCTGGGTTTTGAGGAGGCCCCTGGGGCAGGCCGAGACGGGGTCCATCGTGTCGGGGTCGAAAAAGCTGACGAGGAAAAACGGCACGTTGTTCTCCCACGGAATGCGGCGGAAGCTGTTGAGGTCGGGCACGGCAATGATGTCCCTGTACCCGTTCTCCTTGTTGCTGACCTTCAGCTCGCGCATGTAGGTCATGTCGTGCATGTCCCAACCGAAGATAACGGAGCAGAAGCCGAAGCCGGACTCCGCGACAGACAAGAACTTCTTCTTGGAGACGAGCTTGCCGCGGAGCATGCCGTCGACGTCGACGCCGGCAAGCTTGACCGAGCTGTCATTGGCCAGAAGGCCCGGGAGATCGTCGACTGTGATCTCCATTGCAGCAGATGGAGCTGCTGAGCCTCGTCTTGAAAGGGCGAAGGTTAGGGTAAATTGGGAAGTGACGCGCGAGGGTTGGGAGGAAGCGTAGGGGGTATCGAAGTGGTGCCCGTCAGAGAATGAACTAAGTATCTGTATGTAGTAGTTTACTAGGAAAAGCCCTTTCACCGAAGAGACGAAGAAGAGCAGCAGGCGATGGCGGTCTCCTCTCTTTGGCCAGTTCAGGTCAGACACGAGCAAGGTATCCGGCGCGTTCCTGGATGATGTCAGAAGCGGAGCGGAACGAGCTGACGCCTGATGGATGCGATAAGCGGGCATGGAGGGGCACAGCAGCCTGCGAGCAATGCCAAGCTAATGCCTGCAGCCCCACCAGCTCTCATCACCCACGCGGCCACGCCTGAACCGAAGCCTTTGCGATTTTGCCCAGATACACAGTGCTATGGTAGAGTGAGGTGCGCCAGTATTGACAGTTGAAAGGATTCCAAATCTTACGAACGCCGGCCCGCCATCGTAAACGGACTCGAAAGTCAGCGTCCGGGACCAGTTCGTCCGATATTCGGCCCATCGTAGTGGCGAGGGGGGTCTCGCCAACAGCGGCTACCTGGACGGTTGTTAGAGCTGCCGTGATAAACGAGTGCCATGCAGTACCTCAAATTATCCTTGCTTTCTCTGATGGTTACGGCCGGCGAAGGGGAACTGTCGCGTTGCCTTGCCAGCCGAAAGCCGAGGAACGAAGTCGCCCACGACGCTGGCCATTGGCCAATGGCTTGCTCGGCCCCCCACAACCGTTTGTCCGGGGGCGGCAGTGGGCGGGCATCTCCAATGCGGGGAGGCTGCGGCTTTCTTCGGCTGATCAAGAGAAGGAGCAACTTGACGTCGCGGGTTGCTACCAGGCGTGCCAGGCTGCCGTTGCACATGAAAGGATGCGAGGAAGCTGACAAGTGCATGGAAGCCGACCTCGGAAAGCTGTGTCGAACATTTCATGGCTCAAGCACTCCCAGTATTTTCATTCCAGCCTTGCCATTTTCCCTGCAAATTGACGCCGTTGAAGGAACGACTGGGGTAGAGAGGAAACACCCCGCACTAGCGGTCTTCAGGTTGCCCCATCGCTCTCCCTTCCTTGAGCCGAGCACAGATTAACTGCTGTCGCACAAGGCTCAGTGATTGCTGAAGACCTTGACATCTTCAACCTGAGGTGCTGCGGGACGAACTCACAGACCTAGCACTCACCATGGCACTGAATCTGAGAAGCGGGCGGCGCGCCCTGACCGGAGCTCTGCGTGTAAGCCAGACACACCCCGCAAGTTGCAGCCCTCTCCCTCTGTTCCTCTCCTTCTGACCAGCGACAACAGCCCATCGTTGCCACGCCCGCCAGCCATGCCTCCTGCCGCCGCCGCACATACGCCACCGCCGAGCCGGACCTCAAGGCGACCCTGAAGGAGGTCATCCCCGCCAAGCGCGAGCTGCTCAAGAAGGTCAAGGCCCACGGCAGCAAGGTCATCGGCGAGGTCAAGGTCGAGAACACCATTGGCGGCATGCGCGGGCTCAAGGCCATGGTCTGGGAGGGCTCCGTGCTCGACGCCAACGAGGGCATCCGCTTCCACGGCCGCACCATCAAGGACTGCCAGAAGGAGCTGCCCAAGGGCAAGACCGGCACCGAGATGCTACCCGAGGCCATGTTCTGGCTGCTGCTGACCGGCAAGGTGCCCTCCGTGACCCAGGTGCGCCAGTTCTCGCGCGAGCTCGCCGAACAGGGCCAGCTGCCCGACTTCGTTGACAAGCTGCTCGACAACTTCCCGCGCGACCTGCACCCCATGACCCAGTTCGCCATTGCCGTCTCGGCCCTCAACTACACCTCCAAGTTCGCCAAGGCCTACGAGCAAGGGCTCGCCAAGGCCGATTACTGGGAGCCCACCTTTGACGACTGCATCTCGCTGCTCGCCAAGCTGCCCACCATCGCCGCCAAGATCTACCAGAACGCCTACCGCGGTGGCGGCGCCCTGCCCGCCGAGATCGACCTCGAGCAGGACTGGTCCTACAACTTTGCCGCCATGCTCGGCAAGGGCGGTCGCGAGAACGAGGACTTCCAGGACCTGCTGCGCCTGTACCTCGCCCTGCACGGCGACCACGAGGGCGGCAACGTGTCGGCGCACACCACTCACCTTGTCGGCAGTGCCTTGAGCGACCCCTTCCTTAGCTACAGCGCCGGCCTGCAGGGCCTGGCCGGGCCTCTTCACGGGTGAGTTGGCCTCCATCCTCCCCTTTTCTACCATCTCCACACACTAACTAACACGTGTGAAAACCAGCCTCGCCGCCCAAGAAGTCCTCCGCTGGATTCTGCAGATGCAGTCCGCGATCCCGTCCTCCTACACCGACGAGGACGTCAAGTCCTACCTCTGGTCGACGCTCAACTCGGGCCGCGTCGTCCCCGGCTACGGCCACGCGGTGCTGCGCAAGCCGGACCCGCGCTTCGACGCGCTCATGACCTACGCCGCCTCGCGCCCGGCCATCGCGCGCGACCCGGTGTTCCGCCTCGTCCAGGCCAACGCCCGCGTCGCCCCGAACGTGCTCATGCAGCACGGCAAGACCAAGAACCCCTACCCCAACGTCGACTCCAGCTCCGGCGTGCTGTTCCATCACTACGGCTTCCACGAGACGCTGTACTACACGGCTACCTTTGGCGTGTCGAGGGGACTGGGGCCGCTCGCGCAGCTGGTGTGGGATCGCGCGCTGGGGTTGCCGATTGAGCGTCCCAAGAGCATTAATTTGCAGGGGATTCTGAAGATGGTCGAGGGGCAGTGAGGGGGGTGTTTTGTTGGGGGTGGTTGGGTGCAACCGTCGGGTGTATAGTGAAAGAGGATAGAGGTGTGTTGGTGGGGAGGCACACGTGAGGCAACCAAGATATACAGCGCAGCGTGTTCGTGGTGTAGTTGTGTTTGAGGATTCGTCCAGTTCTACTGCATTGCGAAGGGTCAGCGATGTGTGTGTGTGTGTGTGTGTGTTGCCGTGATCGTGGGGACAAGGGAGAAAGAGTGTAGATTGCTTTGTCGAGTGCTGATGATCACCCCTTCCCTTGGAGAATGTGCGGTTGTCCATCACTGGATATCTCTGGAAGGTCACCGGAGAAATGAAGGGACATGTACGACCTCGCTTCTCCGCATTTTCTCCGCATGTGCCTCTTCTCCGCGTGTGCCGCAGCCCCAGACTCCTGGGGCGGCAGAGCGGGAGAACGGCGGATCATCGCAGATCATGGCACAGTATCCATACATGGATACCTAGGGAGGCTCGGGAGGTTATTCAGGCACGTACCTGACTGAGGATTCACCACCTGACCTGCGCAGTGGCTCTGAGCCTTGGTATTTTCCCGGTTCCCGTCCCGCTTCCATCCGCCCCGCGGTTGATAAATGTTGGGTGACCACCTGGTGTCAACTCCGTGTTGCTGTTCCGGGATTGTGTCAGGAACGCGCATTGACGGGGCCATGGCTGTTGTGCTGTTCCGTGACAACTTGGGTTAGCTAGGATTGAGCCTCGAGTGGCTTGGCACGTCTCGGGCTCGAGGCCGTTGGCTTAGTTGTCGGGTCCAGGGGCATTTATTGTGTCAATAATAAGAGAAAGGCGCTGTTGACGGAACGCCCGGCTCACAATCTGTCAAAGCTGGTTTGCACGTGGCTAGTGTACGTGTGCAAGGCTGCTTTGACATTGAGGCGTTGTTCATACCTAGCTATCCGCCCCAATGGTGTCCCCTGAGATGCCGAACCCCCTGCTATGACAATATACTGCGTACGGGTGCGAGCAAGCACCGTATCTCGACAAACATGACGCGATCTCTTCTATGACTGACAGGAGTCCCTCCGCACTGGCAGATGCAGTCGGCTGCGTCTTACCCGGTTCGTCGCCCGGTCAACCCGCAGCCTTCATATATTCTGTTGCTATTCCTGGCTCGCAAGGTCGACTCAAAAGGCAACGCTGATATGCTGCCAGCACGACATCAATATCCGTACAGCAGAGATACGGACCCGGTTCTCACTACGTGCCCAGTGACGGCGATGGCAGCGTGTGATCTGGTGGAGGTCCTTGAGCAAGTATACCGAGACACGTCGCACCGGAAGCAGTCTTCATGCGTGCGGATGGTGCCGTCCACGTCGCAGCAGGAGCGGCTCCGTGCAGGTGGCTGGTACGAGTGCAACGGCAGCTGCAGTCAACCATATGGCCCAGCCTCCCTCCCGTTTATCGACGTGGATGAATGGACCAGTGGGGGGGCTGAACCCGAAATCCGGGCCAGGGCGGGCGCGGGGTGCGCTCCGTGTCCGGGGAAAGACGTGGGCGTGAACCCGTGTTTCCTGGGCTGCCTCGTCTCCTCATGACCGGCAACGCACCAGCGCCGATGATGAAGGACCTACCGGCATCTTTAGTCAGCCCTCCAAGTTCCCAGGTTGGACCAGACGGGACCTGTTCGTCCGAGGTTCTGTCACTCGTAGATGCAACGCTGGCCTGGTCTGGGGTCGTCGCGTCACATCGAACATGCTGCTTGAGAGTCTGGCAACCCAGGCGTGATGTTGTCGGGCTTGTCCAGATGCCGCCCTATTCCGGCCCATCCCAAGAAAGCAGAGAACGAGGACTCAAGGATTGCCACATCGAGAGTCCATCTCGCCAACCCAAGAACGAAAAGCGGCTGAGTGTTGCGGCGAGCGAAGCCGTGTAGGCAAGAAGCCGATGACCCGGTGGCGGAAATGCCGCCTCCCAGCAGCTGTCTAGACCAAGAACCTCGTGTCCGGGACCAATGACAGAACTCGGAGGGTTATGTTCCCCATCCTGCGTGGCGGGACATCGAGGCTGGTGCTCCAGCGGGGGATGTAGCCAGGGTGAGTGTAGAGTCTGGGGCTTGAGACGGGTGAGCGGCATGGGGTTGGCCAAGTTCACGGTCTGCCGCAGAATCTTCCACCAACACATTCCCATTTGCGTGCCCCAAGCTTCCACGGCAAAGTCGCATCAGGCAGCCTCCACTGGACACGTGTGGAAGGGCTCGGCGAGGGGAAGAAGGCCCCCTCCATGCCGCCATGTCAGCTGACTCCTGACCCAGAGACACATGCAGTCGCTTCCGACGGCAGCGAGAGGTAACCCATGCCACGATCCAGGTCCGCGACGTTGCCCTCCAGGGGACGCCGGGTGGACCCTCAATTAAGCTTAATCAACGAACCCCTGAGGCTGCCACAAAAATAGCATCGCCGACGGAGGGGATGTGGTGGTCCAGTGGCAAGCCAGCATGCCTCGGCCGGCTCCAGGCGAGCAGTTCGCGTCCGGGTCGGAGGGACAGATCAACAGGAGGGATTTGCCAGTAGCCGACCGGATGGCTGTCGCCTCTTGCCGGCGTGCTGGGTTTGGGGTGGCGGGCGTGGCGGGCTCATTCGGGGGTTCACCGAGCAGCGCACCACCCGCGATGCCACGCGCAGGGAGCCTCCCCCGTCCTTCTCCGCGTTCCTGTGCCTCAACTGCTGAAAGCGGGCGATCGCTGGACGCTCCGCCCCCAGTGCGCCGACGGCCAGATCTGGACCCAGGTGCGATGCAACGTGCATCTCACCGCCCGATAAAGCCGACATTGAGGAGAAGACGGGGCTCTCGATGCGTTGAGAGCTGGGCAGTTTCTATAAAAAGAATTAGCGTTCGGGGCAGAAGATGCAACGGGTCAGCAATCGCGAGGCCCAAACGAGCCGACTTGGGTCTCGGCGCGGGCCATGTCTGGGTGATGGCACCTTGTTGAGGCGAGCCCATAAGAGCTGTGCGTCCCGTCTTAATTTGTGTTTCATTTATCCTCACTTCATCCGCAAATTTGGCGCGCCCTCGAACCACGAAAGGGCTCGAGCTGAGAAGGCGCCAGAACACTGGACACGACCTTTGTTTACGCTCCCGAATGCAGACCCCGGCGCACTCGGAGGCGGGCGGAGGCAAAGGCGGGCGGCCCTGAGAGTGTCGCAGGCTGGTGTAGCAGGGTTGGGTCTTTGGGTTCCCGGAGGGCGGATGCAGCAATCTGGAGACGCAAATTAACAACACCAGACGAGAGGGACGCCAAGGAATCTCGCCCGGGGGTTGGACGCACCTCGACTTTGCCTCCGCGGCCGGAAAATATGCCGTCCAGGTCCCAGGGGTGGTTGGCAGCACGGGATGCGGGCTGCGGCGGGCGCATGAGGGGATCGCGAAGAGGCAACGAGCCGGACGCCAGGAACCGGGGCGAGGAGGGAGGAGAGCGGAAAGGGTGACAGAAAGAGATATATAAGGACCGATGATCGCCGTCGATAGCATCAGTCCTCTCTCTCTCAGCACCCAGCATCAGTCAGCCTCGCTCCGCTCAGCTCTCTCTCCTCAGCCTTTCCAGCCTTCTCAACAGCAGCTTCTTGCTCTTCGCCGCTTCTCGGTCTTCATCCGTCAACATGCGTTCCGTCGCCTTCCTCCTCCCGGTGCTCGCCGCCGCCACCCCGATCGCCCAGGTCGGCTCCGATGGCTGGGCGGACGGCCCGGACCCGTCGCAGATCCAGATCCAGAGCGCCACCTTCTCTGGCAACGGCTGCCCCCAGGGTAGCGTGTCGACCAACATCTCGCCCGACAAGACGGTATGTCTCTTCGTGTCCAGTGAACCGTGAGCACACTCGCTGACTCTCTGCCCCAGGTCATCACCTTCGGCTTCGACTCGTTCCAGACCTACATCGGACCCGGCATCCCGATCAGCGAGAAGACCAAGAACTGCCAGCTGCACCTGGGCCTCAAGTACCCCGGCGGCTTCCAGTTCTCCGTGCTTGACAGCACCTACCACGGGTACGCGCAGCTGGAGAAGGGCGTGACGGGCGCCTTCTACAGCACCTACTACTTCAGCCAGGACGCGTCGGCCACCACGACGACGCAGACCTCCATCTCGGGCGGCGGCATCTGGGCCGACGGCCAGGTCTACACCAAGAACGACCAGATCCCCACCGCCTCCTACATCTACTCGCCCTGCGGCGCCAACGGCATCCTCAACATCAACAACCGCATTGCCCTCACTTCCTCCAACAGCTCCGCCTCGGGCTCCGTCACCGACGACGATGCCACCGTCGCCTTCACCCAGCAGATCAACCTCTCCTGGCGCGCGTGCAAGAAATAAGCGCATCGCCCCGACTTCCTTCTGGGACCGGCTGCCTTATTTCACTCGCAGGGATGAGCTGATGCTGATGTTGATGACGAGATGAGACGGGATGGGATGATGATGATGGGGGTCCTGGCTGGGATGGTCCGGTGGTTGCAGTAACGGGAAGGGGCGGGAGTTGCGAACACACATCAACCCCCGGCCTTGTTGCAAAGACTCCCAAGAAACTCCATCGGATCTGAGACGGGGATGTGCTCGGGCTGTCTGGTTGCATCGGTTGTCCTCCCCCTCGGAGGCGGCTGATGCGGGACCAAAACGGATGGGGTCCGGGAGTTCGGACACGGGGAAGGTCGACAGGGGGGAAGGTCGGGACGATTGATCGCCTTCTCGCTGGATTTCCTGGGGCCGGAGCTTGGATTCCATCCACCTCTTCTTGTTCTTACTTCTCCCCTTTTTTTGTCCTCTCTCTCTTGAGTAGTTTTTCGTCTTTTTGCACACAAGTCAATCAAGCCTTTTCACACACAACTGTGCCTTCTGAGTGACTGGTGACCTGTGGCAAAAACGTAAGAGGTGGAAACATTAACTGGGAAGTGTTGCTTGGCGCCGGCTCTTTGACCCATCCGTCGCGCCCCGCCCGAATATGTTGGTTTATGCCCAGTGCAGACTCCCGGTTCCTGGGCAGATGGAGATTCAGCTGTGGAGGCTCGGTACTGCTGCGTTAGCGTGTATCCGCAGAGCCGTGCTCCTACACGGTAGTGTACAGCATCTTGAGCCAGTCGGCATGTCGTGGCATCACTTGGGTTGCCGCATTCTGCCGGTGCGCTCGGCAAAAGCGCCAGGCACCAAAAATAGCCTGCGGCCGAATCGGGGTGGCAGCAGGTGCGCCGTGAACCAGAGTCGCAGGGGCTGTCGTATATGAAACCGGTCGACGGTTTCGGGGTCTTCTGAGGTAGTCGTCGCCGTCAGTCGCGAGCCAGCGGATGGAGCTCGGAACGGGTTGGTTGGCAGTGCCCCAGCGCATAACGATCTACTTGCTTTTGTCGTGGCGCCCTCTTGAGCTGACGGTGAGCTCACTTCTGGGGGTGAAGCGCTCCTTTCTCGAAAAAGGCAACACGAACGCAAAGGGTTGTTTCATGCGGTGCCTGCTCTCCTCGTCCTTTCCTGAACGCTTCGCGGGCACAGGGCGCTAGCCGACACCGCGGACGGCTGTATCACGGTAACGGGTTGCAAGCAAATCTCACGTGGAGAAATCAAAACCAGCGTCATTCCCTGTTTTGTACCTGTTCGTGTAGTGTGAGGCCAACGCCTTGCAGGCGAAGTGCATCCGGCAGTCGAGAAGCAAGAAGTCCATCCCTCTGAAACGGTTCCGCAGGCGAATTGCGGTTGCGTCAGGTATCTCTCGGATGAGGGTGCGTTTGCCGTAACTTTGGTCCCTTTCTTTTTCTGGGACTTGACTTCGAAGGTCAAGAGAATCGGTGCTATGAAGAATGGACGGCACGACTGATGACTGTCGACTGACGTTGGAATAAACCCCGGCTGTCGATTATCCAAAGATGGAAGGCAGGTTCCCTTATCTCCCTCCCTCAACGGCAGCGGCAGGCAGCGACGCTCCCTCCCTTCTCCAAGCCTCGGGTCGTCTTTATTTTTCTCTCAATGATGACTCCTCCGAGCTCCGGCATCGTGTCAAGCGAGATGTACCTTTCAACACAGTGCCTGTTATGATCGACGCCCCTAGCTGGCGTGCTGACCGGGCCGGCGGATTCCAAGCTCCCAAGTAGCATCCCCTCTGAAGCTGTGGACACTGAGTGTTGACATCACTGACAGATGACACTGTTTTAGTTACTTGCCTTGGTCACGAGCCAGCCACGGTTGCACAAGCGACTCGAGCAGATTCCAGGCGGCCCGGGGAGCTTGAGGGCCACAGGTGCAAGGGATGCAGCCTACCAATCTGGAACTGGCGAGGGGGGTAGGGAGCTCAAATTGCAGGGTCCATCGCCCCGTGACGGTGGCGCCTCCACAGAGCTAGAGAGGATGAGCTGAGCAAACCCCCTGTGGTCTTCGTTCCTGTTTCTGACGGTGCCGGCGCCACTGAACTGCAGGTATGCACATACTTGGATGGAAACCATTTCCCCCAGGACAGGGTGGAGGGATCGGAGATGGTGCTGAGCATCCGCTGTCCCAAGGCCATGGTTAAAGTTCGTCGCATCGCATCTAACCCTGGTTTCTGATCTCTTTAGCCCCGGTTGGTGCCACCGTCCCGGCATTTGCACGCTCAACTAAGACACCCAGCATCTGCACGTCGCCAAATCGAGAAGCTGGCTAGAACGCCGGGTCGAGGGGAATTCGCCGAGCAACGGGGGCTTGGTGAGACACGATCGCTCTGCTGCTGGCGCCGAGACCTTCGTCATTGAAGTACAAGAGCCCCCATTCGGCTTGCTTCTCATTGGGCCCGCGGCGCGTGCAGCTGATTGTCTTTGGCGTGGCCACCGAAACCTTGTCCGCTCAGTATCCCATGCGTCGACGCTTTCACAGAGATCTCGAACAATACGCTCAAGATAAGGCACAGCCTCCGGGTTCAAACATCAGAGAAAGCTGCCGCCGCGTCCGCCATGTGCAACTTTATACAGCGCGAGTATGGTTGCGGGCACTTCCGCTTCATCGCGTCCAGATGGTGTATGAGCTACACCACCACGCACAAGCGATGCCCCCCGGAGGTGACGCATTTTGAATGGTAGGCGGAGACCGTTCCAACTCATGCTGCTAAGAAACTGGGTGCTGACACGCGAGGAGACGCTAGTGTCGAGGACCTCTGCGGCGACTGCAAGGACAAGAACCGGCCCCCCGTCCCGTGGGAGGACCTCATCAAGCGGCACCGCAAGCACGGCGCCGCGGCTGTCGCGTCACTTTGAGTTTTTCTGGCTTCAGTAGTACTCAACTGTCCGGCCAGGAAGACGATGGCGTGGCTGGCTCAATGGTGTTTTTGGCGTTGCGGGATGGGAGCTGCTAAGCCCATTGGTTATCTGTGCTGGCGTTGATAATCGGCGTTTGGTCTCACGGGAGTCCCGGTCGGTAATGGGCCGGCTTCTTGGGCTTGGGAACGGTATGGGATAGGCTGGGATACCAAAGGATGGCATGGGAGAGCTCATTTGGCTTTTGATGGCGCTTGTACGATGCATGTCGCGCTGACAGTGTTCGTTGAGGAACAACGCTGTTTGCTGACGTCGCTTTAGTGTAGCTTCAGCGACTCGATAATATTTGAAGACATGTCCCTGAAAAGAAAACCCCCAGCTGCGAAGTTTAGAGTCTCTTCAAGGTTTGGGACAGCAAAGCATGGGACCATACCCGGCCAGGGGCAGCAACCTATCGTGGCCCGAGTCCTAACCCTGAGTCGTAGACACCACCTCTTACTTTGCGGGCCAGCTTGTGACGACAGGCATCGCTTGGAGATGTGGGCGCTCTCTTCGAACCCCGCGTTCACATGCGGCTGGCTACCTCTGGCCTTGTACCGCCCTACATCATCCACATGCAACTTGCCATTTTCGATGTTTCTGTTTCATTCTCGATTTTGTCTTAGATCCCATCTCAAACATCATACATTTTTGCAAGAGAAGACACACAAACGAAGACACGAGGCCTGACTCGTTGCGGCTCCATTCCCTCGACGTCGGGTCCAGGCTGCCCCTCCATCTTCCGGGTGCTTCTATTCACAACCGCAAGCACGCAGTAACCACCACCAACACGATCCCACCGCACCGCGCAACGAGTCGCATCAACCCTCGTACCTCGCGTCGAACTCTGCGCACCAGGCTGCCGCCGGGTCAGGATCCTGCATCGTCTATCCCGCCAAGATGATGAGAGCACAGCTTGAGCAGAGGGCGCAGCGGCACCACTCTGGCCGCGGGGTTGCTGGCGGCGCGGGGGCCAGCAGCTCCTCTGTCTTCGCTGAGTTGCGGAACCGTGCAGGCGAGAGCGACAGCCCCTACGTTCGCCACCATGCCGACACCCCCGTGGCCTGGCAGGTGCTCGATGCAGACACCCTTGCGCGCGCCACTGCCGAGAACAAGCCCATCTTCATGCACATTGGCTTCCTTGCCGACCACCGTGAGAGCTCCGCCCTCGCCCACCACCAACCCCTGATACAGAGAGCTGGCTGCTAACACACAGGGCGCCTCAGTCTGCCACCTCACTACGCAGGACTCCTTCTCCAACCCGGCCGTCGCCTCCTTCCTCAACGCATCCTTCATTCCCGTCCTCGTCGATCGCGAGGAGCGCCCCGATCTCGACACCATCTACCAGAACTACAGCGAGGCCGTCAACGCAACCGGCGGCTGGCCGCTCAACCTGTTCCTCACCCCGGACCTGTACCCCATTTTCGGCGGCACCTACTGGCCCGGCCCTGGCACCGAGCACAGCACTGCCGCCGCCGGGGCCGGCAACAACATCGCCGCTGCCGGCGGCGACGAGTCGTACAGCGACTTTCTAGCCATCGCCCGTAAGATCCACGGCTTCTGGGTTGACCAGGAGGAGCGCTGCCGCCGCGAGGCGTTTGAGATGCTGCACAAGCTGCAGGACTTTGCGCAGGAGGGCACGTTTAGCGGCGGCAGCGGCGGAGGTGTAACCGTCGCGACGGGGACTGCTGCTGCCAGAGCAACGCCCGCTTCAACATTAACGACAACAGCAGGGCAAGATGATTTAGCGGGGGGCGACAGCGATGGCGACCTGGACCTGGATCAGCTCGACGAGGCGCTGGCGCGCATCGCCAAGATGTACGACCCAGTCGAGTACGGCTTCGGCACGCCCAAGTTCCCCAACCCGGCGCGCCTGTCGTTCCTTCTGCGACTGGACCAGTTCCCGGTCGAGGTGCGCGAGTTCATCGGCGATGCCGAGGTCGAGAAGGCGACGGCCATGGCGGTGGGCACGCTGCGGCGCATCCGCGACGGTGGGCTGCGCGACCACCTCGGTGCCGGCTTCATGCGCTTCAGCATCACGAGCGACTGGAGCATGCCGCATTTTGAGAAGATGGTCAGCGAGAATGCGCTGCTGTTGGGCGTGTTTTTGGATTCTTGGTTGGGGGGCTCGAAGAAGAGTGGTGGTGCCGGAAAGCAGCTGTCGCTGGACGACGAGTTCGCCGACGTGGTGCTGGAGCTGGCTGACTACCTCACAAGCCCTGTGGTGCGCGCGGAACAGGGCGGTTTCATCACTAGCGAGGCGGCTGATTCGTTCTATCGCCGTGGTGACCGCCATGCGCGCGAGGGTGCCTACTATCTCTGGACGCGGAGGGAGTTCGACCAGGTGATTGGCGTTGGGTCTAACGACGATCATGCGAGCTCAGTTGCCGCGGCATACTGGAACGTGCAGGAGGACGGCAACGTGCCGCAGGACCAGGATCCGTTCGACGAGTTCATCAACCAGAACGTGTTGTCGGTCAATGCGGACGCCGCGGAGCTGTCCAAGCAGTTTGGCGTGCCGCCGTCCGAGATCAGAGCGCTCGTCTCGCTTGCGCGGGACAAGCTGCGCGCGCACCGGGATAAGGAGCGTCTGCGTCCGGCGAGGGACGAGAAGATTGTTGTTGCCACAAATGGCATGGTTATCTCGGCGCTGGCGAGGACCGCGGCGGCTGTCCGCTCGCTGGACCCTGAACGAGCGGAGTCGTATCTTCAGGCAGCGCGGGACGGGGCGTCGTTCATCAAAGCGAATCTCTGGGCCGGAGTCCAGAGCAGGATCAACCCGCTGCGCCGCTTCTATTGGGACAGGCCGAGCTCAACGCTCGCATTTGCCGATGACTACGCCTTTCTGATCGACGGCCTGTTGGATCTCTACACGGCGACGTTTGAGCGAGAGTGGCTGGACTGGGCGAGGCAATTACAAGGTTTGCTCATGATTCTCTTGATCTGTCAACAGCTTATCTGGGAGACATCGCTGGCTGACACAGAGACAAGACATCCAAACCCGTTTATTCTACGACCCGCCCGCCTCCTCGACACGAGACCCAACCCAACCTAAACCCAGCGCTGCTACCGGCTCCTCCCCGCGGCACGCCCACTCAGGCGGCTTTTACTCCACCGAGGCCGAGACGCTCAGCCCGACCATCCTCCGCCTCAAGAGCGGCATGGACAAGTCGCAGCCGTCGACCAACGCCGTGGCCGCGTCGAACCTGTTCCGCATCGGCACGCTGCTGAACAGCGAAGGAGATCAGGGTCTTGACGACGAGAAGCAGAAGGGGCGGGCTTACCTTCGGCAAGCCCGGGAGACGGTCAACGCGTTTGAGGCTGAGATCTTGCAGTACCCGTGGCTGTTTGTCAGCTTGCTGACGGGTGTTGTCACGGCGCGGTTGGGGGTCAAGAAGGTTACCGCGGAGAAGGGGGACGAGGACGCGTTGAGGGCGTGGTATACCAGCCCACGAGCCGAGGCCGGGGTGCTCGTCCTTGGTGAGAAAGGTGCGGGGCATTGGAGGGGTTTGAAGGTAGAGAGCGAGGACAAGGGACAGGGGCTGGAGAGGAAAGTAGAGGGGTTGACAATAGGGTCGCGGTCGTGAAGGGATGATCAACTGCTGGATCTATGTTTGGTTGGGTTTGGACAGGCAGAAAGGTGGGCAACGCTCGCGGTGGAAGCGTCGCGGACTCTTGGCAAAGGAAGTGTCGCATGGGGTTGGCATGACTGGCATTTGGTGGGAGAGAAAGTTACCTGCATATTCCGCATTGGTCGGTTGAACGATTTAGAATACGTTTTCGATATGTTCGCGTTGACTAGATACCTGGGTTGGGGTCATACTTGCAGTTGCACGTCTTGAATGAAACCTGCCATTACTCTCTTCTTTCTTTCTTGATTTCTCCAAAAGGGGTATCTACTCTACAGTTTCTCTGCTTGATCCGCAACAATGATGCCAAACCACACAGGTAGTACACGGCCCCTTGCTGTAACCCGGCGCTGGACGCGAAACCCTCGACCCGCCTGCTTCTTTCACCAGGTAACAAACGGCATCCGGTATGCCGTAGATAGATGCAAAGTATTCCAACAAAACAAAGGAGATGGTTTGAGTCCGAGGAAGCGTACGCCAGCATGCTCGATGGAGCTGCCGTGGGACAGATACTGCTTCAGATAGGGTGTCTGGGGCGTCTGGTCGCCCAAGTCTGGTACCAGAGCTGCGCCCCGGGATTCTTGGGCGGTGACTAAATGCGGGGCCTTGATCGCCGGGCCAAGCGGCGTCTGAACTACTTGGCGGCCGCTCCTCGCCTGTTCATCAGCCCATGGAAGAAGGCCTGCAGGTTCTCCGTGTCCATAGGCGGAGTCGACTCCATGACGTCCTCAGCTGTCGGGCTATCCGGCTCGTGGTCTGAGCCGAATGCTTGGCGCTCCTGCAAAGACGCCGTTAGCGTTCGGGATGATGAAGCAAATAGGCGGATAAAACGAGCAACGGGAGAACTCACTTTCAGCCGCTGGACCATGTCGTCGGCGTCTACCTGGATTCCGCCCATGTTAAACTGTACTGGGCCAATATGCTCGAGAACCCTGGCCTCCGTCTCGGCGCCGCCCACCAGGTGCTCGTCCTCCAGCTTCTTGATGGGTTTGTGTCGGACATTCTCGCGGGACGCCTCGTCGCTCTTCTGCTTGAAGGCTTCGAGAATCTTGAGCTGCTGAGCAAGAAAACTCTGTGTGTCGATCGTCTCCACCTCGAGCTGCGTCGAGTGGGTGTTGCGTCCCGCCAGTTGGAGGGCATCCATGGAAGGATCCTGTACGGAGTCCTCATATAGCGTGACTGCTGAGCCTTCTGGATCGGATGCCGCGCCTTCGTCTTCTCCGTTGACTTGCCCATTTGATGTGCTGGTGCCATTCTCATGAGGCCGCGGAAATGGTTGATCAAGGTCCATTGACCAGCCGTTGCTCACTAGATCAACGTCGAAGCCGTCCCTGAGCACCCTTATCTTGCCCCACGAGTCCCAGTTCGGCGGAACAACGATCTTGTCCCTGTCGATGACGTTGTGTTTTAATGGTTGCTTTTTCAGAAGAGAATGTATGCCCAGGCTGGAATGGACCAAAGTCGGGAGCTGGGATGGTACTGATGGGGTGGTGTAGATCATCGATGCACCGTCTGCAAGGCAATAACGTTAGTGATGGGCAAAAGCAGAGTCAAGCGGGCAGCTCGCTGCTCACGTTTTAGCAACACCGTCCGCATGAACTGTAGAACGATGTCGAATTCCTCCTCCTTCCAGCCCTGTGTCTTTTCCAGGTACTCCATCTTCTCAGCCTACGGAACCCGTTAGCAGTGCACCGAGAAAAGGTATCGTCATGCCATCCTCACATTCTGGCACACAACGGCCAACGGAAGGCCTAGTGCGTCCTCCCATTCACCTGGCCCCACGGGGAGCCCGTTCTCCCCATCTCCCGTCGGCACGGCCGAGGTGCCGTCGAGATTCACGCTGCCGCCTCGCCCCCGGTCCCGCCACGATACCATAAGCTCCTCCATGGCCTCCTTGCACTCGCTGCTGAGGGACACCAGCACGGTCCTGAGCAACAGGATCCACTCTCGCAGCTGCCGTAGCCACTTCCACGGCTGCGACCAGTCGAGCAGCACAACGATCAGCGTGTTCGGTATTGACTGGGGCGTGAGAAGCGGTTGTAGAAGAGAGGCGAAGGCGGGTGATGGGCTGGTGAGGGTGTAGAGGGAGATGCGCGCCAAAGTGTCTTCCTGGTCGGCATCGAGGACGTCGTAGTAGGTGTAGCCCAGGGCGAAGCTGTTCGCGACGGGCGGCGTGCGCGATGCGTTCCGGTCAAGGGCGCGGCGCGGGTCGTTGTGGGAGAGCGACTCGAAGAACTCGCGCTGCGAGTCGACGGTGCCGCCGAGCAGGATAATGGACTTCTCGGGCAGCCGCCTCCCGCTGGCGACTGACGACAGCATCGAGTTCCATAACTCCTTCTTTTCTGCGCCGTCGCCATTTTTCGAGTCGGTTCCCGTGCCGGTGCCCGTCGAGACGGCCGTGTAGGTTGAGTAGCGGTTCGTGTTTGCCGCCATGGCTGCGCCCGCTTAACGATGCGCGGCGCTCTTGCGCATTTGGATCCGTCGGTTTTGGCTGCGTTTCTCACCAGGTGTATCCGTTAGCTGACTCCGTTCACAGAGTAGCTGGGGAGAATCTGAAGCCGGGTTTCAGGTCGATGCTATATGTCGCTGGCTGGTCGCTCGTTTCGGCTTGCTATGATCGTCGTCTTGTCAAAGCATAGGTTGTCCTTGGCTCCTACAAGTGTTGAGTAGCACTGGCCGATGCGGACTGACAATCCCCCTAATAAACCTCCATTCCTCGTCCATTCACAGGCGGAGACGCGTCTGGTGCTCGAGCACCCAAAATCAGAAGTAAGTGGGTCATAAAGATGGAGCTTCCCGCATTGTGACAAGGGGCAATGGGGCCTTGTGACAGAGCCAACCCGAACCCTCAGAGCCCCCAGGCCTCGAGTTAATGTTCGACCCCGGTCGGTTCAAGCTGCAGCTTCCGCGCCACCACCTTGGTAGGCAGCGGCATCCCCACTCGCGGGTCATCATCAGCCCATCAGCCCATCCATCGCATCGCCTCTACACCGAATGTCGACTCTTTGAGCAGGCTTCTCGCGCGACTTTAATCCACTACCCTAGAGCGGCGAAGCACAACTCGCTCTTTGAGCGCAACTCGTGTTTGACCGAACCTCTGTTGTGTCAGCGACTGCGCCCCTCAGCGAACAGATCCGCTCCCCCCGCACCCGCCGACATGTCCGCCAACACCAAGTACACGCCTGCTCCGCAGGAGGATCCGGAGGCGCATCTCGACTACACGCAACCGCCCCCATCCTATCAGGCCGAGAGCAGCTCGGCCCAGGATCAGGAGCGTCTCTTTGGCGGCCCCCGCAGCAGCGAGGACAACATTCCCGATGACTTCAAGGTAGCCTCCCAGTCCGCTGTCTGGTGCTTTGTCCAACGTCGCTGACCGTCCCCCGCAGTTCGGTGGTTCCGTCGCCGAAGCGACCGTCGAGATTCGCAACCAATTCGTCCGCAAGGTCTACACCATTCTGACGGTGCAGCTCATCGCCACCGGCGCCGTGAGCGCCCTCAGCTTCATGAGCGCCGGCTACAAGGCCTGGATTCAGTCCCACCCTGCCATCGTCTGGGTTTCTGTACGCATCTGCCTACCTCTCCTTGCTCTTACATTCTTGCCAGGGCGCAGCTAACCATCATTTGTTTTCTTCAGCTCATCGGCTCCATGGTGCTCTTGGGTCTCACCTACTGGAAGCGACGCTCGTATCCGACCAACCTGCTCTTCCTGTCCGGCTTCACCCTGCTCGAGGCCTACACCATCAGCGTGATCGTGTCCTTCTACCGCACCTCGGTCGTGCTCAACGCTGTCGTCCTGACGGCCGGTATATTCGTCTTCCTGACCGCCTTTGCCTGCCAGACGCGCTACGACTTCACCTCATGGATGCCCTACCTGTTCGGCGCCCTGTGGGGCCTCGTCCTGTTCGGCTTCATGGCCATGTTCCTGCCCTACAGCAGCACCGGCGAGCTCATCTACGGCCTGCTCGCCGCGCTTATCTTCAGCGGCTACATCTTGGTTGACACACAGCTCGTCCTGCGCAAGCATCACGTCGAGGAGGAGATTGCCGCTGCTATCAGCCTGTACCTCGACGTCATCAACCTCTTCTTAGCCATCCTCCGCATCCTTAACAGCCAGAGCAATAACTAGTCAAGCTGCAGTTATGCTGTAGAACTGCGACCGACTTTGCACCGACTAGCGAGGTCACAAGGGCTATTCTAGCTGGATAATCAAGGACTGTACTGTATTTGGGGATGATGAGGAATGTTTTTTTTTTTTTTTGGGGGGGGGGGGGGGGGGTCTGTGCGTGTTCCGCGATGTTTCTTTTCCGGCAATGACTTTTGATTTCACAGGTGCCTCTCGCATCGCAGCGTAGCTTGCAGGTTGCTGTGTCTGTGCCTGGAATATGGAGGCTTGTGGATACTTCTCTTGGTGACAGTGTACTTTTGCAACGTCACAACAAATGAGGATAGTCAGCAACGCAGTTTTAGCTTTTCGATTGTTCACTACAGCACCACCGATATGTGAGAACCTCAAGCTCCACGAGACTATTAGTGAATCTTACGGCTACTCGTCCGTGACTGCAACACTGAGTCCCAACCCTGACAACCTCTCCCGAACAACCTGGTACGCGCCACACCACCAAGCAGAAGCCCCAAGCTAGCAAACAGAGAGCAGGAAAGTTGAATTTAGGTGATATCTGCATTAGAAGAACAATAATAGAAAGTGAGAGAAAGACGCAGACAGTCAAGTAAAGAAGGGGAGACGTGGGTATAACCGGCAGGACTGCTCGTCGCCGACGGACAAAAACAAGTTGCCATGTCATCAGGCCGCCAGCCCTCCCTTCCAGGCATTCCACCGGGCGTGGTATGAACCCAGTTGACAAAGCCGAGCTGCCTGAACCAGGAGACGACTTAACGGCCACAGGAATCCCAAACGGGCAGACACAGCACCCATGCCCCGTCCCACCGCACGTCTCTTCCGAGTGGCATCCCTGTACCGCCCATGCCGAGGTCCAATTTGTCCTCGAAAATCGCCCGTGCCCCAGGGGTGTCGGTCGAAGAGCGGATATCGTGAAAAGGGTCGCAAAACAGCGGGGAATATCTTCCCTCTAAACACAACAAAAGAACCAATGCCGCCACGGAGAAGATCGGGTTCGCATAACGGTGTCGCTTCAGAAAGATGCTTTAAGGCTTTGGCTGGCCAAGTTGATGCAGCAGTGAACGGCGGAAACATCAAGCTGCTGGCGCTGGCGCTGGCGATGAAGAGTCGAGCAACAATACGGCGGCTTTTCCAACGGAAACCTTTCCCACGGTGGCTTTGCCCTACTCGGCACCATTGGGCTCGCCGTGGTTGGCGGCAGCGGCTTGCTGGACCGCCGCCGCCGCCGCCGCGGCTTCGCGCTGCATCCGCGCCTCGATCTCGCGCAGCTGAGACTCGCGCGCCAGAAGCTCCTGGCGCTTCTCGTTGATCTCGCGCTGCACCTTGACCTCGATCTCGCGGAGCTTCTCTTCCTCGCGCCGGAGCTGCTCCTCCTTGAGCCGCACGGACTGCGAGGCCAGGTCTTCGGGGTTCATCGACGAGTCACTGCGAGACATGTTAGCGCACCTCCACAAGAACCAAGAAAGCAGGGCCGACATACACTCCAGCACCGCCCTCAACGCTCTTGCTGAGCTTCTCGGTACGGTAGTTCTCGTAGAGGAAGTCGTGGGTGATCTCCTTCAAATCGGCAAGATGGCTGTGCAGCAGCGCGGACCGGATGGCCAGGAAGTCGGAGTGGCGCGGGTTGTCCACCTCAACGACACCCCACGGGTACTGGCGGGCGCGGACCTTGCGGCCGCCAATCTCGATCACGTCCTCGGACCCCACGATCGCAAACGGCATCAGCCCCCTGAGCTCGGCGTTCTCCTCGACCGTGTCCTCGTCGTCCTCCTCAATATCATAGGGGAAGTTGTAGACGGGGATGCGGTAGTGCTCAATGTCCTCCATCACCAGCTTCTTGGATTCAGCAAGCTCCGAGGGGGTGAGCGAGTCGGCGCGGCCGATGACGGGGATGACGTTGACCCGGGGCGCCAGACGCTTCATCAGTTCGATGTCGAGCTCGCGGAGGCTACGACGGCGGTCAGCAACGTCCCAGATGAGATCAAGACAAAGAGAAAAAAATAAATACCCATGGCCGGTCGGGGTGATGAAGTAGAGCATGGCGTGCACACGGTTGTCTCTGAACCGGGGGTTACGCTTGATACGCGATTCCTCAGCCAGAATGTCATCGTATTGCCTCTCAAGGTAGCCGACGATCTCTGAGAAGCTGAGTGAGACTGAATGTCAGCAGGCGACTGAGCTCAGAATGTCGGCGTCCGGCGCGTCAGACTTACCTGGCCTCGTTGTCGACCTGGTCCCCGAAGCCAGGGGTGTCAACGATGGTCAGGGAGATGCGGGTGCCCTCCTCGTCCAGCTCGAGCTCTGCGGGCGCGGTTAGAACCTCTCTTTATCAACCAACCACAACAAGCTTCACCAAGGGCGCCGAGGCGAGTGCGTACCGACGGTGACGGGCTTGATCTTAACGCCCTCCTCAACGTGGGCGGTGGTGGCATCGTCGGAGTCCTTGTGCGTGAGCACGGGCTTGCCACAGAGTGTGTTGACGAAGGTGGTCCGGCCTGCGACAAGCGATCAAGTCATGATTAGCGCAGACCAGGGGCGGGCTCGTGTCGCCGAGGGAGCAACTCACCGGTGCCCGAGGCGCCGCACACCATCAGGCAAAATTGAATCCCCTTCTTGACGTTCTTCTTCCTACGGATCATCTTCTGTGCCGTGAACATATTAGCTTTGTTGGGCTGAGGTGCTTGGGAAACAAATGGGTAGGTCGTATGCCGCGCGGCGCGTGTCGAGAGGGGATCGCGAATGCGCAAGCGGGTGCGGATGCGAAATGCAGCGTGCTCGAATGAACCCCGCAAAATGTCGAGATGTCACGGAACTGGGAAGAGCAGGGAAAGGCAGACGTACGGCCGGAGAAGACATGATATCGGATGTGGAGTTCGTGGAGTCGAGTTCGAGTCGCGTTCACTGTGGCACGGGGCAAAACTAGCGCCGACTTCACACGGGGGGAGTGGCAGCTGGGCGACAGCAAGAATAAGCTAGATGGATCGATATCGAGTCGCCAAAATAGTGGCGGCCGAAGGAGAGGAAGTGGTTGCGGGTTTGCGGTCGTCGGGCTCGGGGCGACGGCAGGTGCAGTTGCGGGTTGGGGGAAAAAGGAGAGAGGTCGGGAATGGGCGTCGAAAATGGTAATTTCACACAAAATGTTGCGGTGCTACTGGCAGGCGCTGGACAAGCACCAGCACCCGCTGAGCTGCCCGCCTGCTGGGAAGCGAACAGCGGCCCAGGGAGCAGCAGCACTGGCCAAGTCCACAATTCAGGGGTCGCCCGTTCTACTCAAGCGCTAATCCCGAGAAGGCAAGGCGCGCTCCAGGACCCCAGGTTGAACTGACGGCTGTTCCTCGACGGCCTCGACACGGGCTCCACACAAGCTGCAGCCGCCGCCAGGTGACAGCGCGTCGCCAGCCCGTCTGCCGATCCGCCCTGTCACTCTCCACGTTCTCATCCCGTCACTCGGCCAGGCCCATGCGGGGAGTGCGCCATTGGTGGCTCGTGACATTGAGTGACGGACGTTGCACAATGCGTCCGGATGAAAGACAAACGACCCGATTTGTTTCCTTCTTACGTCAAAGCTGGGGAATG
The DNA here is from genome assembly GCA_023628555.1 of Chaetomiaceae sp. R4402. Lineage (NCBI taxonomy): Eukaryota > Fungi > Ascomycota > Sordariomycetes > Sordariales > Chaetomiaceae > Chaetomiaceae sp. R4402. The sequence continues at coordinate 295,568 of JAMAKO010000013.1, read as the reverse complement.
ATGAAGCGCTGGGGCGCTGGTCTTATTTCTCTGACACGGTCACTCAGTCACGCCGGTTGATGTGATTGTTATTTAGATGACTTGCGGATACGAAACCCGTGTTTCGCTCAGTCTTCGTTCTTAATGAGGCCGTTCCCTCTTCGTCCACCCCTCCCACAGGCCCCCGTCATCGTCAGCCATCTCGCACCACCACCGCATCAATCACGAGACGGCGATAAAGAGAAAGTAGAGAGAGAAAAAGAGACACTCTGTCATCCAACCGACCCAAAACGCGTCAGCTCGACGGCCTGCAGAATGACACTGTAGCGGCATTACCTGTCATTTGCTACGTCGAGCGCGCCCATCTTCGTCGGCGGGTCCGGTTGTCCAGGGTGTGCAGGCTACCGCCGCGCCATCTGCCAGCACCAGCGCCGCCCATCTTCACGGTTGCTGTTGATTCGAGTGCACCACCAAGTAATCATCGTCGTCACGATGAATACACGGACGCCGCTAGAGAGCCCCACGGCCACTGTCGTTCTCTCCATCGCCTTCAACGATGACTGCAGTTGTTTCGCCGTGGGGCTCAACACGGGGTTCTGCAGTAAGTCGTCTCATCTTTCGATGCCGGGATTCACGATTACGAGCTTTCACTGCCGCGACCGCCGTGGCTAGCATCCGGCATCGTTCCATCTCGCCCAACTAACAACGTCCGACGTCCAGTCTTCCATTCCGAAACATGCGCTTTACGGACGACTCGAGGTAAGGCGGAGTACATGGTTACGTCTCGCTGACGGAGCTTGCCACTAACACGCGTCGACATCAGACTTCAACGCCGGGGTGGGCTTGGTGCAGATGATGGGAAAAGCCAACTACGTGGGCCTCGTCGGAGGTGGCAGACAGCCGAAGTTTGCGGCAAACAAGGCAGGCCCCATATAAGCTGTTGCGAGACAACTGCAAGGATCATCACTGACACGCAGCATGCAGCTCATTCTCTGGGACGACCTCAAAAGCAAGTCAGCCCTTGAGATCAGCGCCTTAACGCCGGTACGAGGGGTGCAGCTCTCAAAGGAGCGCATCGTGGTCGTGCTTCAAAACAGCGTCCGCGTCTACAAGTTTGCCAAGCCGCCGCACCTGCTGTCGGCCTACGAGACGGCCAACAACCCTTGGGGGCTTTGCTGTCTGTCGCCGAAGCGCATCGCCTTCCCGGGCAGGTCGACCGGCCACGTGCAGCTCGTCGAGACCGCGACGGGCAACGTCAGCATCATCCCCGCGCACTCTTCGGCCATCAAGGCCATCCAGCTGAGTCCGGACGGCGAGCTTTTGGCCACGGCTAGTGAGACGGTACGTCCTCACCTCTAGCGTCTTAAGAACAAGATCGGGACTTTCCGACTAACACGAACGACTAGGGAACGCTCATCCGCGTCTTCGCCACCAGCAACTGCGCCCGGCTCGTCGAGCTGCGGCGGGGCATCGACCCGGCCACCATCTTCTCTCTGGCCTTCAGCCCGTCGGGCACTATGCTCGCCTGCACCTCGGACAAGTCGACTCTGCACATCTTCGACGTGCCCCATCCCAAGCGGCCGTCCCGCCAACCCCAGCAGCAACCATCACTGCTACAACCACAAAACAGCGGCGGCAGTGGCAGCTCCACGCCCAGCGCCCGGAACGGCACCGGCCCATCCGCCCTCGCTGCTGGCAGCGAGGGAGGCGGCGGCGGCAAGGGCAAGTGGGGCATTCTCGCCAAGATCCCCATGATGCCGCGCGTCTTCTCCGACGTGTATTCGTTCGCCTCGGCGCCGTTCGCGGCCGACGACGACGACGACGACCTCCAACTCCACCCCCAACGCAGCCGCGACTCGCGCGGCGGCGGTGGCGGCGGCAATAGTGGGACGGCGCTGCCCGTGTCCGAGAGCACGACGCTCGGCACATCGAGGCCGCCCAAGGGCGTGATTGGTTGGGTGAGCGAGACAACGCTGCTGGTCGTGGGCGCCGGGCGGGATGCGCGGTGGGAGAAGTTTGTTGTTGTGAACACTGGTGGTGGCGGGCAAGATGGCGGGGACGGGAGGAGGTCGGTTGTGAGGGAGGGGTGGAAGCGATACCTCCCTGGGTGAGGTCACTCACAGCGGAGGTGGTTCTGGGATAAGAGAGGAGACTGTGGTGGTGGCTAGCCGGGAATTGGTCGGGCATGGCGTTTATGGGAACAGGGAACATGATGGGTAGCGTGGGAGTTCATCGGATTATGGGGAGGGACCGCTGGAAAGAGGGCTGGCAACGGGGATTTGCGTTTGGGAAAGGGACATGAATATGTGGGTAGATATCAGCGGTCGACTCGTCTTTTCCATGCTGCTTTCTATGGGTATCTGAAACATACAACATATTCTCATCTCATACTGCGCTCCTGCATTCATACGCACCTTCGGTCGGCGAGGGCCTTGATCTGCCACTTTTGAATTCGATGCCGAGAAGGCGCGGTGGTCAGCTTCGACTCTTGTCCCGGCGCCGACTCCTGTCCTCCAAATCTCGATGCCGCCGTTCGCCACGGTCGCGCGAGCCGTCCCGCGCTTGTCGCCGGTGCCTGTCGCTGTGCCCGCGGTCTTCCGTATCCCGGTCATCTTGTCTACGGTCTCGATCATGCGAGCCATCGCGGCGTCTCTTCCGCCTCTCGTCGTCACTGTCGTTGTGGCGCCGCTCAGTCGGCGTCTCATCCCTCTTGCTTCGCGCCTTTCTGTCAGAGTCCCGCTCGTCTCTGTGTCTGTGCGGGTCTCTGTCCCGCCTGTGCCTTTCGTCGTCACCGTCGTCTCTCCGTGACCGATGCGAGCGATGGCGATGTCTGTCTCCGTCCCTGTCTCCGTCCCTGTCTCCGTCCCTGTCTCTGTGTCGCCGGCTCTCCTTCTGCGACCGCCTCTTCTCTCTCCGCAGCGCTTCCTCGACTTCCTTCTGTTTCTCGTCAATCAAGAACTGCTTCATCGGGTCGTCGTCGTCATGGTTCTCCAACAGCAGCTGCAGCTCCCGTTCTTCTTTGATCATCGGCCTCGCCCGCCGTCGCGCCTGCTCTTCATCCTCCGTCTCGTCTTCGGACTCGCTCGGCAGCCCCTTCTCAGCCCGCTCCCGCCGCATCATGTCCTCCCAGCCGACCTTGCACTCGTCAAGATCCTCGTCATCGTGGGCCTTGTAGCGCGCGTGGTCGACGCGGATCATGCGGCCGCCAATCTCAGCGCCGCCCAGGTTGTCGACGGCCAGGTCGGTGCTGCGCTGGTCCTCGTATTTGAGCCAGCCAAAGCCCTTGGACTTGCCGGACTCCTTGTCGCGCACCAGCTTGAGAAAGACGGGTTCGCCGAACTGACTGAAGATGGTGATGACGTCGCCCTCGGACAGCTCGTAGGGCAGGCCGCCAAAGTAGACGAATGCCGTGTCGCGGTAGTCGGCATGCCACGAGGCTTCAGGCGGCACGCCGTTCTCAATCTCGCGCTTGTTGAGCGCCTGGATGGCACGGATCTGATTCATGGCGGGTGGGCGTTGGAGCTGAAGGTCTTTGGGCTAGCGAGGTTCGCGTGCCTGCCGAGGCTCAACAGCCATCAATCGCGAAACGAGCAAAGCAGACAGGGTTAGGGTTAAGCAAGCTGGAAGCTGGCATGGGCCGCCCCGTTGCCAAGAACAAAGAATCGCAACTGCCGCGATCCTATTCAATCGCTGGCAGATCCTCGAGCTCGCCTTGAAAGTAAAGGCTTCCAGCACCGTTGCGCGCCGTCCCGACAAACCTCAAGCAAACCCGGAACCTATCGACAGAAGCATGGTCAATGCGAGCCATCCCATTGGCAGCTGCTTGCAGCCGTAGTTCACATTGGAGGGGGCTGATCAGAGCGCAAATGACTTGGTGGCGGCGCCTGCATCGCAGCAAGGAGACGTACAAGTATTGCAGCTGCGGCCCCGCTCAGAAGGGGAAAGGGCGGGGTTGATGACACTTGAAGGTATCCGTACCCCATATTCCGTAGCTATTTCTTACTGTGTACTCAGTATCATGACGGTAGTTGAAACGCCGCATCAGGTTGAGTTTTCCGTGTCTTGATTTCCAGGTTCTTATTTGATGGGAGCAGGTACCAGAAATGACGATTGAGAGCGAGTAACTAAGGTACAGATACCGTGCGGTCGATGGTCCTTGTACGTGTAATCCGTACAGTAAAGTTACCCCTCGACAGCAGGATTGTTTGGACGTTTTTTGTTGAGACTTGCCGCAGCAAGTGCGAGCGGTTGGTAGGGCCCGTGCAGCCCCTGCTCGTCCAATCCCGCGTTTCAATTGGGACGTTTCCCCATCTGCCCCTGGACTTGGAGCCTGGATGGCAGCTGCAGTGCGACCAGGCTGCTGCCCACCGCCTTTGTGCGCCTCGATCTTCGGTGGGGCCCACCTCCAAATTCACCATTTTGTTCTCGGCAAGCTGCCAGCACCAGCACCAGCAGAGCAGGGGTGGAGCAGGAAGGACAACCCGCGCGGCCCTGTCGCTAGGTTATTGTGCCGTCGCCGCTCGTTTTCCCTTCCGGACCCTACCGTCGCCGTTGCAAGCCCGGGTGTCCTTTGGTGCTGCGCACCCCCCTCGTTGTGTCGAATCCCTCTTGAGCCCAAGGCACACACACACGCATTCGTTGACTGACCGATCGAGCGTTCGCCCGAGCTTGACGTTGTTGAGCGCAGCGCGAGGCGACCTGCCCACACCGGCAAATCACCCAACCAACGCACTACCTACACAGTACGGTTCCGACCGAGTCCGCATTCCCGAGGGTCTCGTCCCGGCCCGTCGACACCGCTCGCCCCGATCAATTGGCCCGGCGCCGGGCGATGGACGAGCCGACCATGAGCCCCCCTCCCACCCCGTCCGCAAGCCATGGCAACAGCACCGCAAACCCCTCTTCTTCCCGCCCACCCGCCGTCCGCCGCACCACTGGGAAGCCCCAGCACATGAACGGGCCGCTTTACAGACAGGCGAGCGGCAATGTCGTCCTCGTCCGCCGCCCCAAGAGGCGAAACGAGGGCCCGATGAAGCAACTGACCCGGTGGTTCGTCGATAACCAAATTGGTGCGTTGAGCGTCCCGTGGCCGCCGCCGCTGCTGCCGCCCCCGGCGTTGAGCTGACCCCCAAGCCTAGGTCTCTCGTTCAACCTCCTCGCCCTTCTCTTTCTTGCACACGGCATGCCCCGCGCCAGGGACTACACGGCCAAATACTTCACGCTCTCGTACTACAACCCGGCCACGGGAAACTACAGCATGGGCTGGAACGACGCCCACCTCGTCCTCTTCTGCGTCGTGCTGCTGACCGGCCTGCGCGCTGCCACCATGGAGTACATCCTTGCGCCCTTTGCCAAGTCCCAGGGCTTATCAAAGCGGAAGGACATCACCAGGTTTAGCGAACAGGCCTGGATGATTGTGTACTACAGCGTCTTCTGGTCCCTCGGCCTGGTTCGTCTGCGCCCCTCTACGGTAGCTCCCGCCCTCGTTGCGCGCGCCGTGCCGCTGACTAGAAATGCTTTCCAGTACATCTACCGCCATTCGCCGGCCTATCTGAATCTCCGCGAGATGTGGACCGCCTGGCCCGACCGCGAGGTTAGCGGCCTCGTCAAGGGCTACTTCCTTACGCAGCTGGCCTTTTGGCTCCAGCAATGGATTGTCATCAACATCGAGGAGCGCAGGAAGGACCACTGGCAGATGTTCACCCACCACGTGGTGACAAGCGCCCTTATGTACGCGGCCTACCGGTACGGCTACACGCGCGTCGGCAACCTTGTCCTGGTCCTGATGGACGTGTCGGACCTGGTGCTGGGGGTATGTTCATGCAACCCCATCCACCATCCTTGACAGCTCGTGTCCCGATCTGTGCCCGCTAACCGTGGCTTGCATCCACAGGTGGCCAAGTGCCTCAAGTACTTGGGGTACCATACCATCTGCGACGTCATGTTCGGCGTCTTCATGCTCTCGTGGTTGATCGCCCGCCACGTCCTGTACCTCGCCGTGTGCTGGTCGGTCTGGGCCCACACCACCGTAGTCATGCCTATTGGCTGCTACAACGGCGTCACGGGCAACATGACCGGGCCCATGGTCTCGCCGCCCGGCGATGACCTCTGGTACATTCTGGAGCCGCTCTGGGACTCGACGGCCACCTTCTGCTACGACGACACGGTCATGTGGGCCTTCTTGTCGATGCTGCTCTTCCTGCAGGTGCTGACGCTGATCTGGTTCGCCATGATCATCCGCGTCGCCGTCAAGGTGCTCAAGGGCTCGTCGGCCGAGGATGTGCGCAGCGACGACGAGGCCGACGAGGGGGAGGAGGAGGAGGAGTATGTCTACGAGGAGGCGCAGCCGCTCGAGGAGGAGGTCGGCGTCGACGAGATCGACCTCAAGGGCTGGGAGCGCCGCGCGGGCGTCAAGCGGCCGGCCCCGTCGGTGGCCACTACGGGTGTCAGCCTGCCCGGCCACAGCGACCGCAAGGAGCTGCTGGGGCGCATCGGCTGCGAGAAGCAGGTTGAGTGAACGCCACGAGGGGTCCCTGTGACCCTAAGTGAGTTGCGCAGGCTAAGTGCCTCGGGCACCTGCGCTACGTAGGTACTTGCCGAGCTATCATGGCAAGTCCGCGCTGACCGGATGGCCTCGGGGTGCAAAGGCAACAGAGCAAGAGATGAACTTTTGTCGAAAAATGGCTGGGCCGACTTGCAAGGGATGGGAAGCCTTAGACTTTGGGAGTTTGGGCGGGGAGTGGCATGGGGCCGTTTCCCCGGGGATCGCGGCCGTAGCTACGAGGTAGTTTCGATGCCGATTTGATGAATTTTTCTTGAAGAATACCTTTCTGCCCTCCTGGCGGGCGCAATTTCCTCTTTTTCACTCCTCGTCGGGGTTTTCTTTCTCAAAAGTTAACTGTCACATCGCCAACGTGAATCATGACATGCTGGGGAAGCCCATGTACGGTAGGCTGTTCTTGAGAGACTCAAATGCATCAGGTCATGAACCACTCCCTCCCTCCTCCTTTTGCATAGAATTCCGGGTCCGGCTCACGATGCGTCAGTACCTACCTCGGTAATGAGCTCCCAAGACCGACCCTAGTTCATATTTGATTTCATGTATTGCGTGTGGTGAAGGGGGCCGATATTCAATGAACTCCGGATTGGAAGTTGTGATCTTGAGTCAGTACCGACACTGGCTCTGCTAGCCAACCCCGCCGCGCTTCTCTCTACTACTCTTGTTCCTTATTCCGAGTCCTGTTCTCGTTCATGCCCTGCCTCTGCCTCAAGCATCCAACCCCCAGCCCATCGCTGGAGCTTCCAAGTTCCACGCTAGAACACACCGTGACCCCATAGCCTCTAGTGCATGAAAACCGTGGAGAAATCCAGGAATCATTCATAATGTATGCTACCTTGTCGTACGTACACTGCTTGCCACTAAGCCAGCTCTTTTTTTTTTTTCCTCCAATACCAGACGCCGCTTGGTCCCGGAGATTTTAGCGGAAAATACAGAGATCGTGAAGCGCCCCGGGAACATGGACCACGGCGTCACATTGGAACTGGGGCGGGCGGATCGGCACTTATTAGCCGTGGAACAGCCCAATATGGAGGTAACCGCGCGGAGTCACGACTACCGTGATCAGAGGTACTAATATGGCCGTAACCTGGGAATTAGAGCTGGGTCGAGCCAGTGACTGACTGCTAGGAGTTTTGAATACTTAACTAGGTGAAGTCCGTCAAAGTACCTACCTACTCATCTCAGACGTACTTGAGCTGAAGTACTCCTGCGGCTGCCACAGCCCATTCAGCTTCAGACCCTATCGTACTACCGTACGACACAATGACTTACTGGTCATCTCTCCTCGCGGTTGGGCTAGCGGTAGGGGGTGCCCATGGCAGTCCCGTGGAAGTGTCTCGCCGGGCAACGCCAACAGTCTACCTCGCGGGCGACAGCACCATGGCGAAGACGGGCAACGGTTTGATGGGTAAGGCAGTTTCAGCATGTTACCAGATTTGTGTACTGATTTTACTTTTCAGGTTGGGGCGAGTACCTCGCCAAGTACATCACGCTGCCGGTGGTCAACAAGGCTATAGCGGGCCGCTCGGCGCGCAGCTACACGGACGAAGGGCGCTTCAGCGATATCGCGAAGCTGCTGCAGCCCGACGACATCGTGGTGATTGAGTTTGGGCACAACGATGGCGGCTCGCCCAATTCGGCGTCGGACAACGGCCGCAGCGACTGCCCGGGAGCCGGCAGCGAGACGTGCAAGTCCGGCAAGACGGGCGCGACCGTGTACACGTTCAACCACTACGTCGAGGCGGCGGCCAAGACCTTTGTGTCCAAGGGTGCCAAGGTCATCTTCAGCTCGCAGACGCCCAACAACCCGTTCGAGACGGGCAAGTTTGTGTACGGCGCGCCCCGGTTCGTTGGGTACATGGCGGCGGCGGCCAAAGACATCGGCAACAGCGCCAGCTTCGTCGACCACTTCGAGGCCGTTGTTGATCTCTACCTGAAGCTGGGCAGCGCCAAGACGAATGCGCTTTACCCGCAGGATCATACGCACACGAGCCCAGACGGGGCCGATCTAGTGGCCCAGGCGTTCGTCGAGGCGGTCGGGAAGGGCTTCAACGGGACCACGCCGCTCAAGGCGTATGTGAAGACGCCGCTGCCGGCGGTCTTCTAATTGTGGACTGTATCAGTCAGTGTCTGATAGGAGGAAGATGGCTGTTGTCCTGGGTATCGCTTTGAGGGTCCCAGTCTAGAACTATATATGAGACGAGTAAAAACCATATCGGGGCATCGTTGAGAGGGTGCCATGTGTACTTGGCATGCTTGAGCCAGAAACGCACACGGGAGGTTGACGACGGAAAGAAGAGTATGGCCTTCGGCGGTTTGTTCACTACCTATCTATGCTCGACAGGTATCGTGGGCCAATACTCTTCAAGTCATTCATGTGAAACCAGAGCTTAGACTTAACGAGGGTGCCTACCTGAGCGTATTGATTCACGCAGCAGTATTGATGATTGTCTGGCAGTGGACATAGACTCGGGAACTTGACCATTCCGTGTAGTCATCACGTATGTACCTTACCTACCTCAGTCAACATTCAACTTTGATTGCTCGACGGTTGAACAGTTGATAATGTAGCCATTGACGACATACCAAAGAGGGGGGATACATGCCCCCTGACCCCTGAACTGGGAAAGCCATACCCTAACCCTCCCAACGCCTTCATGCTTCTTTCGTTCTTAGACGTAAGGTAGGTATTTGCGTTGTCTGGGTGGATCTGACATGATTTGGGAGCGACAGCCTATATGGTAGGTACACGACCAGCTTGAGGTTTGTGAGCGTCTATACTGATGACGGACAATACGTCGTCCACACATCGAGTAGCTCTGGAGCCTCTGTTCGCCGTCGACTCCAGTCCGGACCTCCCGGATCCCGCGGCCCCCGGTGAAGCGCTGCGGCTTGTTGCAAGGTTACTAAGGTAAGGTAGCGTCGCTGGCCCGGAATCTGCACCCACTTTCGCTCACCAACCTGCCTTGCTGTTGCCACCAAAGTCGTGGCATTACGGAGTATTAGTGATTGCTTAGTGAAGGCGGTGCTGTAGTACGTGCGACGCCTTGGCCGACGCTACTGGCCGTGAGGATGCTGGAGAGCGAGCCCAGCGAGGGCGACGGCGCGGCCAGGCGAGCTGTACGTTCTTCCTGCCCGGCAGTGCCCACCGCTCCGCTGCTCCGCCGGCCCATGCTGACCCGCCCCGTGTGTGTCTGCCAAGTGCGATCAATGCCGGCTCCGAAAGGTATGTCCTGCCGTGCTTCGTCTCGGCGTCCCTTGGCGCCCGTGGGCATGCACTTCCATCTCACCCGCCCCCCCTCCCCCTCCCCCCCTAACCCGGGTTGCTGTAAGTCTCATCAAATAACAAAGACGTCTTGAACATCTTTAGATCCGCTGTGACAAGGATTCGCCATGCGCAAACTGCAAGACGGCCAACCGGACATGCAGCTCAACCGGCGCCGGCCAGCGGCCCAAAGAAACCCGCCAGCGTGTGCTCATCTCTACACAATAGTGAGGTCGCCGTTGTCATGGAGAGGAGAGTTGTTTGTTGTTGACTCTGTTATGCAGTGAGCGCAAGATCAACCACTTTGAGGACCGCCTCGCCAACATCGAGAGCATGCTCCATGACCTAAAAGTGTCCCTCGTCAGCGGCAGTCGGAGTCCGTCGTCCTCGGCAGCCGAGAGTGTACCGCCCGGTCCCGTTCCGGCTCCGGGACCCAATGGTTCCTCGCCGGTCGCCGCTGACGGCACCGACATGCTGTACGGGGCAGAGGACGACGACGACGCCGGTCCGGCCTTCGAGGGTGACTCGTCCCTGACGGCGCAGACTGCATTCGCGAGCGAGTTCCTCGAGAACGCCGTCACACGGTCGTTACCGCACGACCTCGACCCGGACATGCGGTCGGCCCTGTCGTCGCTCCAGCAGATCGTCAGCATGCAGGACCGGCCAAGCCCGACCGAGTCCCGTTTTGTCAACGCGAAGCCGTTGCCCAAGGGCGGCGTCCGCGAGCTGCCCATGCCGCCGGCCCAGGTTGTCGTGGTTGCGTTGCGCGAGGTCAAAGGTAAATCTTCCTCTCTTCTCCCTCTTTCCGTCCTGACACTCGTCGGCAGACATACCGCTGCAGAGCTTCATGACCGTCTGCACCTTCGTCGCCACCGACAACTTCACCGAGCGGTGCAGCCGGGTGTACTTCGCCACCGAGGACTACAGCATCATGACCTGGGGCATCGTCAATGCCGGCCTGTACTTTCTATTTCAGGAGAGAGCGCTGCTGGCCGAGGGAGCTCAGCAGGCCAAACTGTTGGAGTACCAGGCCGTCTGCCGCGACAACCTCGAGACTGCCCTGGCCAACCTGCCGCTGCTGCTGCCGGCCCGCAAGGAGAGCATCGAGGTGCTGCTGCTCGGAGTATGTGCTCTTATCTGCCACGCTATCCCCACTGCCACCGATTTATCCCTCAACTGACTGTCCAACTAGGCCTTCTACGCCATCGAGATGGCCAAGTTCTCGCTCGCGCGCGACCTGACCACCATCGCGGCCACGCTCTGCCAAACACTGGGCTACCACCGGCTGCGCACCCCCACGCTCGAGGACGAGACCAAGGTGGTGCTCTTCTGGGCCGTCTACGTGCTCGACAAGGCGCTCTCGCTGCGGTCCGGCCGCGCGCCCGCCATCCAGGACTACGACACGACGGCGCGCCGCGGGCTGGGCCCGGGCATCGACCTGCCCGACGCCTCGTGGCGCGTGCTGCTCAACGTGTGGATCGCCTACGCCGACGTGCTGGGGCGCGCCTACGAGCAGCTGTACAGCCCGGCCGCGCTGGCCCGCCCACCCGAGCAGCGCGCCGCGAGCGCCCGCCAGCTGGTCCAGACCATCGTCGACATCTCCAAGGAGCAGCAGCCGCTGATGCGGCACACGCGCGAGAAGGTTGCCGGGGTCACACTCGACGCCCACAGCCCCTTCACCATGGACCTGGCCATCCTCGGCGACGAGCTGCTGCACTGGTCCGCCCTGACGCTGGTGTACCGCGCCATCCCCAGCCCGCCAGGTTCGCCCAGCACCTTCAACCAGGAGTGTGTCCACGCGGCGCGGCAAGCGTTTGCGCTGCACGACGAGCTGATGGAGATGGCTGGCGACAATGTGGCCGTCAAGGCAAGCTCAATTCAGTGGTGCGTTTTGTCTCCCGCTTGCTTTCTCTTCCCTACCACATACCAATCGACCAACCCACCTGTGGCCCTCTATTCTCTCCCTCCTGTTTGACGGCTGACATGTGTAAAAGGAACCTCATCTACGTCCCCTTCACGCCCGTCATCATTCTCTTCTGCCACGTAGTCGAGACGGCAGACGGAGCCGACCTGGAGCGCCTGGGCGCCTTCGCGGAGTCGCTGCGGCCCGTGTGCGCCGCGTCCGACGCCGTGGCCAAGCTGTACCGCGTCTGCGCCGTCCTGCACAGCGTCGCCGGCTTGTGCCTCCGCGCCCGCGCCGCCGTCCGCGCCGTGCCCGACGACCACGACATGGCTATGGTCGGCGACAACATTGACATGTACCTGAGCCAGCTGGGGTTCATGCCGCAGGTCGGCGCCGGTGGTGGTGGTAATGGTGACCAGCAGCTGCAGGAATCGGCTGGTGGTCCGTTTGGGGCGGGCGAAGGGAACCTCCCCGCGGCGGAGTTCGGCGCTACGGGCCAGGCGAGCGAGCTGGCGAACTGGTTCTCCGGGAATACCCATATCCTGGGGCTGCTGGAGGAAGACCTCTCCGAGTTTGAGCCGCGCATGTGGTCGATAGGCGGCCAGTAGGGCGTTTTGTCGGGGATTGTGTGACGATATGGTAACGGCGTTCCTGGTTCGGCGCGCGCGATGTCGGTTCTCTTCTCAACCTGGGTGGTGCTTGGGGTAGAGAGGGTGTGTCTCTGCGACGACAGTCGCACCGCAAAGGAAAGCACTTGTGCTCTTCTGTGGCCGGAACCCGATCCGTCCCGACACGCAGTGTTGTTTGGTGAGCACTCGCCATGTCGACCATAGCCCATCCTCGTAATCTCAGTCGGTCGGTTTTCTCGGGTCGTAAACTTCGTACCCCTCGTCTTCGGTATCGCTCTCAACGAGCTCACTTCCGGGCATTGCCCGTATCCTGAGATCCTCCTCCTGCTCTTCTTCCTTCCTCTTCTCGCTTGTTACCGATTCTCCTCCAGCAGCAGAGCTACCGCCAACCGACACAAATCCTGAGGCCGTAAACCCCGTCTTCTTGAACCCACCTTTCTTGAATCCTCCACCAGCACCCGCCCCTGGCCCCGCAGCACCTGCCGAAGAAGCGGCTGCCTCGCCCAGCTTGATGCTCACAACCCCGGCCACGCCCTCCTGGGCCTTCATCTCCTGGCGCCGGGCGCGGGCGGCGGCGCCCGGGTCGCGCACCATGGCCTTCATGTCCTTGAGGCGCTGTTTGTGGCTGTGGTCGTAGCTGCTGAGGTGGGCCTCGTAGTCGTGCATGCGCGTGTACCCTTTCTGGCAGAGCTGGCAGTAGAAGGACTGCAGCGCCGAGCGGGCCGAGTCGGTCTGCGCCGGCGGAAGGGTATGGGAGCGCTAAACAACGGGTGGTTAGTATAAGGGTATCTGGAAGCTATGGGCATGGAGTTCCGCGATCGGGGATGCCTCGGCGACCCGGTTGACTGGAAGCTGGAGAGCAGGAGACGTACGGGAGGCATTTTTGCGGCGGTGGTCTCGCTTTGTCTGCGTTTCTTAAAGTGCACTACAGTTCTAAGGGCTCTGACTTGGGTAGCAAATTGTCGATTTTGGCTGAGCGTGGTATGTCAAGCAAGGTTGAGGAAGCACCAGGTGCACGCCATTGGAGGTTGATGAAGCCTCGAGGTTTCTGCCCGTGCAAGGGTCCCAGGCTCCGGCTGATGTCTGCCAAGGCCAGCCCCTGTGGCAGGCTGTGGGGTTGCCGGCTCAGCGCCCCAGGGTCTCCGCTAGGGGGTGACGGGCAGCGGCTCAACCAACTGGAACAGCCCTCTGCCTCTGCCAAACAAATGCATGTGCCGTCGGCTGTGTGAAACAACCTAACGACGGGCACCCACACCATTCTTCGACACCGAAAGTACTTCGCAGCAGCCGGCGCGCCGGTGCTGCCTGTCGCACACCACCATGGACGATCAATCACTACGCTCCAAAGCGTCGGAGTCCACCTTTGTGTCGCTGCTCGAGCTTGATCCGGCGCCCATGGAGTCGCCCAACGTCGACAAGGACCTCCCGCCGCTGCCCGTCGAGGGAACCGACGGCGCCCTCATCGACTCTGCGCCGTCTCTTAAGTCGTCCTCCACGTCGGCCAGCCTCGGCCTCAGCGGCAGTGGTCACGGCGCCATCTACTACCGTATTCTCCCTCAACCTCTGCCACCTGCCCCCCGGGCCCAGCTGACCCCGTTTACCTGACCCTCCCTCTCAACAGTAACCCGCATCCAGCGCTACTCGTCCTATGCCTTCACCGTCTTCGGCGCGCTCCACCTGGCAACCACCTCAGTGATCCCGCTCGCCGCGCAGTCGGTCGCGTCGTCCGAGTCTTACCTGCTTCTCGCGCGCGAGATCTACCAGACCCCTCTGTCCGAGCCCTTACTCGTCGGCCTGCCGATACTCGCCCACGTCGGCGCAGGCGCCGCCCTCCGCCTGCTGCGCCGCGCCCACAACGTGCGCCGGTACTACGGCGAGGCGCACACGCACATCCCCCCACGACCACAAGAACGCTCCGGCAGCAGCGCCCCTTTCCGGGGCTGGCCTCCGCTCAGCTGGATCTCGGCGTCGGGGTACGCGCTGGCGGCGGTGCTGGCGGCGCACGTGTTCATGAACCGCGGCCTGCCGCTGCTTGTGGAGGGCGACAGCGCCAACATCGGGCTCGCGTACGTGGCGCACGGCTTCGCGCGCCACCGCGCCGTCTCGTGGCTGGCCTACGGCGCGCTGCTGGCCGCCGGCTGCGGGCACGCCGTGTGGGGGTGGGCCAAGTGGCTGGGCCTCGCGCAGGCGGCGGGTTGGAGGCTGGAGCGGTCGACGGGGAATGCGGTCGCGGACCGGGCGGTGCGGCAACGGAGGAGGAGGAGGTTGCTGGTGATCAACGGCGTGGCGGCCGCGCTTGCGGCGGTGTGGGCGGCTGGCGGGCTCGGGGTGGTGGCGCGCGGCGGGGAGACGCCCGGGTGGGTTGGGAAGTTGTACGACGGGCTGTATGACAAGGTGCCGGGGTTTTAGGGGCGGTGAACCTGGGTTCCAACGACAGCTCAGTGGTGTTAGGCGTTGGTACGAGAGGGTTCGTGTCAGTCCTTCCTATGTCAGGGGAGCGCATCTGTCTTCTAGAGCAGCGTAGCGGATACCCGAGATGGAGGAGCTGTTCGAAGAGCAGTGCATGAGCGATCTGTGTCGCATGGCGATCTGGCGCTGGGAGATAGCGTATAGACTTCTTCATGTGCTTGGGCTGTTTTTTTTTTTTGGCGGAGACGTCTCATGGCCCGTCACATAGTCTGAGCGGCGGCATCGCAGTCAGAAGCAGGAGCCGAAGGCACTGAGCTGCAATGTGAATCTCTCTCCTTCATGCCTGACAAATATCAGCGGAGCGGGAGAGAGGGAATATCGAGAATGTGCAAGCAGCATTTTCTGCAAACCAAACTGGCCCCAGGCCAAGCAAAGCTCGAATCTCGAGTTTCACAACCTACTGCCCCACACCCACCGCACTCAATCTGCCATTTCCCGTCTATGACGATGCCCTGCTTTGGTGTTGCAGCAACTGGATCCCACAAGACTTTGCACTCCGCAATCCCACTCCCCGCCGTCGGCTCGGCGTCCAGCACGAACATGACGGATGATGTCATGGTGCTTTCAGCTGCCCTCCAGCTCGGGACCAGCCGATCTACCCCCCCTGAAGTGAGGTGCCGTCTACGTCTGTGTGGGGGCGCTGAGATGCAAATCGATACGGGCGTGTTTGTTAATTGAGGCATAGCTCCATATCGGCCGCAGTTGATTCCTTCCTCAGCGATCGACACTTCTCGACGGAGTCTGCACCGACATGACAGGCGCCAATGACGTTGAGCACCTATCACCGCATAGCAGCTCCTGCCCTCGACACGAGCGGCGTTCATGTGTCCGAGATAAATGGCTGCAGGCTGGTAGACCTTCGCATCGGCGGCGACGTACATCTCTACATAGCACCCAAGCGCTTCTGGTCACCTCTTCTTTGTGTCGCCAACCACTTAGCATCCGGACCTGACCAGCTCCTCCAACACTCTCAATACGCCATCCGCCACACTCTACAGCATGGGGTCTGTTGGAAAAGAGCCCCTGGCTGGGGTGAAGTTGCCCACAATCAAACTTGACACGACCCTCACGGAGCTGTATAGGCAGGCAAGCCCCGAGAACGCCGACATGCGGCTGGGCTGGATCTCGTGCGCCCATAGTTCGGGCGTCGACCTCACCCCAGACGTGCCGCGCAACACCCGCTTTCTCTACCAGGACCAGGTCTTCATCAACACTCCCTACCGCGAGCTGAGAAACGACAATGCACCCCTGAAGTGGTCGCTCGCGAAGAAGTACCTCAGCCTGATCCCGCAGCGCGACGCCTTCGTGACCGGCAGCGCCCCCGTCGTCCTCTTCAACCTGAGCCGCTCGCCCGCGCAGGTCGAGCACGACCGGCGCGAGGCCGAGGCCACCATGGCGGTGCTCGACCCTTCCCAACGCCCGGAGCTCGTCTTCTGCCCCGGGCCCGCCGAGATCCCGCTGGCCGAGCACGGCATCGACAAGCTCGAGTACAAGGTGGTGCCGGATGGGCTGCCGCGCTACCCGCTGACGCACGATGCCGACGCGCACTGGCTGCTCAACAGCAAGGCCGCTCTGGCCCGCTCCGGCCTACCGACGCCGCCTACCGCCATCATCGAGACCGAGGGCTGTCCGCCGGCCGACGCTGACGCCTGCTGCCATGCCTGCGCCAACGCCGCGCGCGACACAGCCCGCCTGCCCACCATCCCGGCCGCGTGCACCGGTCCGCGGGGACAGTGGCTGGCGCGCGAGGCGCACCGCATTCTGTCTGCCGTGCAGCAGCGGCCCGTGCCATTCGTTTTCAAGACGCAGCAGGCCTTCGGCGGTGCCGGCACCTGGCTGGTCACATCAGACGAGCAGAAAGCCTGCCTCCTCGCCGAGCTCTCCTGCAACAGCACCCCGACCATCACCACCAACGAACAACCCACCTCTTCCTCTTCACACGAGATCGACGGCGGACTGCTCCGCAAACTCCTCTCCCTCCTCGCCCCGGCCAACGCCAACCTGCGCCCGACCACCATCCTGCTGTCCGACATGATCGCGCACCCGCCTGGCAGCGACTTCGGCCTGACTTTCTTCGTGACCTCCTCCGGCAAGGCGCACTTCCTCGCCGCGGCGGAGCAGATGCTCGCACAGTCATCCGCCCCCGGCAAAGGCGGCGACGGCGGCGCCGCCTCGGCCTGGGTCGGCAGCAAGATCGACTACCCCCGCCAGGGGGCGCTGCGCGAGCGGTTCGAGCCGATCATGCAGCGCATCGCGGGCTGGATCGCCGAGCGCGGGTATGTGGGCCCCGTCGGGGCGGACGTGCTCGAGACGGAACAGGGGGAGCTGTTCATTGTGGATTTGAACGTGCGGACGTGCGGGAGCGTGTCCTTGCCGTTGCTGCGGGGGCATTTTGAGGGTCGCGGGCTGGGGTGTGCGAGCAGCTTCTCGATTGCTGTCAAGGGCGGCAGGAGGGAGTTTGTGGAGAAGTGGAGGGCTGAGTTTGAGGAGGGGCGGATGCTGATCTTGAGTTGGTACGAGGACCCGGATCTGGAGAAGGGTGGGAGCGTGGCCGATGTGGTGGTCGGCGGAGAGGATGAGGACAGGTTGCAGGAGCTGATGCGGAGAGTGAGGGAGAGCACCGAGGAGGTGACGTTTTAGACGGAGTTTGCTCTTGTGAAGCGTGTTAACTATTCGATCCTGATCATGGGAAGCGTCTAGGTAGCAGACACCTTAAGGTCAGGTAGGTATTCTCTAATGACACCACGAGCCTCAGAGATCGGGCAGCCATAGGTATTTCGTTTGAATTCCGCGGCTGCCTCTATCATCCTAATGGAGCACGACTCTACGCAAGCCACAACCTGGGAAATACCCAGAACCTGTGTCTGGCGTTGGTCACTGTGACTGGGTGTCTTGAACATCCGTCCCATCCCAGTCCAGACGCTTTTGCGCATTGAGTGCCCCTTCCTAGATGATGACCCGATTTTCTCCGCATCTCCAAACTGGGCGGGGGTCGTCATCATCGAACCCAGCGCTTTGTTGTGTAAACCTGGCAGTCGAGCATAGTGTGATACTGATGGACTTGTTTGTTTCACAAAGCCTTGAGCGGCATATCTCCGGACAGTGTCGCACGGAGTGTGAGGCAAGCATCGTGGTGTTTGCGCATTGTGGCTGCAAGCTACAGCGGCTGGAAGGAATTGGCGAGGACGCCCGCAGGGCGATCAACTTTCCCCTCCGCACTCTGGCTCGCCGGCCATCATTTGGAACCCCGCCTGCAACACACCAGTTTGGGCGGGCTGTCGGTAGTAGATATTGGGCCGGCATCTGGACCTGCAGCTGTCGTGCAGGACAAGGCCCTGCTGTCCTACCAAAAGGGAGTGGGTTGTACCACCCTCGCTGCAGGCTGCAGTCTTTCATTCTACCGCTTCCAGCCCACACGGCCGTGTTTGTCGTTGGTACGCTAGCGATGCAGCTTCAAGGATCGAGGCAGCAGACAAACAAAAAGCCCTCGGTCCCTTGTCCGCGCAGATCGGAAGGTTCCCCGTCTGGGGAAGCATGAGGCGAAACGTTGGGCACCCTTGGCAAATGGGATCCAAGCCGACGTGCCCCGGCTTGCAGTTCGCAGACGCACATCTGCCAATCTTGACCCCGACTCCCCGAGATGCGTCAGGCGGGTTGGTGTGACCGACTCAACCTGGTACGGAGTACACCACATGCGGGCCGTCGAACAGCCAGCATGGGTCAAGGGATGCTGATTTGGTGTCTGGTCGGACCAGTGCCAGAGTGCCCCCGGGGCACCGGCGGGCATTTAAGAGCAGCCGTCTCTCATCTGGGCGCTGTCGTGCGAGAGTTCCGCGGTGAACCATAACTGACGACACGATCAATATTACCCCAACAACTTCAGCGCGAGGCTGGACCGACACAACCATGGCAGCAAGCGAGACGGCAACCACACTCAACTGCGCGCGGCCGGCAGCCGACGAGGAGAAGGGCCTGCATCGGACGCAGACCGGCGTCACCATGTCGCCCGAGCTGTTCGAGAAGCTGTACCTCACGCCCAAGGTGCCGCACGTCGGCGACTACAACCGGCGCTTCGCCAATCCGACGGCGCTGGGTTTTGTCGGGTGAGCCGTTGGCGACCACGAGAGCGTCGCGTATCGAAGAGATGTCGGCTAACGACATGACCGCAGCTTCGTCATCTCAACGTTCACTTTCTCCATCGTCTGCATGGGTTGGGGCGGCGCAAAGGGCTTCACACCCGTCGTGTAGGTCGACATCTTGCCCGGCGTCAGCACGGAAATAATGCCAACA
This sequence comes from Chaetomiaceae sp. R4402, assembly GCA_023628555.1. NCBI lineage: Eukaryota > Fungi > Ascomycota > Sordariomycetes > Sordariales > Chaetomiaceae > Chaetomiaceae sp. R4402. The sequence continues at coordinate 276,474 of JAMAKO010000013.1, read as the reverse complement.
GCTATGCTGACCCTGCTTGCTAAGTGGTATCTTCTTCTTCGTCGGCCCCGTGCTGCTGACCTTCGCCATGGTGTTCGAATGGATCATGGGCAACTTCTTCCCCATGATGGTCATGGGCTTGTTCGCCGTCTTCTGGCTGTCCTTCGGCATGCTGCAGCTGCCGACGCTGCAGCTGGGGGCGCCCTACGCGACGGCGGCGGACCCGACGGGCATGACGTCGCCCGAGTTCAACGCGGTGGTGGCGTTGTACCTGATCGTCTGGGCCTTTGCGCTCTTCACCTTCTTCATCTTCACCTGCAAGATCAACGCCGTCTTCGCCGCCATCTTCCTGCTCGTCAGCACCGCCGCGGCCGTGCTGTCGGGCGCGTACTGGAAAGTCAGCCTGGGCGAGTACGATGTGGCCACCAAGCTGCAGACGGCCGGCGGCGCGCTGCTGTTCGTTGTAGCCGCCCTCGGCTGGTACATGTGCTTCATCATCATGGCGGGCGAGATGCGCATCACGCTGAACCTGCCCGTGGGCGACTTGAGTCGCTTCTGGCCCAAGACGGATGTCGAGCTGGCCGATGCCGAGCGCAGGGAGCACAGCGACTGACGGATGGGCGGAGATGATGTTGGAGAATGTGGTGCTTGCCAAGATAGCTGCATGCGGTATGTGGTATAGCGGGTGTCCAGGCGTGTCCTGGTGGTAATGGAGTTACTTGTAATCCTTTCGGCGATTTGCAGGGTTCGAAACTCCTGCCGTCTTTCTTCTTTTCACGCTGCCAGGTGGGAGTGGCCGCTAAAACCTCAGCAGGCACCAGCACAGAGCTGGATCTACGAGGAAGGTGCGATTCCAGGAACCCAGCTCCAAGATAAGCACCCGTCAGGACCGATAGCACAGGCCCTTGATATAGAAGTTCTGGTTTGCCAGTCAGCACCGACCTCCGCAGTTTGGCTTGAGGGTCAACGGCGGAGGCCCTACCACGGCGTGATGCTCACCATGCGCGACCGAAAGGTTGCCGGTTCGAGCTCCGCTGAGGAGAGCTCAGCAGGGCTTTCCCGCCAATTGGCGGCACGTCTGCCACAACGTTCTAATCTGGTAATAAAGTCCCACAGGGGTTTTCGTAGCCGGCTTAGCACTCCCAATCGAGTGCAGAGTTGGTGAGCTTTTTGTTGCCTTGGCCTGACGTGATGGTTCTGATGAGTCTCATCTGCAATCTTCAAGAAGGGTTTGGGGTAAGGGAAGTGAAAGAAAGGAACCAGCAAGTGAAGCAGTAACCTGTTCCTTCCATCACCGACGACAGCATTTATTTATCTGCCAGTGTCAATTTCCGTTGATGCGGTTCCTGGCGCTGTGGCTCGCGGCTTTCTTAATACGCGAGGTGCACAGATGTTGAAGAACGTGTCGAAGTCTTGTTGGCCAAACCCGCGTTTAGAGACCCCTTCCTCAGCAAGCAGTTGGCAGAACTAGCATTTTCCCACATCCAACCGATTCATCATCTGATATCGTTCTCGCTCAAACTCCATGTACGGAGTACACGGGAGGTGGTAGAACTCGGAAGAATCCCACCAGATTATCGCCGCAGTATCAGGGACGTTTCGGCTGACCCTGGCCCTGGCGCAAACGAAGAAAGGAAGAGTCAGAAGTCTTGTGTGCCTGGAGTTTGGTGGGTTTGCCGATGCAGCACGCGTGTGCCCTCATCCGAACCTTCCGCAAGAGATCGTTTAGCTGTGGAGGGAAGGAGACAGCGCCAGTCGTGGCCAGCTGTAACTCCACGCTGATTGGCCAATCGCATGTAAGTCGACCAGTCGATTTCGTCATTGAGCCACGACACCAGCAACCGTTGCGTATCCATGCCGTCATGACCATTGAAGGACAACTCGCCGCCTTGGTGCGAGATTCACAGAGTGTAAAGAGTGTAAAAGCGCGCTCACTTGCCTGGTCACTCGACACTGCATGTCTCACCAATTCAACCCTCTCCGCGACATGACCGCTACCTTGGCTACCCGCCTGATTCGACCATCTACGACTTGCATTGCACGCACAACCAGAACACTTGCCGCCGCATCAGAAATCGGAGTTTGTTTTGAGCCGACAGTTTTTGGATCTACCGCACCTCCAACTCGCACGAGCCCACTTACTTTGAGACTCGGAGTCCCTGCAAACACCCGCACCTTCGTCAAAATGTCCAAGAGCGTGGCCGCCGCGTCGCACGCCGACTTCAACCGCAGCTCGCTGTTCGACCTCAAGGGTCGTGTGGCCCTCGTCACCGGTGGCGGTTCAGGCATTGGCTTGATGATCACGCAGGCGCTGGCCGTCAACGGCGCCAAAGTGTACATCGTCGGCCGCACGGGCGAGAAGCTCGACACGGTGGTCAGCAGGTACAACAAGGACATTGAGGGCGAGATCATCGCGCTGCAGGGCGACGTGACCTCCAAGGAGGACGTGGCGCGGCTGGTCAAGGAAATCGAATCGCGCGAGCAGTGCCTGTGCATCCTGGTCAACAACGCGGGCGTGTCGAGCGAGACGGTGCAGCCGGAATCCGAGTCGACGGAGGAGATGAAGAAGAACTTGTTCGACACGTCCAAGACGACGGCCAAGGACTGGACCGACACCTACCTGACCGACGTCGTGTCGGTCTACTTCATGACGACGGCGTTCCTGCCGCTACTGCAGCGCTCGTCGGAGCGCCACCCGCACTGGTCCGGCACCGTCATCAACATCACGAGCATCAGCGGGCTCGTCAAGGGCGCGCAGCACCACTTCGCCTACAACGCCGCCAAGGCCGCCGCCAGCCACCTCACGCGCATGCTGGCGGGCGAGATCGCGTCGGCCGGCCACAAGATCCGCGTCAACGCGCTCGCGCCGGGCGTGTTCCCGAGCGAGATGACGGCCGACGAGAGCGACCAGTTCCAAAAGAGCCACCTGGAGAAGGAGAAGTACGAGGGCAAGGTGCCCGCCGGCCGGCCGGGGCGCGACATCGACATGGCCCAGGGCGTGCTTGGGCTCGCGTGCAACCAGTATATTGACGGGCAGACGCTGGTAGTCGACGGCGGGTACACACTGTCCATGGGGCAGTGAGCGAGTTGAATGAGCGAGCCGGGACACGCGGGGTGTACATGTATGTATGATAGCTTCGTGTTCACAGTACCTAATGTGATGAGAGTTGCGTATTGTGACGTTTGGTTACCTCGGAAGGAGTTCCTTTGCACTTTTCTGGACCTGACTAGTTCCAATATGACATGTCAGCCTCTCACCTGCATTAATTCAGGCGCCGCCAACAGCTTACGCCTAACGCCGTTTCAGTGTCTTCGGCTCCGACGGGAGCCTCACCGGGTGATTCACACGGAATGGGAGCCTCGTCACGAGGGAAGGAAGTGCAAGAGTGGATCCGATACGCACAGATCCAGGCGATGTATTCCGTAGGGCTGATGACATCATCCCACCAACGCGCAGCAGATGTGCCCCTGCGCTTCCCCCTGCTGTGACCACGGTCAACCGTGCGGATCCAGGGACCGAGCACGCGCCGCTGCATTAGCTCCCGTCGACATTGGGACGTTGACAAGCCCAGGGTTTGGGGGATCGCCGGCGATGTCACTGGTTGATCATCAATACTCGCGGCATTCGTTTTCGTCTTGAGCGCAATGAGTGCAGCAGAACACCACTCAATTTACTTGTCTATGTACCTCCAGCCTCTGATAGCCCCTGGCCAACTCTTCGATCCAGCTAAGCGGAACAGAACCTGGGTTTTGAGTGTCTTGCCGAGCCAGACCTTTGGCAGCTGAAGGCGCACTTGTTTGAGTGGTGCCCGCCGCAAAACTTCACCAGTCTTCCACCAACAAATGAGAGGGGAGATCATACCCCGTCCTGTCCAGCCAACAACACGATGTGGAGATGCAGAGAGAATAAGAAAAAAAGGGAAATGTGTGGGGTATAATCCATGATGATGCCAATCTCTCGACCGTCCCCGGTGTGCCCGTGTCCAACTCCGTACAATGCGCCTAAACAGATAGCCAACTCTCACTGGCCCCGCGGAATGTCAATGTCACAGATTATCCTGCCAGTGTTCTGTACATACCACGACCAGCCGTCCATAAACCAAAAAGAAAGGAAAACAGCCACCCAATGCAATGCTGTGACAGACGGGGTAGAAAGAAAATAAGCCAACGTGAATTGAAGATGGGGAGGCTCAGCAAGCCGGTCCCTGGGGGGTATCAATATGATCATTCGTCATGATGCGTGATGCTGTGCCGTGACATGATGCCGTAGTAAAGAAATAAGAAAACCAGAAGGAAAGCCCCCGTGAGGAGACAGATTGCCAAGGCGGCGGCTCGGCAAAGGAAAAAAAATGAAGGAAACAAAACAGCATCGCAAGAGGGAGAGTCGCGATTCCCGCCCAGTAACTCAACAAGCCAGCTTCGGTCAGCCGGTCAGCCCACATCAATTGAACCGCTTCAGGGGCTCCTGCATCCATTTGAGGTCCAGCCAGCCGACGCGCTCAAAGGCCGCCCACAACTTGGACGCTTTGTTGACGTCGATGTTGCAGGCCTGCTGCGCGTCCGTCTTGCGGAACTCCTTTGGCTTGTGCGCGCAATCGAGCCGCGCTAAAAAGATGCGCCGCTTGCTGGTCAGGTAGGTGGCGCAGTCCAAACGCAGGCTGCTCGCCAGCGACACCTCCTCTCGGTGCAGTAGGTGCCGGTGCGGGTCGCCGCTGAGGTCCAGCGGGTTGCCCTTCCAATCGACTTTGAGGCAGTTCTGCTTGAGGGCGTCCAGCGTGCTGATCGGCGGGGAGAGATCCTCCAGCGCCCCAAAGTCCTTATCCTCGCGGTTGGGCGCCACCGTCCGCACCCGCGGCTGCTCAGGCGGGTCCTGCCGACCATTCTCCCCGGGCGCCGCGGGCGTGGCGCGGATGGGGCGGGGGTTTTGCGTCTTGGCCTTGGGGGGCTTCGGCTTCTGCACGCGCTCTGAAGAGGCGTTGGCGGGCTGTGGGCCGGGTACCGCCGGTTTCGCGGCGGGGAGGATCTTCTGTAGCTTGTTCGGTGGTGCTTTGGCAGGCGGGGCCGAGGAGGCCGGACGCTTGCGGTCAGCCCGGAGAAGCGCACGCTCGTTGCGCAGCCATCCATTCGGATTTTCCTTGAAAAGGCGAAAGCAGTTCGACTTGAAGTGGAGAGCCAACTCGTAGTCCTCATGCCTGGGCGGTGACACGTCGCGGAAGAGACTGGGGGGTCTCGACGCAATATGCTGATCCACAACCCGCGCCGCTGCCGCCCTGTTGAAGTTTTCGACAGACTCTGGGAGCAGGCTAAACAGAGGGCCGCCCGCAGCGCCCGCAGATAATCCACCGGCAGGGTAGAGAATTGGGTCCTTGCCGCCTGGGCCCAGCGATGGCGCAGAGTCGATCGTGTTGGACGCCTGTGAGTAGGGCGACACGGGTGGCGAGAGCGGGGCGTGGGGAAACGCCGCGTCGTGATGCGAGGCCGCTGCCTTACCGCTCGCCGTCGCCGGCGCCGGCGCCTTGAACGCGTCGAGGGGCGCTGGCTCTGGGGGCGACATCAAGTTGCTGAAATCACAGTGCGTTCGCATCTTCGCCGGAATCGAAGCCGGTCGGTCCTGGGCGTGCGCGTTCTGCATTGCTCTCGGGGTCGGAGGAAGCAGTGGAGATGGTGAGGTCTCCCAATGTTGTCTTGACCGAGGTGCACTTGGGTTCCTGTCATGCGACACCGAGGGCAGTATTGTTGATGTGTCAAGCATCGCGTATAATGAGTGCTTGCTGGAACAGATGGTGGCGACGTTGAGAGCTGTAATCCAGCACCGGCCAGTAGGTTGCGCTGACGGAGAGGCAACGGCGCAAGAACGAGACCGGGCACGCTGTCGCAGGGTGACTTGTGCGGTAGGAGAGGGTGGCCCAGGTGCCTTGGGGCCCTGGCGCAGGCAGCTCGACAAAGAGCGTGCGTGAGTCGGGAGCGTCTGAGGTAACCGTCGGTTCCTTTGTAGGCGACCAAGTGTTGGTGGTGAAGATGCAAGAGAAGAGTCTGGCTGATCTTCTCAATTGCTGAATAATGGACAATGGAAGCGCTGCTGTTTGCCGCTATTCCTCTATCCAGAGCCAGGACGGGGCAAAGCTGGACAATGGCTGACCGATGCCTCGCAATTGCTGGTCAATGGAAGCCGCTGGAAAGCCTCGGTTCGGGTGGCGACAAAGCGACTGCACAACAGCGCGCCAGAAATATGACAATAGCGGTGCACAGCGGCTTTAGCGCAGCAAACAATGGTCAGCATTCATCAGGGGCCGAGAAAAGGGAAGGACGAAAGAAAAGAACGAGCAGAGAGGATGGGGATGGCGGGCGTGTAAGTACTGCGGAGGACGCCATGTCAGCCATGTTCCCCCGTCACTTGACGGCTTGGCTGGCCCACGGCTTTGGCAGGGCTGGGGGCCTGATGAAGCTGGCTGCGGGCAGGCCAGGCACACGGAAGACGGGTGTCGGAGCAATTGCGACAGCGGGTCGCACAGCGGCGGACAACGCGTCTGGCCCTCCAGCCGTTCGTCGACCGTCCCAGGTCCGTCCTGCGTGGGCGGGCACGAATCTGGGGTTGAGTTGGGAGTGGGGAGTGGCGCGGGCGCGGGCGTGGCTGTCACGGATGTGGAAGACTCAACCCTCAGACCGCATGACACACACACCCCCACCCCCCCCCCCCTCTAACGACAGCCAACCAGTCACGCTGTGGGCACTCCAATTTCAGCCAATGACAGCTTGTGTTGGGGAGTTCCAGTAGGCAAACGTGGGTCGTGGTTGAGGCCGGTACTTGTGCCCAAGGGACGGTACATCCTCTGTTGAGACTGGGATGTCGCAACGCGATCCGGAACGGGGATGTGTCACTGCCGGCCAGAGTTAGCGATGTGTCCGAAATTCAAGACGGCCGGGTCAAACGCAATAAGCGCCATCCTTACCTTACTGATTGTTTCCAAGAGCACGCGCCGGTGCGAGGATGCGGTGGGAAGCTTGGTAGAGTATCTCCGAATGATGCTTTGAGGTGAGACGCGTTCAGAGCCGACCCTCTTTGAACTTGGGTAGAAGGTGGAAGGCGTTTGGAGAGGGCCGCGGGCAGGACTGTGAAATATGTAGGTGGGCAGATGCCGCTGCTAACGAAACACATGGCGCTTCCGGCGGGTTAGGCTTTAAAGATCAGGGACAACTCTTGCATCATCGCTGCGATGCCCTGTGGAGCGTTGCATAGCCATGAGTGCATATGCCAAAGCGAAATGTACTGTGGTATGCCAAACGAGAGTTTCACAAGCGCATTAGGTAAACAGCCGGAGACTCTGCTCAGGTGCGAGAGCAGTATGAAGGGCTCGGGTTTATTCAGAAGCTGGTGGCAGAACATGCTTGGTTCAGAGAAGATATCTTAAGCAAAGAATAGCAGTAAGGGGAAGTGAAGGGTGTGCCAGCCACAAGTCACCTTTGGTGAAGCTGCGATTGACGCCAGGCTGTGGCAGAGCCCTCAGTCAACCTGGCCTGCCACCTGCTTTGCAGTGTGCTAAAGTTCCTTGGAAGAGGACGCCGCTTCGCAAGCCAGCAAAATGGCCAGGCGCAGCACGGGTCGTCGACGCCGGACCAGCTCGTCCGCGCGACCTGCTCGTGCTGGTGCCCTGGGGAGACACCAAGGCCAGGCAGACGAGAAAGGAGGGGCAAGAATGAGGGGAAGGAGGGGCACACAAGGACGATGCCGAGCAAGAGGCCAGACGAGCGAGACGAGGAGTGCTCACTGCCTCCTGCGCACCTCACCGACTCGTCAATTGAGTTTCAATTGGGCTCGCATTTGGGCACCAAGGCCAATTCGCCGGTGGAGCAGTCTGCGGACAAACAAGGCAGACAGACAGTCGTGTCGTGGTGTTGGGGCTTGTCGAGAGCTTCGATAGAATGAGTGGAAGAGCGGCCGAGGGCCTACGGCAAGTCAATCCATCATCATCCTTGCGAGCTCATGTTGCGTGGGCCGAGCAGAGGCAATGAAACGCGAATTGGCCAATCAACAAGTGGCTCGAAGCAGAGAAACGGTCCGTTTGGTGCAGTCGTGACAAGTCGTGCTTTGATGAGCCCTGTGAGTCATCGCTGGGTTGAGCAATCCCGTCGGTGAGCGATGGCAACCTGAAAGTTTTGACTGGCGAATGCAAGGCAGATGGATTCCAAAGCTGGGCCTGCCCGCCCTGTTCGCCAAATCCGAAACGCCAACACGCACCTGTTCGGGTTTAGCGCCCTACCTCTATCGATAAGTTCAGGCGAGCGGGCTCTGGGCCTCCTCCATGTACTCTCCGTATCCCGCAAGTACCTCCAGTTCTGCCTGGTGACCCACTCCAGCAGAGGGAGAGGCGTGGATGTAAAACCCACTTGGATTGTCGCTTTGCCCAGGAGGACATTGACCGTGAATCCGACAACACGGCTTGTCCAGTTCCGTCAACTTCAACGATTCGATATTGGCGTTGCAGCTGAGACCATCACGTATCATTCAGTCAACCGGTCCATCTCGGCGAGCAGGAATTGACCGGCTCTGTCTCGCAAGTGCACAATTCCTTCATCAACGCTGTAGTTTGGCCTCTCTTCAGTGTGCAATGGACGGCCTGTTTCCAGGCTCCGACGGCTCCCTCGGAGAACCGAGTCAGTCGCCACGCTGGTGACGACGACACCGAGATGAAGGAATGCTGCCTAGTGCGGGCTCCTCTGACATCCATCCGTCTGCGCCGGCTTCTCACCAGATCGGATTTAATGGACTTTGGCGCGCTCGTGCTCGTTGCGGTTCTCCCATTCCCTCCCACTCCTTCTCACGGTTCCCAGTGATTGTGCCTTTTATTGAGCAGCCTCCCGCAAAGAAGGCTCCTCGCCATGGCATTTTGACGAGGTGCAGCTTGTGCACCACCTATACGGTCTGACAGTACACCACCATTCCCACATGACCCACGCTAGAACCCGCGCTTGTTCAACGAGAGATGTTCCTCTAAGCGCTTCGCACCAGGCTTGCAACCATTCCGTTCAATTGCCATTACGAGAATGGTCAGTGTACTCCGCTCCCGTAGGTGGCCACTCCACACGCCATACCCCACGGGACCAACGGAATGCCATGCCATCCCATCTCCCATCTCGAGTCCATCATCCGGTGCTCGAGTCTTATCTTATCACCCCGCGTTTGGATGAGGGGCAGGGTCTCCATCATTCTGCTCACTGTCCCCACCACGCGCCTTCCACTTCCAACCTCCCTCACGATGAAGTCGCAGGCAGCAGACAGAGTTCATACGATACCTTATCCTCCAGCCGCATTATATTCATGGAGAGGCCTGCTCGCCCGAATGAAGGACGTCAACGTCGTGGCCGTAATTGATCTTTCTTCTGTTTCATGTCGAGAGTCGGGATGCTCCTCAGTAACACTCTCTCGGATGGACACCAATTGGCCAATGAAGCAGCCGCACGATCACGAAGGCGCTAACCAACATGTTTCCTCACCCAACAGCAGCAGGCGGGCGGTCGCTTCTATTCGACAGCTCGGGCGGTCTGAGGTGCTCCCCGTCACCCGGGCTTGGCTGATTGGGTCCACCAGATGGGGGCGTCTCGCTGCGTTGTCCACGTCCGCCTTCGACTCCTCCCCAATGGATGGACACATTCAGAACAACGATCCAGGAAGACAGGAACCGCGCGAACAGGCGTCCACCACGAAAGTGGCAACCTGCCGTCTGCTTCAGCATTCGAACGACGACCCAATAGGCTCCCTCCCGGGGATCCAATGCAATGCCAATGCGGCAGCAACTTGCTGTTGTCGCATGAAGTCGCAGCGGGCCGGATGCCCCATTGCCCAATCTCCTGCGCCCGGCTTTGCTGCTCTAACTGAGACGGGACCAGGTGCCTCAATGGCCAAATGTCAGAAGGCTGCCCAGCCTGAGCCAGCCAGCCAACCCCGGTCCTGATCGCCGACAAGGGGTCCCAGAGCTTAATTCACACGGCGCGGTGCTGCACGCAGCACCCGGGGCGCCACCGGGAGGCCCTGCAGGACGGGGTGGAGTGGTGGTTGTCTTTTGCGCGCGCGCGCCCGCCCGAACGCAATGCAAATCCGGGAAACGAGGCGCGCTGCCAGGCATGTCGTCCTCTGGAAGGGTCGTCCGGGTACCTGGCAGGTAGGGCCAATCGATACGCAATAAGCAAGCAACAAAACACGACAACAATGCGCGGTGAGAATCGACCACCGCAAACGCAAGAACGGAGTGTCCACACTCCGTTAACCTCTGAATAGTACTGTGTACGCAATTGCTGACCCTATTCTGCCTGGTGAGAGTCCCCTCCTCACCAGCGGGCCCCGCCCCCGCGCTCTTCGCAAATCCCAATTCACTCCCATCACGACACCTCGCGACGAAACAGGGCGTGGACCTATCCGACCCTCTGCAACCCCGTTTCGGTCACGCCAAGGGTCACCAGAACAGACGATGCCATGTGAAAAACGGAGGGGGGGAGCCCAATTGATCACACCCCTCCCTTTCCCCCCTCCTCCTCTTCTTTCTCTTTCTCCGGGTGTATACGAATCCCCGCGCGTGCTGCCAGACAAGGCTGGGCTGATGGATGGGCTACTCATTGCCACCTGCTTGCCTGCGAGTCTGCCTGCCTGCCCCTCACGCACCGCACCGCACCTCCAAGCAGCAGCAGTGCCGGCCCAATGTCTCAGACACGGCAGCAAACGACGCAGGCCAAGGCAAAGACGGCCAGGGAAAGGAGGTGGGGAAGCAAAGCTGGTCAATTGACGCCCACGATTCGTCACCTGAGGCCCTCTGGTGACGGCTCATGTCTCACGTCTCACACACCCGCGCGATAAGCCCAGCTCATTCAGCCACCTTTCCTGCTTCTTGCAAGTAGTTTATCGATCACAAGCTCACTAAGCTGAGCCTGTCTATACCCAGTAACGATGAATGACTGCGTTGAATGTTGGGCTTGAAAGTGGCCATGGCAGAGTAGGGAACCGCGCAAGGTTCGAAAGTGCCAGAGCAGGTTTTCTCTCTCTGGCCGGGACGGCTTCAATACTGCAGCTCGACCAAGACGAGGGCGGAAGGCCGACCAATTCAGTCTCTGCCTGACTGGCGACGCGAGGACTGTGTGTACCGTACACAAAGTCCGGAGGCCAATTAAGTGAGGGCCTTGTGCGCGATTCTTGGCTCGTCTCGAGTCTCTCCATCTGTGTACCGCCTGAACGGCAGGCAGGCAGAAGTGCATCAAATTTGATAACGGACTGCAGTGAGGCCTGGACAACGGTCACGGTGCCCGGCTGCTGTTGATGAGTCTTTCCCGGCGAATGGCAACCCTGTCCCTGGCCAAGGAACAGGCTTGTATGACTCCTCTCAGGATACACAGAGGCACACCTCTGGCCACAATCAACACCAGCGACTGGCGCCGCATCTGCTCCCCGCTCGCAGGGTGAGGCTTAGAGAGGGGCAGATGAGTTGTTGGGCAGGGGAACGGGGGTTTCATGCGATGGGGACGGCTCAGTCCCGGTGCCGGGTTGGTGGAGTAGACCGTCCGAACCAACAGAGTTCTTGTCGGATGTTGCCTATGATCAGGCTGTCGGATGCAGCTCTGCAAACCGCCTTGGCCCAGCAGTCCTAGAGCAGTCGTTATTTGACGCGTGCGCCGCGTGTTGCGGCTAGGCTACCGTGAGTCAGGACGTTGCTTCCAGAGGCGCAGTGTAGCCTGGCGAGGGTCCTTGGCGCATTGAGCTTGGCCCTGGTCGTCCCAGATGCCGAGAGTACAGGGAGAAGCCCCAGATTTCCCTGCAACCCGAACTGGGCATGACGAAGACCCGACAAGGTCTCCGAGGCATTTGGCCAACTGCCTGGTTAGGCGGAGACCAGGCTGCGCCCGGTTTATGGTGCTGAGTTCGTTGAGAAAGGCATGTCTCTTCTTCAAGCACCCTCAGGTGAAATCATACACCATCAGGCTCTCTCTCGCACCCTGCCTCTCCTTCAGGACAATGACCATCTCGTCGTCAAAACCGACCCAGTTCCTGCGCTCGTCCCAGGCTCGCGCGGGGTCGCCCAAGTGGAGGCCATCGTAGTCGCCAGCATGGCCGCCGGCCTCCGACGCAGCATCGCCTCTAACCCTCCTGCCCGGCGCCTGCCACGGGCGGATCTCGACGCTGCGGCTGCCCGCGCCAGCTCCCGAGCGGCCCTCAAGCTCCCACACGCGCATCTCCTCGCCGCGGGTGCTGACACTGACGGCCTTGCCGCGCGCCGTGATCTCGGCGTCGCTGATCCCCGAGGTGTGGCCCCAGAGGCGGATGCCGTCAGAGATGGTGAGGGAAGAGGCGGTAGAGGTGCACATGTGCAGGACCAGTGTGTTGTCCGGGAGTGTGGCCAGGAGGTACGGATGGGTGTAGCACAGCGTCGTTGGCCCTGGTTCGAGCGCCTCAGAATCGGAGTGACTGGATGTAGGTGATGAGTTAAGTCCTGACGGACCACCATCTCGCCGACGGAGCGGCGTCGCCGGTGGAGTTGGTAGAGAAGGGACTGAACCGCTGATCTCTAAGGGCGTAGTGAACGCTATCCGAGTAGTCATGATCTCTGGGGCGGCCTGGACAGCATCCGTGGCTGGCTGGTGGATGTGCAGGTCCTGGATGCCTATCGACCAGCCCCGCCGAGTCGAGAAGGTGTAGGCCACAGAGGCGATGGTGGTCATCCCAGCCTTGCGGATGGACAAGGCCAGCGGTGGGCGCGATGTGTGAGAGTCCAGTGAAGTGAGCAGGTAGGGCGCAGGCAGCTTTCCTGCTCCCTGACGGTGAGTGGCTACACCGCGGCTGACTGGCAGCTGCTGAGACGTCTGTACATCCGATCCTGCCTGCGCCGGGGAGCCGGGGGCTCCTGTCGATTCAGCTCGCAGTCCGCCTCTTCCCAGTCCTTGCCCAGTTTCCGCCGAACTGGGAATTTCGAACGTGTAGAGCGACACCAGCACTGTCTTCGTAGCCGTGAGGAGGTAAGGGTACAACAGGGCCATCGCAACTAGCTCGCCGTTGGTCGACTTCTCATGCCGATACCGTGTCTCGAAGCGCGTTTCGTGGGTGAGTAGCCTCCAGAGTCCAAAGCTTCCGTCGGTAAAGCCCAGCGCCACGTCAAGCATGCCTCGTCCCAGTTCTGCTTCGTCGACGGTTATGCAGCTCGGCGCTGCGTCCGAGCCGCTGACCGCGATGTGCATCTGGGCGAGCATGCTCCGACTCCTGAGATCCCAGGCCCGTAGCCCTTCGGCCCGGTCGGCTGTCACAGCAACCCCCTCGACCACCTTGACCAGCATCTTTCTGCCCGCTGCGCCATCCGCTTCGATCTCGTCGCCAAGCTTGAGCTCCTCCACGGCGCACTTCCCCCTCGCCCAGTTGTACCGGATCTTGTACTGCCGCATCCAGTCGACCGTCCGCGGCGCAACGTCAACCTCGTCCTTTCCCGCCTCCCGCAGCCCTTCTTCGTGTTCTCGCGCGACGCCACCCCTCCTCCCATCTGCCCACAGCGTCCTCCTGCCGGCAAAGTGCAGCTTGTGCCCGGCCCCGCTTCCGCCAACGCCAAGGCCCGCCGCCGCCCCATCGCGGAAGCCCGGGATGCGCATCGCGCGCGGCAGGACGAAGCGAGCATAGTATAGCGCTTTCCACAGTTGGGAGTCGGCCGACAGGTGGTAGAAGCGGTGCGACACGGGGGCAACGGCGAGGAGGTGCTGGGGGGAGAGGAAGGAGAGGATGCGCAGGAGGAGTTCGTCGGAGAGCGGCGAGAGCAGGTCGCAGCCGGACAGGCGTGGGAGGGCAGGGACGGGGGCAAGGACGCGCCGGCGCTTTGTCGGCGGTTGAGTAGCGGAGGGCGTCGGCGTCGGCGTCAGTGTCGGTGTGAAGTACCGGGACGAGGGGGAGGACGCGAAATCGTCGGCCTCGGGGCGGGTTCGCTTGGTGCTGGCCATGTTGTGAATATTCCCTACTTCCCGCCCAATGGCCCCGACCTGGATGCTTCCGCTTCGTGGTGGACGGCGCGTCGTCGGGACAAGGGCCAGTCGTGCAATGCCTTGAAGGAAGCTTCCCCTGTCCGCGACCGGGGTGGCGTCACGGCGGTTGAGCAATGCGCTGCCTGCCCAAAGAGCCAGAACTCGCCAGAGAATCCCACTTGCAGATTTCCGGGTTGTGGAGCGATGGGGCGAAGCGAGGCTGACCCTGGCTGACCCAAACCGCAAGCCGCCCCCACCTCCAGCTCTTGGCGCCTCTATTATCCTATTCGGGCAAAGCAAGGTTCCGTGTAAGTGAACCAGTGAGCCAGGTGAGTCCTCCATGTTGCTGCACGGCTCGCTCCCTCTGGCCCGTTCCTGCTGGACCCAACAGAGCGCAATTGACAACTTGAAATTTAAATAGAGCGGTGATGGATCCCGTATTCTGCTTTTCGTCTCTTCAAGCTTCTCTGTCCGCTTCTGTTTCCTGCCTTACTTTCATCCCCGCGGAGGCTTGCAGCAGAGAAGCAACCCGGGCCTTGTCGCGGACCTGGGCAGTTTTCTTTCTCATCTTTCCATTCCGCCCGTCTCCCGCTTTTCCTCATCATGGCTGCTGGAGAACCAAGTAAGGACGACATTGACTCCCTCCCGACGTCGCCCTGCTGACCGCTGTCCATGATCCAGTCCTGCTGAGCTTGTACATTTATGCACCGAACAAGGCGGCGCCCATCTTCTTCACCGTTTCATTCGCACTCTCCGCCGTCTTCCATATCTGGCAATGCTAGTAGGTACCTTCTCATGACTACCAAGGACTAATCTAGCCAGCTTACGCAGACCGACAGTCGCTACCGAGCCTTCAGACTGATCGGTCTGCATCCCATCTGCGCCATCGTCTTTGCGGTCGGATACGCCATGCGTGAATACGGAGCCTATAACTACTTGTACAGCTTCACGTCAAAGACCTCTCTGATCTTGTTCGTCCTCAGCCAAGTCTGCATCTATATCTGCCCGTGAGTACTCCACACACTCTCCGTCAGCTTGCCCATGCCCCAGTCATCGCGCCAGATGTTGACACTTGCAACCCTCCTTTTTCCAGCCCGCTTCTCGAACTAGCCAACTACCACGTCCTCGGCCGCGTGTTCTACTACGTTCCCTATTGCGCCCCCCTCCCTCCCAACAAAGTCCTGAGCACGTTCGGCCTTCTCATGGTCCTTGTCGAAACCCTCAACGCGCTCGGAGTGGCGTTGGCTTCCAACTCATCCGCTTCGTCCGGTCAGCAGTCGCTGGGCGGCAATTTGATTCTAGCTGCGCTCGCGACCCAGCTCTTTGTCATCATCATTTTCATCGGCCTCGCCGGTCTCTTCCATCGACGGTGTGCCACTACCAAGATCCCGTCCTCGGCAGTCAACACCATGCTGGCCACGCTGTACGCAAGCATGACTCTGATTCTCGTCCGCTGCATCTACCGGATGGTAGAGCACGCGGGCGACACCAAGATTGACCTTGTCGACCTCGACGCTCTTCGTAGCCTGAGTCCACTCCTACGATACGAAGCCTACTTCTACGTCTTCGAGGCCAGCCTCATGCTTGTCAACTCCGTTTTGTGGAATGTCTGGCATCCGGGCCGCTTCCTTCCATTGGACCATCACATCTATTTGGCGCGAGATGGCACTGAGATGCAGCGGGAGGAAGACATGGATCGTCGTCCGTTGCTTGCTAAGACAGCCAACATTTTAACGTTTGGACTGCTGTTTCGCCGGAAAGAGCAGACGCAGCAGTTTCAGGAGCTTTCCGAGTATCCTGCAGCGAATGTTTCCAAGTAGTAGGCGAATGCGGTCTGATGGCTCATCCAGAAAGTTTCGGAGAACACTCTCGTCACCTGGCACAGTGGTTAGAAACCACCAAGGAGCGGCGAATGCGCCCACATCTGCAGCGCCCGATGGCTTGTACTATTTAGCTTAGAATTTCTTATGTGATGGAAAGAGCAAATAGAAGAGAAGATATGATAGCACGCGAAGCCACCGCCGTCCACGACGCATCCCGCAGATGGGTGGTAATAGCAGGTGGAATTTATTCGTGTTCCCGGAGTCAGTCTGCAGTCAACATGTTACAACAATAGGTAGTTAGGAATTCAACGAGACTGTCTATGTTTTAGTCGCAGGCCGGCCAGGCAGTCATCATTCCCGTTCCTTTCACCACTGCGTCGCCTACGCACCCTGATTTCCCTGAGCACGCGCTTCCAGCACACACCCTCGTCGCCATCCCATTCACATTCATCAGCAGCCATACAGCCGCCTCGTATCGACGGCAATCTGTCCTGTGAACACATACGGGGTCGCAAAGCACGCATCCCAATCCGTCTTACCAGACGCCCAGAACCGCTCCAGCACTGCCTTCGCCGTCAGCGGCACGCAGCTCCCCATGTGCCACCCAAGCTCGGCCAGCTGCATGCGCACAAACTCCCGAGCCTCGTCTCTTTCTCCATCGTTCCGCTCTTCCTCTGCCCCGTCCTTACCGCCGCCGTCTTCATCTCCACCAGGGCAATTCCCATCCACCCCACCTGCCATCCCTTCCTCCTTTACTGTTGTGTCAGGGTCGCGAGACAGAGACAGAGAAAAAGACACGACGCCGAGCACGACGAGCGGCCAGACCAGAAACCGCTTCATCCGCGGGGATGCCAACCCTTCGCCGAGCAGCGCTCTCAGCAGCCGAGCTTGCGTGTATACAGTGGCGTCGACAGAGTGCGCAACGAGCAGATGTCGCAGCGAGAGGAGGCAGTACAGCGCCGTGGCGGCCTGGTAGATGCGCGCGATGAGCAGCCAGCCCTGCGCGGCGGACTCTGCGGGGGATACCTGCAGAGAGACCAGCTTGAGGGTGGTCCAGGCAGAGGGGGAGAAAGACTCCTGGATGCGGGAGAGGATTTGCTCGGCGAGAAGGGCAAGCTCAAAGACTGTGTTGGGGGTTGGTACCGAGGCGGCTTGGGCACGCAAATGGTTGATGCGGATGAGCAGGGCGAAGAGCGGCGGAGGACAGAGCTGGAAGGGGGATGCGGCGGCGGCGTATTGCTGCGAGAGAAAAGGGAGGGCCGATAGAGCGGTGTCGGTGAGAGCGAGGTTGGTGGCGTGGCTCGTGGTGTTGCCAAAGACGGCCAGGCTTGGTGAAGAAGAGGTCAGTCACGGGTATGCGATGAATTTCGCGCGGGCACAAAGTACGCACGACCAGAAGGACAGGAGTAGTGGGTAGAGAGTGTTCGAGCTGGCTAGCGTGTCGAGACCGCCGCGCAGGGTGATCAGCCGATGGACGCCATCGAGGTGGCACCGCCAGTTGAGGGTGGTGCCGTTGTGAATCTACCATCGTCAGCAACGATCAACACACCATGTGCAGAATGATATCGACATACGTCGGTAAGTAGGAGTGTCATGACGCCCGCAATGACCATGTCACTCTCCCAAGCATCCTGCAGTTTCAAATGCTCGCTGAGCGAGCGGACGGCGAGACCCCAGTAGCGGTAGAATCTTTCGTTCAGATCACTGCTGGACTGAGGCTCGTGCCCCAATCGGTTGAGTCGGTGGCCCAGGGTCATACAGAGCATGCTGAGTCGAAGATAGTCGGGGGCCGCGATGCCTGCGCGGATAAGGGCGGGCGAAACATGGTACAGGTGCGGATTGTGGCCGAGTTCGTGCATGGGGAGCATGTCGACGTAGATGCAGGTGTTGTCTGCGCTTCCAGTCAGTTCATTGTCATCTCAGTCCGGCAGAGGACAGATGGGGAGCACTTGCAGTATTCGGCGGCCTCAGGGAAAACGCGGGGGTCGGTGATGGCGTCCAACCGAAGGATGAACAGCGACAGAGCAGATGGCTCTCGGCGTCGTCTTCGGCCTCCGCGAGAGACAACTCTCCCCGGCGGAAGCCACTTGAGGCGCGTCGGCTTCACATGGCCGTATCCAGGGCACTCAATACCGTCGGCCGAGCACCTTTGGCAGGTCGGCTCGGTGAAGTCGCACACCAGACACCGCCGACGACATTCCCAACAGTGCCTCTTAGGAGCATCTCTCATGATGGCCGCCTGTTCTGGTGGTAGTGTTCTGTCATCATCTGCCCTGCGCGCCTTGGACCGTTGGTGCATGAAAGTTGAAACGAGGCTCAGGGGGTTTGAAAACGCGTCAGCGTCGGAGCCACCGGAAAGCTGTGATAGCACAGCGTGAGCGACAGGGTTAGGGTAGATAGGTAGGCTTCCACGGCCTGCTCGGCTTGGTAGGTAGGTACCCTCGAGTCTACGATCTGCAACCCCTAAGCGCATTACGCTCAAACCTGTGTGTCCTGTCGAGCCAGCAGATCCCAGTTTTTTTTAACTCTTGTGAAATCGCCTCTGCGGTGCCGTGTGTTGAGTGGACCTGGACAGAACGTCTCAGGGCACCTTCAACTCGATACTCGATTCTCATCATTCCTGCACGTGTAGCAGCTAGTTAGGTATTGATGGCTCTCCCGCTTCCGCTTGCTGCCCGTCTCCAAGGCACCTAACACTCTGCTTTGAAAGGTAACCACCTGCCATTACATACCTACAAGTCCATTTCAGACCAGTTCAGTACAGCTTCCCGGGAAACGCCCCCTCCGCCGCCAGCGTTGCATAGAACAGCTCCGTCTCGGCGAGCACAACCATGCGGCCCTTGCCGGCGAACTGGAAGTTGGCCGACGTGCTGCCGAGGTAGATTTTGCCGATCAGCTTCCCCGACGGGTTGTACACCTGCACGCCGTCGCCGCACCCGACGTAAAGGTTCCCCTTGGTGTCGACGTGCAGGCCGTCGGGCACGCCGGGTGAGACGTAGGCGAAGGCGCGCCGGTTGTCGAAGCTGCCGTCGGGCTGGACGTCGAAGCGGTAGCTAGGCAGAAAAGCGTCAGTCATTTGGTGCGGCTCACGTCAACGAACAGCAGAGGGACTCAGAAACCGGCTTACATGGTAGAGGGAGAGGAAAAGTTGAAACCAAAGAAACCCTGGATCATTCCCGTGTCGGCAATGTACGCGTGTGAGCCGTCTGGCGAGAAGGTGATACCTAGGGGACATAATTCCCATCAGCAGCTGCTTGTCTAGGCGTGGAGTTTGTGCCTTAGCTCACCGTTCGGCATGTTGAAACCATCCGCCGCAACCGCCACTGCGCCTGTGGCCTCGTTGAAACGCCATACCTGCTTGGGCAGACCCGGCGGTGGCCGAAAATCTTGCACATATCCGTAGGTCGGGTCAGTGAAGTAGATCTCGCCATTGCGGGGATTGATGGACGCGTCGTTGAGCGAGTTGAATTGCCGGCCGAAGAAGTTGTCCAGTAGCACTACCACACATCTCACAGTCAGCGAGGTGACCCCGGCGATAAACCGGACGACAGCTGTAGATGACTGGATAAGTTGAAGACCGCCTACCTGTGGTGTTGTACGGAGCCTCAGGGTTCATGAGATATACTGCCGGGGCAGTCTTGTTGCCTTGGCCCTCCCCCAAAAACAGGAGCTGGCCTTTGTAGTTGGTGGCCCCTGTTCCTCGACTGTCAGTTCCGTCAATTCTAATGTAGAAATCTAATGTAGAAACGCGCCTAGCAAGTTTGATACTGAAGACAGGAGCGCAGGACCCACCATTCGGGTTCACAACGGTGGGATTAGAGTTAACAACTTCCACCTTGACTGAACCGCTTGCATTCCGCTGGCTTGCGATGGCCGGGGTGATGGCAGACAGGGAGATCTTCTCGATGATGGCCGACTTCTCAAGGCCGGTTCCTGCCGCTTTCGCTCCAGCGTTCTGAACAAAGAACATCTCGTCCTTGGCCGGGTACCTGGGAGACGAATCAGCCAGTGAACGCTACTTTCGCCACAAGGGCTTCCGTAGTTTCGAGTTAGGGCATACCACACAGCTGCCTCGTGGAATACTGGATCCGAGTCTGTGTGACTGAGCAGCGTCAATGTCGGATTGGGGCCGATAACGGTGAGAAACTCGTCGTCGTAGATGTGGAAGGGCTTCCCGGCCAGTGACTCTTTGGTCATGCCCGGAGGGATGAATTGCTGCGAGACGTCAGCACTTCAAGGCTGTGACTCGAGTTGGCCCAGACACGACGTGCAACAGCTACTCACCGCATTACCGTCAGCTTCCGACGGTGGCGGGACATTATGAAGCACATTGAAAGTTCGCTGGTCAATGACCTGAGCTTGTTGCGGCACTGCCCGGGTGGCATCGCCGACGGAAAACCATGGCGTAACGGCGAGCGCGGCCAGGAATCGGCGGGAGAGAGCCATTTGGGTCCAGTCCTGTTTGCTGATTTGCTCGATATACAGGCTTCGAGACGGCCAACGTATTTGGCTTCTGCTAATGTGAGTGAGACTGGACTCTGAGCAGCTCGGCGTCTGGTTGACGTCTGGTGTCGAATCTCGGGCTCTTGGCAGGTGTACTTAAAGATCCGGAAAGCGGGAATGACGAGCGGTGCTGCGGGGAAAAAAGAGCATCATAATACGACGATGCTGCATCGAATCCCACACCAACCCACACGGCGGGAACCGAGCTCGGGACCTGGCGCCAGTGGCAGTTGGTACAACTTCCCAGTTTTGATGGTTGTACGGCGATCCGCATCCACTCCAGGACACTAGCGGCTGCGATTTCCCGAGACACTGTTGGTGCGCTTCACCAGGGCCTGGGTGCGGTCATGCTGACTGAATTCAAATATTCTAGGTCGGACAAGAACACAACACGGCAAGTACAACTAACTGCCCACGCGCTGCCAAACTGGCATTTCAACGAGTTGCCGACAGCCTAGCGCCAGGGAAGCGGACCCATCTCCACCGCGGCAACAGCGGGCAGGTCAGAATCACGCATGCATGGCGCTTACATCCAGTGTCGGATTTCATTTACCATGAACTTTTTGATCGTCAAGAGGGAAGTCGCTACTTGGAATTGGTCTAGGACACCGGGCAGCGAAGGTGCAGAAAAAAACAAAACCAAAGATACAGGCTTAATACGGTAACTAGTTAATCAAGTGATATATATTCCGACACCTCGTGAACCACAGTTGGCCGTCGTCTACATGGACATCTTCGTATCAGAGCTGGGCATGAAGATAAGTCTGTTTAGGAACTTTACCTACCTACCTAGGTAGGTAGTGGAATCGCACGTAGCATTGTAGTGCTCGAACCAAGTTCTCCTTGACTTGCGGCTGGGGGCACCAACCTGGAAACATCAGGCTCCTACACCTCAGTCACAACTATGCATGGGAAGGCAGAGCCGTTTAAGAGTCGCAGTCACCGTATGATAGATTCGGCGTCTTGAACATGGTCTAGATTTCCACGCTTAAGGGAAACCTCATGACAATCTCACTGCTGTTCTCACTGCTGTCCGTCCGACGCCAAATCCGGTGCTCCGTCAACAGCCAGGAGACCGAGCTGAGTAAGATCTATAGCAACACGGCTCACTGTTCAAATCTGGTAATTTGTAAATGGATAGGTACCTAGGTAGTTACTCATACGTCACGGTTGGCTTCTCCTACGTTGCTTGTAGAGGTAGAGTCGACTTGGTGGCTTGTTGTCCAGGGTCACTTAGCTAAGGTACCTCAACATCGGCCCAGCCCCCTACCCTTAGTTCGTCACACATCTGCCTTTTGAGTCATGGCGACCGACAGTCATCATTGAAGCGCCGTCAAGATCTGTGCTTATTCTATTGTAGGAGAGCCCAATGCCACCACCCACACGGGGGGGGGGGGGGGGGGTGCTCCCTCTCTGCCACCAGCACTGGTGTAAGTGGGCTGCGCTCTGGGGTGGTGCAACATTTCTGGCCGATCCTGGAGGATGCAGGACGACCCGTCTCGTGAACGGACGCCAACGCCTGGACGGCTCGGCAGCTGCGGTAGGAGGCATTAGCACGTCCAATATATATAGCCGGGACGGATCTTCAAGCCACTCCGCGCCAGCCCGTTGCGGAAGTCCCGGTCGGATCTGGACGCCCGCAGTGCCGGATAAATTGCCCCCAGATATTGTGCTCCCAACCAAAGGTGACGATGCGCAGGTCGTGTGGCTGCGAGGCACCTGTTCATGCCGTGCAAAATCTGGGGTATAGTGCTTTATACACGACCGTCCGGGGCCCCGGACGCCCGTCTCGGCAGGTCTGAGGTAGCGAGCAATCGAGAGTAGGGCCGACAGACCACCCGCGCACGCCACGCTTCATATCCCCTGCCCATGAATGCCGACAGACGCAGAGATTGACTGGCAGCCTATGACGACGGTCCCTGGTTGGGTGCCAGACGGCCAAGGAGACAGGTATATAACGCAAAGATCGGTGACAGGTCTATGTGTGTCTGGTTCCCGGGTCGTCTTGGTTTACCTTCTTTGACAAGTCCAGTGACAAGCCCTTGCACCTGTGGAATTCAATACTTGAACCCCAAACCCAATCCAGCATGAGGTCGACATTCGCCGCCGTGGTGGCAGCTCTCGCCGCGCAGGAGGTGGCTGGCCATGCCATCTTCCAGCAGCTCTGGGTGGACGGAACCGACTATGGCTCCTCCTGCGTGCGCATGCCGCAGTCCAACACGCCCGTGACCAACGTCGGCAGCAAGGACATGGCCTGCAACGCCGGCACGCGGCCCGTCAGTGGCAAGTGCCCCGTCAAGGCGGGCGGCACGGTGACGGTCGAGATGCACCAGCAGCCCGGCGACCGGAACTGCAAGAACGAGGCCATCGGCGGCCAGCACTGGGGCCCCGTGCAGGTCTACCTCAGCAAGGTGTCGGACGCCAGCTCGGCCGACGGCTCGTCGGGCGGCTGGTTCAAGATCTTCTCGGACTCCTGGTCCAAGAAGTCCGGCGGCAACTCGGGCGACGACGACAACTGGGGCACGCGCGACCTCAACACCTGCTGCGGCAAGATGGCTGTGAAAATACCGTCGGATATCCCTGCTGGAGATTATCTGCTCCGGGCCGAAGCGCTGGCCCTGCACACGGCCGCGTCTGCCGGCGGCGCCCAGTTCTACATGAGCTGCTACCGTGCGTCACTCTCCACATACCCCCACTCATACATAGCTGACATGGCTCGACAGAGATCACCGTATCCGGCGGTGGCAACGCCAGCCCGGCGACGGTCAAGTTCCCCGGTGCGTACGGGTCCAGCGACCCGGGCATCAAGGTCAACATCCACGCGGCGCTATCGACGTACGTGGCGCCCGGCCCGGCGGTCTACTCGGGCGGCACGACCAAGGTGGCCGGCTCTGGGTGCGCCGGGTGCGAGTCGACATGCAAGGTCGGCTCGTCGCCATCGGCCGTGGCGTCGTCGGGCAAGAGCACGACCGGCTCCGACAGCGGCTCGAGCACCAGCAGCGATGCCGGGACCGACGGCGGCGCGTCGTCCAGCTCGGGCAGCTCCGCCGACTCGGGCAGCTCCAGCAACGCGGGCAGCGGCAGCAACGCGTGCAGCGTCCAGGCGTACGGGCAGTGCGGCGGGAACGGGTACTCGGGTTGCACGGCGTGCGCGGTAAGTTAAGAAATCGCGCTCTGTCCAGAATTGTTTCGAACGACTCGACTGACGGTGCGTGTTTCTGCAGTCCGGTTACACGTGCAAGGACGTGTCTCCGCCGTATTACTCGCAGTGCTCCCCCTCGTCTTAGGGGCTGCGAGCAATCAAGGAACGCCGTGGTTGAGAGGTGATGGTGGTGGGGTCGAAAGGAGCCGAGAAGGATTCTGTGACCCTTCTTCCGGTCAAATTGTTCGCATAGCCATTCATTAGTGAATATATTGTATCTGTCAATCATCAGCACCTGAGCACACTACAGGATACAGGGCTGGAGCTGGAAGGTGGGAAGGGAAAGCCAGCTCACGTCATCACCTGACCGCCGTGCCGTGCGCACTTGGATAGGGGCGAAGGCGGTTGAGAGGCGGTCGATGACCCGATGGGAGAAACCCTTTCGTCGGCGCAAGAAAGGAAATGCTTATTGACTGGACACCTGTGTGGGCCGTCGTCTAAATATCGTATGTACACCTGGCGCCCGATCTGACGCTGAATCTGGCGCACCCCTCACGCATACAACGTGGCCTCCCGTCTTCCTCCTCAAGCCGCAACCATGTCTCCCCGACCCGCTCATGACGAGCCCTTCGCCAGCCGCTCCGCCTCCAATTCCCGCTCGGCCTGCTGATAGTACTTCGCTGTGTCGACGCCGTGCTGACCGTGGTTCACAAAGTTGAACCAGGGGAGGACGCCGAAGAAGAGGGCCGAGTATCGTGACTGGCGCGCGGCAACGCCCTGCATTGCCGGGGTCAGCTTGCTCTCGCCGTAGAGCGGCAGGCCAGCCTTGACCCGGTCGGTCATCTCGCGCATGTCCATCTCGATCTCGCGGGCGTTTTCGCTCATGCCGTAAAATCGGACTGGGGCATAGCAGGTTAGCACTTTGCGTCCGTTGCTTCACATAGCCACCAGTCCTCATGCCGTGCTGGTGTCCGGAATCCACGTACGGATGGAGCGTTGGTAGAAGTAGAGGAAACCGCCGGCAACACCGATCGCACCCGCTAGCCGCATCGCCTGTGCAAAGCCGCCCTTGCCCACCTGCGACGGGGCAAACCTCTCCATGGCATAAAGCAGGGTCGGCGCCGACGCCGCGGCCGTGATGCCGTGCACGTAGTCGGACGGCCGCGCGTACGCAATCACGCGCTTGAAGTGTCTGCAGAGCCAATCGAGTTAGATTTGGCGGCACAGAGCAAGGGTTTTGCAACTCGGAGGATTCGCCGTCGGGGGGGAGCATACGGGTCATTGTCGATGAGCTGGTGTCGGCGTTAATCAGCGTCTGTCGCTCGCAAACATCAATTGAGCCTGGGGAGCTTACTGGGTAGTCGGACTTGACCGTCTTGCTGGGCCACTGATACGTTTGGGTCGGAGTAGTCGACATCTTGGCGGCCGACCGGCGTCGTCGAGAAAGTCGCGCGATGAACTGGAGCAATTGAGAGTCGTCAAGTTGCCGTCCCCGTCGTCGAAGCTTCCCGGGCTTGGAGCTTGAAGGTATTGCTGCCTCAGGCTTACAGCTGTGTTGGTGGGGCCGGCCGCAGCGTCAACTGAAGAAACCATTCTTAGCTGAGCCACATTTGGCAGGGGCGCTCAGGGTTCAGCCACAAGCAATCAATCACTTACAAGGATTCGCTTAACGCGACGCGACTCGCGACCCCCGTCAATCGCGTCTCCTGTTGCTCAAGCTTCGGTACCCTGCACTCAACAAAGCTCAACCTGACCGTACAGCACAAACGGGCCAACCATCGCAATGCCCTCAAAGACCACGTCTGCGTCTGCAGACTTCGAGAATCGGGGGGAGGACCGAAGCAATTTCGTCAACGACTACCTGGCAGATTGGGACGGCGATGACCCGTTCAGATCGCCCAGCCCTGAGCCGGCAAATGCAGACGATAAGAGGGACAATGGAAAGAAGAAGGATGTACTGGGGATTGAGACACAACTTGACCTGAAGAAGAAGCCCAGGGCCCCGCGCGTAAAGTTGGACGAGACTCGGTTTGTCTGCTCAATCCCGTCTTTAGTCATGGCTTGCCGTTGACTTGTGCACCCCAGGCTGCTTTCCGACAAGGGAATCCCCAAGCTGCGGAAGATGGCGCCAAAGCTTAAACTCAAAGGCAAAGGGCACGAGGTAATTGTTTCACCACTAACGACATTCACTTCCTCCCGCTGACAATCCACCAGTTCTCCGACGCCGCCCGGCTCCTCTCCTTCTACCAGGAGTGGCTCGACGACCTTTTCCCCAAGGCCACCTTTCTCGATGCGCTGGCCATGGTGGAAAAGACCGGCCACAAGACAACCATGCGCAACGCACGAATGCAATGGATTGACGAGGGCAAACCCCGGACGGCCGCCGCCGAGGACGAGGAGGAGGATTACCGGATCCACCAGGGGTCATCCTCTGGCCCGCAGCAGGCCGACAGAGTAGCGCCAATTTTCGAGCAGGCTGCGCAAGCCGCGCTTGAGCGGGCAAGAACACCCACGGCGGACAACCTGTTTGGAGATGACGACATCTACAATGCCACACCGCGGCGGGACGCTGGCAACACCGCGCCGGCGCGGCAAGCGGCGAACGACGATGTTCCGGATGGGGACGACTTGGATGCGCTGATGGCAGAGGCGGAAGCTGAGTCAGCGCAGCCATCTCGCCCCGCGCCGGCGCCTTCGGCGAGCATTTTTGGCAACGGGTCGCGAACTACAGCCCCAGCACCGGCCGGGCAACCCGACGACGATGATTTGGACGCATTGATGGCGGAGGCCGAGGCGGACTCAGCACCTTCTACCCGGCCAAGTCAAGCTGCGGTGACGGGGAGCATATTCGGAAATGGAGTGTCTAAGTCAGGCACGACGCAAGGAGATGACGAGGACGGGGACGACCTTGACGCGCTTATGGCCGAGGCGGAAGCGCACGCGGATGCCGTGCAACCAGACACTTCAAGCAACCAAAAGCTTGCCTCGCCCGCGGGAACCAGTGCCGGCCAGCAGAGCGCAGGCTTTGAGGACGAGGAGGAGGCGATGGCTGAGATGGATGGGCTGTGGTGAAGGAGGTGGCGCTGGTTCTGATTTGGCGCGAAGGCCGAATGTATGAAGCGGCTGACACATGCGGCGTTTCCAAGTTTTGAAGCACGATCCGATGACAAAGTGAGTTCCGTCAGCGCTTTGCGGCATCAGTTTGACCCCCTTGATGACACCGTCCTAAAAAATATTGCTGGTTCAGCACCAAGACAAGACTAAACACAGCTCCTATAACGGTACTGTGTACTTCCATCCGGATTTGGCGGTGTTTATGTTCCATTGACCCGAGGGCCGTAGCGGGTAGCTTCGGCGGGCTTAATTGGTGGGGCGCTTGCCCCCGGTCACTGTAACTCACTTAAGCCGGGCATCCCCAGCACCCGAGCAGGGCGCATCTTCAATTGACTGTGCCGAACTCGGTCGGTCCAGAAACGACATCCCTCGACTCACAAATCTTTACCGTCCGAGATTGTTACCACGGCGGCCCAATGCTGCGCACGATCGCTCGCCGCGTCCCGTCGCGGACTGCCTCGGCACGGCCGCTGTGCGCCCTTGTTTCCGGTCCTGTTGGCACCAGTCCACGTCGGCACTTGACGACTTCGAGCAGAGCCATGGCCGCCCTCCCGCCCGTCGACCCCGCGATCCCCTCGACGGCGTCGGCCACATCATACCAGCTCCTCCCCGAGACACAGAAGGCCGGTGCTGCCGAAGATGCGCTGCACCAACAACAAGTACAAGAGGTCGAGGCGTGGTGGGCTTCTCCCCGCTTCGAGGGCATCAAGCGCGACTGGACGGCCGCCGATGTGGTCAGCAAGCGCGGGTCGCTGCAGCAGTCGTACCCGAGCTCGCTCATGGCCCGCAAGCTCTGGAACCTCGTGCGCGAGCGCGCCGTCGCGGGGCAGCCGATCCACACGCTGGGCGCCATCGACCCCGTGCAGATGACCCAGCAGGCGCCGCACCAGGAGGTGCTCTACATCTCCGGGTGGGCGTGCTCATCGCTGCTGACGACGACGAACGAGGTGTCTCCGGACTTTGGCGACTACCCGTACAACACCGTGCCGAACCAGGTGCAGCGCATGTTCAAGGCGCAGAGCATGCACGACCGCAAGCACTGGTTCTTGCGGTCCAAGATGGCGGCCGAGGAGCGTGCGCGCACTCCTTACGTGGACTACTTCCGCCCCATCATTGCCGACGGCGACACGGGCCACGGCGGGCTGACGGCGGTCATGAAGCTGGCCAAGCTGTTCGCCGAGAACGGCGCGGCGGCGGTGCACTTCGAGGACCAGATGCACGGCGGCAAGAAGTGCGGCCACCTGGCGGGCAAGGTGCTCGTGCCGACCGGCGAGCACATCAACCGGCTCAAGGCGGCGCGCTTCCAGTGGGACGTCATGGGCACCGAGAACCTGGTGATCGCGCGCACCGACTCGGAGAGCGGCCGGCTGCTGTCGTCATCCATCGACGTGCGCGACCACGAGTTCATCCTCGGCGTGGCCGATCCGGCCGTCGAGCCGCTCGCCGAGACGCTGGCCGCGCTCGAGGCCAAGGGCGCGTCAGGCGCCGAGATTGACGCGTACGAGGCGCGCTGGGTCAAAGAAACCAGGCTTGTCACCTTTGACGAGGCCGCGGTCGCGCATTTTGAGGCGCACGGTGTTAGCACAGAGAAGATCGACGAGTATCGACTCGCCGTTGCGGCCAACCGCGACATGGGCATCACCGCGCGGCGCAAGCTCGCGCAGAGCATCACGCCGCCGAGCATCCCCCCCGTGTTCTGGGACTGGGACGTGCCGCGGACACGCGAAGGGTTCTACCACTTCCAGGCGGGCATGGAGGCGGCGACCAAGCGCGCGCTCGCCTTCGCGCCCTACGCCGACATGCTGTGGGTCGAGACGGGCGACCCGGACGTGCGGGTGGCGCGCAGGCTAGGCCGCGAAGTGCGCGCTGCGTTCCCACGCGGCAAGCCGCTGGTGTACAACCTGTCGCCGTCGTTCAACTGGATGGCGCACGGCTTCACGCCCGAGACGCTGAAGAGCTTCATCTGGGACATTGCGAAGGAAGGGTTCGTGCTGCAGCTCGTCAGCCTGGCGGGTCTGCACAGCAACGCGACGGCCACGAGCGAGCTGGCGAGGAGGTTCAAAGACGAAGGGATGGCGGCGTACGTAGAGCTCGTGCAGCGGCGCGAGAAGGAGCTCGGCGTGGACGTGCTCACGCACCAGAAGTGGAGCGGGGCGGGCTATGTCGATGCCGTGCTGGGGCACATTCAGAGTGGCAGCTCGGGGAGCAAGAGCATGGGCGAGGGCAATACCGAGGGACAGTTTGTATGAGCCATCATGAGCCATCTGTTCCGTCGTGGCGTAGGAAAATACGGAGTCCAGCTTTGAATTCCCGATAGACTGTAACGGCGTACCTGTAGTTTGAACTGTGTATCACCATTGGGGGGCGTGTACTGTGTAAGCAGCAGGAAAGGGGTCCCATGACCACTTTTAGCCCCTTGTTTACTTATCTGCCGTGGCTTATCTTAGCCCCGCTGGTCGGATGGACCCCTCAACGCTGATCTGGACCCTGAATTCTATACCTTGAACCGCAGAAAGGACGTTGGAACGTAATTCGACACAAACTTGATTTTCCGCGTTGCACCGGTTCATCGACATGGCTTCAACACCACGCGGTCGTCTAGCCGGCAAGAATGCCGTTATTACTGGTGCTGCCGGGTAAGTCATCCTCTCTCTTATCCAGCGATTCTGGACACTGCCCCACGGCCTCCGATAACGCTGGTCACTCGATGTCGGCGGTGAGATGGTCGACTGACAGAACACAGAGGCATTGGTCTCGAGACCAGCATCCTGTTTGCCAAGGAAGGAGCCAATGTTCTCATGACGGATATCTCGCAGGAGGCGCTGGACCGCGCCGCGGCGAAGGTGAAGCAACTGGTCCCTGGCGCGGGGCGCATAGAGACAAGAGTACGCTGTACATCTCCGTGCTTGCGCAAATCCCAATTCATTGACAGTCCTATCAGCTCTGTGACGTCTCCAAGGAGGCCGACGTCAAGGCCGCCGTCGAGCACCTCGACGCCTGGGGCGGGCTGGACGTCATCTTCAACAACGCCGGCATCATGCACGCCCGCGACGACGACGCGCTCAACACCCCCGAGGAGATCTGGGACCTGACCCACAACATCAACGTCAAGGGCGTCTGGTACGGCTGCAAGCACGCCGTGCTCGCTCTGCGCCGCCACGGCAAGACCAAGGGCAGCATTGTCAACACGGCCTCCGTCGTCGCCCTCGTCGGCTCCGCCACCCCGCAGCTCGCCTACACCGCCAGCAAGGGCGCCGTGCTGGCCCTGACGCGCGAGCTCGCCATCGTTCACGCCCGCGAGGGGTTTCGCTTCAATAGCCTGTGCCCGGCTCCGCTCAACACGCCGCTGCTGCAGGACTGGCTCGGCGACGACCAGCCGAAGCGCCACCGCCGCGAGATCCACTTCCCCACCGGCCGCTTCGGCGAGGCCGTCGAGCAGGCCCACGCCGTGGTCTTCCTGGCCAGCGACGAGAGCAGCTTCGTCAACGGCACCGACTTCGTTGTTGATGGCGGCATGACCAAGGCCTATGTCACACCTGAGGGCCCTGCCGCGCCGCCGCCGGCCAACAACGCGGCCAAGGAGAGCTTGGAGTGAGGGTGTTCATGGCGTGGTGATAGAAACGGAGTTTACACCATAGAGACGCAATCAAAGCATTAAAAAGACTCCGGTCATGGTCATCTGTCGCTATCAACTGAGATGTCATTGAAGTGTCGGTTCTAGATTCAGGGAGTGTTCCAGTCAAGTCTATGCCCGCATGTCATAAGCGGCCTTACCGCGAAGCCGCGCCACGCCAGTCTGAAAGCTCAAGTCCTGACTACATGGATGCATTCTCTGTCTCATTCAGTTAGCCCTTTTGTCAACGTAATTACGTACTTGATTCGACACTCTACAATGCACGATACGCCCTTACTGTGACTTCAGAGGATGGCACGCTTTCAAAGTCAGAAACGGGGTTGAATGTTGGTATCTCGAGCTCCTCTCCTCTATAAAGATGCGCCTGATTGATGCAAAACAATCCACCAGATTATGGTCATTGATGAAGTGGCCTGCCGTTAGATACAAAAGGAATGATCATTAGGGTACAAGAAAGGGCCTGACAAGACGGACGCCAGGTTAAAGAAGGAGATACACGACTGGAAACGCCGCTATGAGCCACGCCGCACCGGTCACGCGGAACTGCGCCGGGCCAGAGGACGGACAGCCGTTCCAGCCCCTGCACGAAAGGTTTGCCGCGATGCTGGAGGCGGCCGCCGCGTCGATCTTGACGCGGCAAGGCTGCGACGTGGGCGGGGTCGGCGAGAGGATGGCGCACGAGTTCCGGTGAAGGAGAGGGCCATGCGTGCCATCTGCCGGGGGAGCGTTTGCCGAGGGCACGTAGGGTAGAACCTCGGTCACGTTGAAGGCGTAGGACGGCGAGTTGGCGCAGGAGTCGTCGGTCGTCGCCGCTGCGAGGTCGAACTGCTTGCCGCCGTTCTTGGTCGTGAAGATGAGTTGGGTGTATAGGACCTGGCCGAACTCGCCGATATACGGCCTGGACGTAGCATTCTTGGTGCAGTTTAGGGTGATCAACTCCCATTTTAGCGCCCAGGTGCCCTCGGTATGGTTGAGATGGTTGGTGCTCCAATATAAGAAGTACGGGTCGCTCCCGGAAAAGTTGCCCTCCCCGTTCACGAGCGCGAACGAGGTGCTGTAGGACTCATCCTGGCCGTTTCCGAGTTGGTAGAGGGACACGTCAAAGCCAGGGAAGAGCGATGCAGCCAGTCGGGAGTTCTGAACCGCGAACACGATGGGCATTCCCGGCAGCGGCGCGTAGGTCTCGTTGCGCGGGAAGACCAGGTCGACCTCGACGGTCCCTGGGACCATTGCGGCTTGCGCTGCGCTCAGGAGCGGTAGGGCCAGAAGGCACAGCAGCTGGCGGCAGCGGTGCGGGCGCATGGTGGGCGAGAGATCCGAGCCTGTCGGCCTCGGCGAGAGAGAGAGCACAAGGCGCTTAGGTGCAGTGGAGGGAATACGATATAGATCGGGGGCAGGACTTTTGGTGTCGAAACTGGAAGACGTCGAAACCCTCTTTTATTGATATTGGTGCCAGCCTGAGAGACGACGTTCAGCTCCTGCAAGGTACAACAAATTGTCTTGTTGGTCGATGCGACACGGTTTGCGCGGGCCACTTCTTATGCGCCGCAAAGGGAAGCTCATGCACCCCTGATACTGCATTCGGTAAGCCGAGATCGCAGCCAAACGAGCCCTTGGGCTGTGATTTGTCATTGGTTACAGTACTTGTGGTTCGGGCCGGGGTCGGACAGGGTTCGGGCAAGGGGATGTGACGGCACGGCTCGCATGCGTTCGGAGAAGTACGACACGGTACTCTGTATGTACCTACCTAGGTACCTTTCCATGCATAAGGACGAAGTCCAGAGTATCCGTCCCTCTGGAGCACCTGAGAGTCCCACGGTAACTCACACTGCAGCCTCAGATGTTGCGCGGCGGACCCTGAAGCTCGACGCCACGCACGAGTTCGACAGCAAGACACGGTTGACGCATGTTGGTTGATTCACTCTTTGGGGCTGCAGAATGTCGGTACCCCCATTGTCCCGGAGCGAGCACTATGGAGTCCTCCATGATGGATGTGGGGGGGGAGAGGAGAGGAGGGGGGGCGCGATTCTCATCTATCTCCGATGCTTCCCGCCGTCCGCCTAATCGAGGTCCTTGTAGCTCTGACAGGCCTGACCTCCGCAACCTTAACCAATGAAACTGATTGCCCGATCAAATACCCACGCACACAGAGTAGCACAACCACAAATTGTCGCAGCTGGCGTTCACGGCCGGGTTCCAGGAGCGGAACTGGTCCAGGGTTATGCCCACAGCCTGCTCAATCGAGTAGCAGCTATCGTCTGACTAGACGAGGCGAAAGCGATTGCAGTTGCTCACAATGCTGGGCATTTGCGGCTGCGGTCCGCCGGGTGCGGGCGTGGGTGAGCCCGGCTTCGTGGTCGTCGCGCCGGGGACGCCCATGCAAACGTAGTAGCCGAGCCAGAGGTTGTCACATTCTGTCGCCAGTTATACTGTTGGGCTCCAATGTGGCCCTGACTGGCACTGGAGATAGAGATGGAGGGTGTTCAGAGAAGACACGAACGGGGGTGAATAAATGGGTTCTAGGAGCTGAACTGGGCGACGCTGATAGAGGTGCGCGTAATGGATGTCGTCAGCGTGGTGGCTGACGAGGTCGTGGGTTCTGAAGAGACCGAGCCGATTACACAGTAGCTCTGGCCAGCAACTGGCGTGGGACAGGCAACACCGGGGTTCAACGCTTCAAAGCCGGCCATGGTCAGGCCAAAATCCACGGCGAGGGACTGGCATGTGTCTCCGTCACTGGTACTTGTGGAGTAAGTGCAGGTGACAGTGGCGGAGAGTAGTTGGGGGAGAACTCTCAGTGCCAGGAAGAGCTTGAAAGCCATTTGAGAGCGAGAAGGAATGATAGCATGAGCAAATGCGTGACGGATTGAACTGAAGAGGAATTCTTTGTGTGGGACTTGGAGGTCCAAGTCGCTGCTATATCATGACGTTCAACTAAATCTCGTCCTGCCTCATCCAGGGCCACCCATCACCGCCAGGGCGTTCAAATGGATGTGCCACTGTTTGGGCATCTCTTGACTCCGTCACTCTGTGGTTGCTACCGTAGTACATTCAACCTGCAACCTCCTCCTCTGGCACAGTGGTTCGAGACGACCAACGAGCCGCTGTGGACCTGACGTGCTCGGGGGGTCCAAGATTACGCCGTGTCCTTGCTCGGGAAGCCGCGGTCGAAGGCCAAAGCCGGACAGGCATCGCATGTATAGTTACGCACTATACAAACATACTAGGGTAGTAGTGAGCAGGACAAGTAGTCCCAGCGCGCACGTTGTTTATATGGCGCGACTGGTTGGCCAGGACAGCGGGAAGCCAAGACTGCCAAGATCATAGCTCCAGATTGAGTGTGATTGTACCAAAAGGGGACGGGAGAATATTGGCCAGCGTCGCTTGGTGGCCCTTGTAAGGCTGAGCATGCAACGAAAAGTCCTTACATATTGCACAGTTTGTACTTTCAGACGCGTACGGAGGAGCAGCCCTTTGCCTTCCAGGGCGGACTGTGCCGCTCTCTGCCGTGGCGGCCGCCGGGCCGGGCCCACTGCATCCGCGGAAATGTCTGCAATCGACTCGAGACTGTACTCCAATGTGATGACTCCCAATGGCAACTCCAGAGTTACATGGCATGCACCCGTCTTTTGGTATCGTTATGCGGCCATTGACAGCATCTTTCAATAGGCAGAATACCGATCAATCCACTAACGGAGTACACGTAATACTTGTACGCAGTAAAGTAGGTACCTACTAGCACCTGGGGAGGTACCTAGGTATGTACACTAGGACACAAGGCTGCGGGCTGGCTTTTAGAAATAAACAAGTTTCAGATGCCAATGCAATGGGTGCAACCCCCGTGGGTATTGATTTGCCGCCTCATGCCGTTGGCGTGTCGTCACATGGTACTGGGAAGCGATGGCATCTGAACGAAGATGAAGGCTTCAGGGAGCCACGCGTGCACCATGTCGTTCCTCCTCCTGAACGACCACCGTCTGCTGCAGATTAAGTACGTAGGTAGCATGTTTTTCGCTGCGAGCTGGAAGCACGCCGCTTCAAGATGGTACCTACCTACCTAGGTACCTTGGCGAGCGCACTGTCGGTACACCTTACCGGTACCTTACCTTTGACGATGAGGTTCTCACGTTCGCTGCGTTGTACGGGCACCAACTGCATGGAAACAATGGGCACGAGGCCCGGGGCAGTCATGGCGGTCTAGGCTCACTCGAATCCCAGTCATGTTACCGTCGCCATGCCGCCCCCCGCGGAGCTGACCGATTGCATCGCCCCATTGGCCAGGATACCTGTGCATGCCGTGTCTAACAATAGGGTCAGGCTATGAAATGTGGAAATGATCACGGAGACGGAACAGCACCGCAACCAACTTTCCGCTGGTATGCACGCGCTTACAAGCGGTCAAACAGACTTAGGTATACTGTGTACATGTAAAAACCTCCACAAGCTGGAGGATGCGAGATTGCAGTAGGACTAAAGCGTCTGATCCTGGGTCGCTCTGGCAGGAGCATCTGCGTGGCCAGTACCCAGCTGCAGGCAGAGAGACGAACCACAAGGATCCGAGCCCTCTTTCTGACGTTACATTCACAATTTCACTGTAGGGCCCCTCGAGCCGCCTTGCATCGAGTCACCAACAACATCGATACGCACTGGGGCAATGAGGTAGGAAAGCCGTACCCTCAGAGCTGCGAGAGAGTCAGGGGTTGAAGTTGCAAAGGCAAAAACTTGTATAAAGCACAAGTAACCACCATCTGGGGCCTTTTCTCTGAAAGTGGGAGTGCAGCCCTTCGCCTCCTCTCCCTCCACTCCTT
The DNA here is from genome assembly GCA_023628555.1 of Chaetomiaceae sp. R4402. Classification (NCBI taxonomy): domain Eukaryota; kingdom Fungi; phylum Ascomycota; class Sordariomycetes; order Sordariales; family Chaetomiaceae; species Chaetomiaceae sp. R4402. Next base: position 241,494 of record JAMAKO010000013.1, on the reverse strand, counting down.
ACCTCCGGCCAACTTCCTTCGTGTCTCCCCACGCAGACGATGTCCTTCACCCGACTTTGCCTAATACTGGCTCTGCAAGCCACAGGCCTCTTTGCTCCTAGCTTCGTCTCCGCACAATCCCGGTTCGTCGGAAGGGTTGGGAACCCGATTCACCCCAATGTCGATCCATGCCCAACAAGCTGCGCTGTTGCTGGGCCCGACCCCGGCAATTGGACTGCCTACCGCAACTTTGATCAGCTGCAGAGCTGCCACTACACCTTGTTTTACGAGTTCTCCCTCTCCGATGGACCCATCGATGACCCCAACACACCCCACCGCATCTATGCTTGCACCGCTCATGGCACCGACTGGGCTGTTCTTCCCAACTCCTCGGTGAACGCAATCCCGGCCAGAGTTGTGGACGCCTCCTATGAACTTGGCTGGTTTTCCGGCGGCCATCCGATTGCTGTCGCCGGGATCCAAATCGTGTCGAAGCAGATGCGCCAGTACTTGACAAGCGGGTACGGAGCCACGGACCGCGCTTCCATTCTGTTTGCCCAGTCGGGCAGGACTGCCGTTGGTCTCTACATTGGCAAGAACCTGCAGAACGAAGGCGTTGCCTCGACCGCCCTCAAGGCCTTGGAAGACAACATTCCGTCTCTCGGTCGTGGTCTCGGCGACGTAGGGGGTGTGGGGGTGCAGCTCTGCCAGCACGGTGACGACAGCGATCACGTCTTTGGCTTCATAGCCACCAGCAACGCGTCCTTCACGCCGATTCAAGAAGCGCTCAAGTCCTGGTCCAACGCTAGGTGTTTTGCGTTCGAGGGGGCAAAGAACATCAGCGGTCCGGCCTTCCTGATTGGCCCCTACGCCACCAACACAACATCAGGGGCCAATGCGACCCTGTCATCGGCACCACGCTTCAAGCGACTGTCTGCTCGAGGCGATTGCCGCACCATTCAGGTCGTCTCGGGTGACGGCTGTGCTTCGTTGGCCACCAAGTGCGGCATCTCTGGCTCCGACTTCATGAAGTACAATTCCCAGTCGAATCTGTGCTCGACCCTGCAGCCACTCCAGCATGTATGCTGCTCGGCTGGGACGCTGCCGGACTTCAGACCCAAACCCAACTCGGACGGGTCGTGCGCAACCCATACCGTCGTGGCTGGCGATACGTGTGGAGGCCTCGCCGCAGCCAACTCCATTACGGTCGACGATCTTAACAGATTCAATAGTCAAACCTGGGCCTGGATTGGATGCCCTACCCTCTGGAGTCAGTCCATCATCTGTCTGAGTTCGGGTAGCCCGCCCATGCCGGCTCCCCTTGATGGGACGCAATGCGGGCCCCAGGTGCCGGGCACCAAGGCGCCGCCCGCCGGGACCGACCTCCAAACCCTCAATCCGTGCCCCCTCAATGCTTGCTGTGATATTTGGGGCCAGGTGTGTGCTGTTGCCTTCGCACGTTCATTTGCAGCCGTTGCTAACCAGAGGTATCGACACACCCCAGTGCGGCACAACGGCCGAATTCTGCACCAACACCAGCACGGGCGCGCCGGGAACAGCCAAGCCGGGCACGAACGGCTGCATCTCAAATTGCGGCACCGACCTGGTGAAGAGCGATCCGCCCGCAACATTTCGAAGTATTGCCTACTTTGAGGGATTTGGCCTCGGCAGACCCTGTCTGTATGAAGACGCCTCGCAGCTCGTGCCGTTCAGGTATACGCATCTGCATTTCGCCTTCGCCAGCCTTACAGCGGACTTCAAGGTCCACTTTGAGGACCCATTAACGAAATGGGAGTTCGAGAATTTCAAGAGTATTAAAGGGCCGGCAAGAATCTTGTCAATTGGTGGCTGGGACTTCTCGACGAATCCAGACACTTACGCCATCTTCCGCCAGGGGGTCACGGCCGCCAACCGGCTAACGCTGGCTCGGAACATTGCCGATTTCATCACATTGAATAACCTCGATGGCGTCGACATTGATTGGGAGTATCCTGCGGTGAGTCCAATTCCAGGAAGGGGAATGTTATACCTTGTCTGTGGATATTCAGATCTGACCTGTCCACCTCATTCATTCGAGCCAGGCGCCCGATATCCCGAATATCCCGGCTGGTGATAAGGACGGCGGCATTAATTACATGACTTTTTTGGTCATATTGAAGAACTTGCTACCCGGCAAATCAGTCTCCATCGCGGCTCCGGCTTCGTACTGGTACCTAAAGCCCTTTCCGATTGCGCAGATGAGCAAGTTCCTCGATTACATCGTTTTCATGACGTACGATTTGCATGGCCAGGTAAGTAATCGAATTCTCTCCGGCCCCCGCTACTGCCCTTCCGCCGAGTTCCGAGCTAACCTCTTGTCACAACACACGCGTAGTGGGACGCGGGCGGCAACTGGTCGCAGGACGGCTGTGCTCATGGCAACTGCCTCCGCAGCCATGTCAACCTGACCGAGACCATGAGTGCTTTGACCATGGTAAGTGATTTCCACACAGGTTATAAGTGAATCGTGGATGCTGATAACACATGTCGTTGAGATCACGAAAGCTGGTGTGCCCTCCAACAAAGTCGTTGTTGGCGTCGCAAGCTACGGGCGGTCCTTTGCGATGGCCGATCCGGGCTGCGACGGTCAAGATTGTTTCTACTTGGGCGACAAAGTGACCTCGATGGCGACGAAAGGTCCCTGCACCGACACAGCCGGCTACATATCCAACGCTGAGATCAAGGCAATCCTCAGCGATGCGACGCGCGTCACCAACAGCTACGTTGACTCGCACAGCAACAGCAACATCCTGGTCTATGACGGCAACCAATGGGTTGGCTGGATGAGCGACGGAATCAAAGGCATGCGCAAAACGCTCTACAAGGGTCTCAACATGGGCGGCGTCACTGACTGGGCCGACGATCTCGACGACTACCACGACTCCCCTCCTCCGCCCTCCTCGTCTTGGTCTGAACTCATTGTGGAAGTCAAGGCCGGCAAGGAACCGAACATGGGCGACTACACGGAGAACGGCAACTGGTCCTCGCTGGATTGCTCCGATCCATCCATGGACTATCTGGACTACACCCCCGCGCAGCGGTGGGCCATGATGGACGGCAAGGATGCGTGGACGGATGTGATCAATGTGTGGAAGACCAGATGGGAACCCAAAGGCAACGTCAGATTCTCAGAGGCACTAGCGGCCATGTGCGGAGGCAACGCCGACGCAAATTGCGAAACGTTCTTGAAAACAAACAACTGTGATTCGACCCTGCAGAACTCGGGGTGCTCCAAACACCCGGCGAGCTCGGAGATCTGGAACTCCGTTGTACTCATCCACGAGGCATGCTGTACCCATCTAACGGCGAATTCTGCGCGGCAGTCAAGCTAATGATGATTGCAGATGTACGCCAGCTATTATGCTGCCATTGGTAATAGCCGCGGGAGCATCAGCTTCGATCTCGCCGACTTCGAGCATACGTTTGCCCCTGTTCCGCCGCCGCCGGATGATAAATGGCTGGATTTCGTGATCGAGCTTCTCAGCCTTGGCCTTGGCGCAGTTTCGAAGCCGTTTTTTGACGGATGTAAGTGCCACCTTTCTACTTTCTCATTGCCGGTTGACAATCTATCTTGGACGGTACCCGGATCTGATCATCGGTTCTCCAGTCATCACATCGCTCCCGTCCTTCAAAGGTCAAGATTCGATTGTGAAACACAAGGATAACATTGTCGAGATCTTGACCAAGGGTATGACAAACGTTGTTGAAAATGGCAAGGATGACAAGAAAGTGTAAGTCAGCTTGCGCCCCTCGAAAGCCCGGATTTACCCGGTGGTCTAACCTGCGGTGGTCGGTCACATAGTGGGGAGTGGACGGCAGATAAACAAGCCAATTTTTCAGCAACCATGGGCAGCGTCCTCGATGGCTGGGCTCAGACAACGGAGTTGGCGCTTAGAAAGTTATTCGACGGCAGTGACGAGTCCATCAACACGTTAACCACTTTGATTGCAGACGGTGCCTTGATCGAAGGTGCCGCAGCCATCCCTCCCAATGGCACCACGTCCGAGACGCAGTCAGCTTTAAACGCGGTGGTCAAGAAAATCTTTTACGGGTTTTCGATTCCCGCCCTGTGGCAGGTCTCAGGACAGGCCCCCTTCGTTATCGACTCGGGGTTCCCATGCGGCACTGTCGACCCCATGGGCGCGTACCTCGACACCGACACCCAGCACAAAACGTGGGCCTGCTGGGACAATTGGCTGTACTACCTGGCCGCTCCCTCCAATGCCGGGGCTCAAGACTGCAACGACGGTGGGGATGGGGCCGCTGTGGGTTGTCGTAACAACTTGTTTGTGGCGCCGACGGGCATTGGCTCGCTAGATGGGAGATCCGAATTTGGGGGTATCACATTGTCCGATCTCGTCGTTGGGTGAGTTCCAGGTTTCCACCTTTGAAACGTATTTACTTGCTGCCGTCCCAGGCATGCAACATCCGAGGGACGACGAGGAAGACTGACAGCAAATACACCCCCACTCCAGATCTGTGCGCACGTACATCAAGAATGGCAAGCAGAACGGCGCTCCCGCCGCGAACATCACCGACAGCGTGACGTACAGCGATCTGTTCAACACCGACATCACCACGCCCGGGTACGTCCGGCTGCCCGTCTGCAGTGCGGACATGGCCTTCCATGCGTGGCTCACCGCGGGCGAGCACGGAAACGGGGGCATTGCCGATGAGCCAAACTGGCCATGTGTCCCGTCCTAGGGCGGGTACCCGCGATCGCCTACCTAGGTACTCACAGGTACCCATCCTACCTGGCGTGGCCTGAGGCGTGACGGGACTCAGCTCCGCGGCGGGTCGCCCGATAGCCGCACCAAACGACCTACATGTATGTCGACGCGCCGCGGGCCGACACTTTGTACTTATGCTAGCCGTCGTGATGGACTTATGATTCTGGTCGCATGACTACCCCAAGTCGAATTCTTTTCTTTGGTTTCCGCGCTGTAGTGTCCATGCACAGACCTGCTTCTTAACCTTCTGAAGACTCGACCACCTCCCGTTGGACTCCGCAGACTTACCAAGGTGATGTCGGAAACCGGGCCGCCATGACGGCGCCTGGGCGGGCTCTGTATCTTGGCGTTGCTTACGCACTGCGCATCCACCTGTCTTTTCCCAGAGACAACGAAAATCATCAGAATTGAATCAAGCCTTCGAAGACCTACCCGCTAGAGCCATACCACAGTGGTAACATCTCCGTTGAATTGTCGCTCGGTTCTGACAGGTGAGACATGGTCGTGGCCTATCCAATCGCAAACACCGTACATTCCCGTGTACTTTTTTGATCTTGAAGACTGAATACATAACTACCATGGTTTGCATCCGCTGGTTGTAGGCCTTGAGAACGACCGAACTCATGACACGGATGTGTGACATTGTAGGTGAGATGTGTACATTAGTCCACACACACGTTCCGTGTAGCAGTGATTCACATCCGATGGGACCGTTTAGGTGAGTGCACGACCTCCGCTCCAGAATATGCACACATCACATGCATCCTTTTGTGTTTCCAGCGTGTAGCAATTCCAGTGTGTAGCGACTTAGCCATCCACGAGTGATTAACTGGAATTGGGAATGAGAGTGAAAGAGTGTAACTATAGGTATCAACCAGACAGAAAGGGGCCGAGTGAGCGATGGTCTTGAGAGGGTTAGGGCTGGTAAGGTCAATCCATGAGACCGCGGGACTGTGGGGCTTGCCTGGCCCCACGTAAGGTCCTTATCCTGTTCCCCGCGACGTCAGCGTTCTCGGCCCTGCGGGGAGTTGCTGGACTCAGTACACAGCTGGGGGTGCTCCTTTCTACCGCAGCCAAAAGTCGCGTGGTCAAACACATGCCTGAAGATTGGGTTGGACGCTCTTGTGGCTGGGACTGACCTCAAATTCGGCGTCCTATCACTTCCCCTCTCCCTGTGAGTTTGGACGGCCTGTTCTCCTTCCGTTCCGCCGCCATGGCGTCAGAACTCCGAGAAGCAATGCGAAAGCTGCATCTCGACGACACCGACACCAGCCTGTCCTTTGACGAGATTGATGATATTCTCGATCGAACAGTCACCGCGCCGTCGCAGTCACAAAACCCAGACCAGCTCCGCGCCGCCCTCGAGGCGAAATTCCTGACCCCCCCTACCGCCTTCTCGGCCGACTGGCTCGACAAGCTGCAGCAGCGCTGGGACGCCCCGGCCGACTACTCGCTGCTCTTTCGCCTCGCTCCGACCCAATCCCGCACCGTCACCCGCTTCGTTCGCCACGGCTTTGAGGGCCGCGTCACCGGCTACCGCAATGTCACTGTCCCGGCCTCGCACGCGACGGCCAAGTCGAGCACCTCAATGCTGCGCAAGCCCGCCGGCCGCGCCGACTTTGTGCGCGGCGCCGCCGGGTTTTTCCCCTTTGCACCGGGCGGTTTGGAGGGCATCGAGTCGGCCACTGCCTTGGACGACCAGCTGCGGTCGGCGGAGGCGGCTGCTGCCGCGGAGATCGACAGCAAGAAGAAGCTGGAGAAGGTCATCACGCTGGGCGAGGGTGGACTGCTCGAGGTCGCACCGGGGCTCTCTCGAGGCATTGACTTTAGCAAGAGAAGGAAACTGAGTGATGACGACAGCGAGAGGCAGGCGAGAGAGATTGAGGAGGTGCTTGATCAGGAGCCCGAGGCGGCACCCGGCGGCGAGGACGAAGACGGCGAGTCGCGGAATTCTCGTGGTGGGAAACGAGATTCAGAAGAGGAGGAGGAAGATGTCGAGGACATTGACTCCATTCTCCCCGTTGAGTTCCCCGCCCTCGAGCCTCGCGGCACGCTCGCAGCGTCCAGCGCTAGGAAAGCCGGCCGTGAGTGGGCGCACATGGTCAACGTCAAGCGGGAGATGCCCAACTTCCGAGAGCTGGTGCCGGACATGGCCAGGGAGTGGCCCTTCGAGCTGGACACCTTCCAAAAGGAGGCTATTTACCACCTGGAAAACGGCGATTCGGTCTTCGTTGCGGCACACACCTCGGCTGGCAAGACGGTGGTTGCCGAATACGCCATCGCACTCGCCGCGAGACACATGACCAAGGCCATCTACACGTCGCCAATCAAGGCGCTCAGCAACCAGAAATTCCGCGACTTCAGGCAGACTTTTGACGAGGTAGGCATCCTGACGGGTGACGTGCAGATCAACCCGGAGGCTAGCTGCCTCATCATGACCACCGAAATCCTACGGAGTATGCTCTACCGCGGCGCCGATCTCATTCGCGATGTTGAATTTGTCATCTTCGACGAGGTGCACTACGTCAACGACTTTGAGCGCGGCGTCGTGTGGGAGGAGGTCATCATCATGCTGCCCGAGCACGTTTCCCTGATCCTACTCTCCGCCACTGTCCCGAATACGTACGAATTCGCGTCGTGGGTCGGACGGACGAAGCAAAAGGACATCTACGTGATTTCGACACCCAAGCGACCTGTCCCACTGGAGCACTATCTGTGGGGCAACAAGAACATCTACAAGATCGTCGACTCGGAGAAGAACTTCGTCGAGAAGGGCTGGAAGGAAGCCAACGCGGCGATCCAGGGCAAGGACAAGCTGAAAACACTTGCTCCGCCAGCGGCAGCACCATCCCGTGGTGGAGGCAACCAGAGGGGAGGCGGCCGCGGCGGCGCCCAACGGGGTGCCAACCAGCAACGCGGCGGCGGGAGAGGTGGTGGGCAACAACGGGGCAGGGGCGGGCCACCGCGCGCGAGCCATGCGCCTGGCCATATGGGACGTGCAGGCCGGCCTGGGGGCTTTACATCGGCTGCGCAGGACAAGAACCTCTGGGTTCATCTGGTCCAGTTCCTGAAGAAACAGAACCTGCTCCCGGGCTGTATCTTCGTCTTCTCGAAGAAGCGCTGCGAGGAGAACGCGGATGCGCTCAGCAACCAGGACTTTTGCACAGCCCAGGAGAAGAGCGCGATTCACATGATTATCGAGAAGTCGATAGCGCGACTGAAGCCAGAAGACCGCGTGCTGCCTCAGATTATCAGGCTGAGAGACCTGCTGTCCCGCGGCATTGCTGTCCACCACGGCGGCTTGCTCCCTATTGTGAAGGAACTGGTTGAGATCCTCTTTGCTCAGACGTTGGTCAAGGTTCTGTTCGCAACCGAGACGTTCGCCATGGGTCTCAACCTCCCCACGAGAACGGTCGTCTTTTCCGGATACCGGAAGCACGACGGCCACCAGTTTCGCAACCTCCTACCCGGAGAGTACACCCAAATGGCTGGCAGAGCCGGGAGACGTGGTCTTGATACGGTTGGGTCCGTCATCATCGTCCCGCCAGGCGGCGACGAGGCGCCCCCCGTCACCGACCTCCGGCAGATGATCCTCGGCGAGCCTAGCAAGCTCCGGTCACAGTTCCGGCTCACGTACAACATGATCCTCAACCTCCTTCGCGTCGAGGCGCTCAAGATCGAGGAAATGATTAAGCGCAGTTTCTCCGAGCACGCCACCCAGCAGCTGCTGCCGGAGCACGAGAAGGCAGTGAAAGTCTCCGAGGCGGACTTGGCCAAGGTGAAGCGGGACTCGTGCCCAGTCTGCGACGCCCACATGGACGAGTGCCACCAAGCCGGTGAAGACTTCAAGCAGCTGACGGGCGAGCTGTACCGCCAGCTGCTGGTCAACCCCATCGGTCGGAAGATGTTCACCCCCGGGCGGCTGATCGTGTGGATGAAGGAAGGTGTTCGCACCCCCGGCATCTTGCTGGCTGAGGGTGCGAGCGTCAAGAGCAGCGCGACGAATCCGACGCTGCACGTCCTCGAGATCAAGACGAACCGGGAGATCCGCAACGACACGGACCTCCTGCCGTTTGTGCCTGCATTCCGCAAGCACCTCACGCCGTTGCCCCAGAACAAGAAGCATATCTCTACCAAGACGTTACATGTGCCGATCAGCGACCTCGTGTGCTTGACCAAGACTCTCACCAAAGGTGTTTTGCCGGACATCTTCGGCGGCGAAGGCTACACTAAGGCCAAGGACAAGCTGCTCCAGATCTGCCGGTCGTGGAATGCGGACATCTGGGACGAGACCGACCTGGGCCGGATCCGCAACCTGGCGATCCACGACCTGGCGACCAAGCGGCGCGAGGCCGAGGTGAAGGTGATTAAGTCGCCGGCGGCCGACTGCCAGACCTTTCTCAAACACTACGCCATGTGCCACGACCAGTGGCTGATCCAGACGCACATCGCGCAGCTGCGCCAGGCGCTGTCGGAGCAGAACCTGCAGCTGCTGCCCGACTACGAGCAGCGCATCCAGGTCCTGAAAGACTTGAGCTTCATCGACGACGCCAGCCGCATCCAGCTCAAGGGCAAAGTCGCGTGCGAGATCCACTCGGGCGACGAGCTCGTGCTGACGGAGCTGATCCTCGAGAACGTGCTGGCCGAGTACGAGCCGGCCGAGATCGCGGCGCTGCTGTCGGCGTTTGTGTTCCAGGAAAAGACCGACTCGGTGCCGCGCCTGACGGCCAACCTCGAGCGCGGCATGAAGACCATCGTCGATCTGTCGGAGAAGGTCAACGCCGTGCAGACGCTGCACCAGGTCGTCCAGACGAGCGACGAAGGCACCGACTTTGTCAGCAAGCCGCGCTTTGGGCTTATGGAGGTGGTGTACGAGTGGGCGCGCGGTATGAGCTTCAAGAACATCACGGACCTGACGGACGTGCTGGAGGGGACGATTGTGCGCACTATCACGCGCCTGGACGAGGCGTGCCGCGAGGTGAAGAACGCCGCGCGCATCATCGGCGATCCGGACTTGTACCAGAAGATGGCCGCAGCGCAGGAGATGATACGGCGGGACATCACGGCCGTGGCGAGCCTGTATATGTAGGCGAGGTGTGGTCATGGCATTTAAGTGTCAGCGAAGGAGTGATTAGGCATGGTTAGTGACTTCTGCAGCCGTCCAGGGTTGAGGGTTCGGCTCTATGGCAAGACAAAAGTGAGATAAGCATGGAATGGCATATGTACGTCGTAGCACAGCCTGAATGTAGAGAAACGGTGGTGGTGGGAACAAGAAAACAGGCAGGCATCACGACGATCACGAAAGCCTTTTGGAGGAAAAGACACTAGGAAATGGATTGAATCTCATCATGATCTATCCCAAAAGCCAGCGTCGTGCACAACCGACCTCACTCCCTCAATGTCGTGCCCTTGTAGAAGACCCTGACCAAACCCAAACGCCCTGAACACCCTGCAAAGATACCTCTCTGAGGCCGAGTAAAATGAAAATGAAAAAACAAAGACTTCCCGCCGTTCCGCAGCACTCTTCAGTGATGTGTCCGCACAAATGGTCACCGCTCGTAGCTGGTCACACACAACCGGCTGGGTCTCCCCATCACCATGCCTGGCGCAAATTCTCCAAACCACCAACCGCACCGAAGCCTACGCCCGCAGCGCGCGCAGCCGCTGCTGCAGGGCGTCCTCGGCCTCGGCGGTCGGCTCGGCGGGCTCCTTGACGGGGTCGACCTTGCTGGTGGTGGCCTGGTTCAGCTCCTGGCCCAGTTCGACGCCGGCGTCGTCGGCCAGCTTGCCGAGTAGCTCGTGGACGGCGTCGTCGCTGACGGTGACGCTCGTGTTCTGGGTCATGGCGTCCTGGTAGATGCCGTTGCTCATGGCGTACTCCTCGTTCTGGGACCGGAACTGCTCGAGCGTGAGCAGCGTCTTCTCCGGGTTGGCGCTGCGCTGCGCCCGCTGCATCGTGCGCGACGACTGCGCCATCATGGCCGTCATGCGGTTCATCGCGTTGTTTGCCTGGATCTGCGCCAGCGACAGCTCCGCCATGTCCGCCGCCTGGTCCATCTGCGCCGCGATGGCCTGCTTGGCGAGCAGCATGCGCGCCTTTTGTGCGGCTTGTGCGGTCTCGCCTTTCTTGAGGAGCTGGAGGGGAGCCGAGGATGAATGGGTTAGCGCTAGCAAGGTGGGAAAAGATGGGAAGGGCGGGGGAGAGGGGATGCGCGTACGTTCTGGATTTGCTTCTTCAGCTCGTTATCCTGCTTCGCGGCTTTTTGGGCCTCACGGCGGGCCTGTTTGGCGTTGAACTGCTCGAGTGGTCAGACTCGTTGTGTTTCCAACTCCCACGGTCCCTTCCATCTGCCATCTCGCCGGCTAATCAGCGGCGGGCGGCGCGGGTTGGGAAGCTGCGTACTCGCGCCTGGAACTCGGTTTGCATGTCCCGAGCAAGCTGTCGTTGCGACATGGTGTTTGTTGGTTCTTCGGTAGAGAGGCGCGATGCGACACAGAGTTTCGACTTGGGGCGATCGTGGGCAGACTGCGCTGTAGGAGCGGCGGGCGGGTAGGGTATTGAATGAATGGAGCGGCGAACAAGAAAGGCGCGAGGCTTAACGATAACGCCGGTTCTCAGGCGTACAGCGTACAAGTCACGACTGTGCAGGCAGCCAGCTGAAAGGGCCGGGCGCAGATGGCCGACTTTGGCGGGGCACAAGTGGCCCCATGACGCACACTGTGGCTGGTGGGAGGCTTGCCTCAGCGTTTGCCGCGGCTGCCTCTCACGCCTCTCAACCTTATTGCCGCCGTTGGAGGCTGCCACATGCCGGAAGTGGGTACATGTGGATCTGAGTGCAGCCACAGCCTAGCAGTGGTCCCTCCATGGATGTGCCTGCTCGACATTTTCGAGGATCGCAAAGAGCTTTTTTTTTCACCTCGCCATTCTCGCCCTCGGATTGCCCGCAAGGCAATCATCATCTTCTACCAGATACGACTTCTCCCCAGCCCATAGCCGCCAGAAAACGCGCTGCATCATGTCGGCCATGCGGAAACACAATGTCACGACCTTCCCTCGTCCCCCAATCGCCGAGAGGACGAACCGTCACATCCAAATCAAGTGGCACGGCCAGCTATTAGCCGACTGCCCGCCAGGCGAGGCTTACTGGGTGCTCGAGGCCCATCATGCTCCAGGTCGGTGCTCCTCTCTGGCTCCTCCTTCGGGCTCCTCCCCATCTCCATCGATCCCCATCCTTCGTCCGGTTGATCCCTGACGGCTACCCCAACACCTCCGCCTTGGCGTGAACGACGTGTATGCTGACGCCTTCCTCTCTCCCGTCGCACAGTCTACTTCATCCCTCCCAGCAGAGTCCGCCTGCCCCTTTCGACCACCCCGCGGTCGACCTTCTCGGAATTCCAAGGCGCGGCCACGTATTACGCCATCATGAGCCCCATCTCCGCCGCCGAGATTATCAGCAACCGGATCTGGTCGTACAACGAGCCGCCCAAGGAGTATGAGGCCATCAAGGGCTACCTCGCCTTCTATGTTGGGCCCTGGGAGTGCTATGTCGACAACGAGCGGGCGCACCCGCCGCCGGGTGACTACTACGGCGGCTGGGTCACGAGCGACATCGAGGGGCTAGTGAAGCCCCCTCACCACCAGTGGGGGGCGCCGCCGGCATGGGACGGGGTCTTTTGAGAGGCCGAGGCAGGCTAGGAGGGGAGGAGGAAGATGGCAAATTTCTCACAACCCGCTCGCGCTACCGCCACGTGGTGGTGCGGAAGCGGTCGGCATGGTCGGTGTCTGCGGCGTTGGGTCAAAACTTAAAGGGGAGCATTGGGCTGGGTGGGTCGACGGCGGTGTGAATAGACGGTCTCCGGAGTAGAAAAAAAATTCTTTCTCGTAATCCAGGTGTGCAGCACAGCTGATACATAGTGTAGTTGGTCTGAAAATGTGGGTTGATGTTGGGTAGCTTGTCGAATGACCGTCTAGACCGCCACTCGGTTATGTCGGCTCACGGAGACGACGAAAGGGAAGAGGATGTGGTCCGGAGCGCGGAGCTGCTCGGCCAGCATCATGCAGCCGTATAGATATCTCTTTGATTGCCAGGCGAGCCTCGCATGTCATGTACAATACTGTGTCAGCCGTTCCGCTCCACGCAAGACGTGGATTCCTGTGCCGCTTGACACCCGGCAGTAGTGAATGCGAATGCTACTCCCCAGACTTTTGGGGAGTCGTCCACGACGCCAACGACGGGAGAGCGCGGAGGATCGCAACCCTGCGGTCGCGCGTCCACCAATCTGGAGGAGCAGTCATTGTTCCATTGTACTTCGGCGACTCCACCGAAGCTTCCGCACGAGGGTGGAGGACGGCTCCGTCGCCGCGCCAGAAGGAGAAAGGAAGCTCAGGGATGGCGGGCCGGGTGGTTGGGCGCATCGCTCACACACAGACGCTTTGTGGGGAGAGCCGTCGGAGGGAGCGACCGGCGCTTGCTAGGCCACGAAACAAAGCTCCTGGAGCCGTTCCCCACATGGCGTGCGACGTTGATGGGCAGGAGAGGAGGCTCGAGAGCCTCGAGGTGTTGTCGTCGGCCAGAAACAGATGAGTCGTGCGTTGCTGTGTGTCGAGTGTGTGTAGGGCATTGTTGGGAGGCACAACAGTCGCAGACTCAAAGAGGCGGGCAGAACGGAAAAAAAAAATGAATTGTTCGTGTTGGAGGAAAAGCAAACATGACCCGACAGGCAGGACTCGACGAGGGCACGCTGGAATGGGAATGGAATGCTGCTGTGCCGCCCCGCGCACGTGCTGCCAAGGCACCAGGACTCGACGCCAACCCCAACTCATCAAGCCCAGCAGTCGAGGCCATCTGTTTCCGATCAGTCACCGATCGGCCGGCGGAATGCACCTGAGGAGTGCGCACCCCTTTCACTCCCGTCCACGTCCCGAGGCATACGGATACCACTGCCAGGTAACGTACAAATAGATTCCACAACTCTTACCATAATGTGGTCTGGCTGAATGCTGCCGGTGCTCGCTAAAGGATATGACCGCTGGCGCTCGTACCGAGTACAGAGTACGCAGTAACTAAGGTCCTGTGTCATCGTTGGACATGTTCGGCTCTCACGGACTCGAGCTGACACCTCGGTGGGTAGGACGGCGTGTACGGGTCGGTCTCATGCACTGTCATCCGGCGCCCACAGCAGCTCGCAGCTGACTGTCAGCGCCACGCAACCGGGTCAGCCAGCGAATTCCGAGACCCTCGTCGGTCGCCTTTTTGCACTTGCATCCTTAACGGCCCGCCGCGATGCCGAAATGCAACGTGAATATGGGGATAGATTGAGAGCCCACTGCTCCCAGAAGACTCGCGCCCGGTAACTCAGGGGCTCTGCCGTTTATTAGCGTTGCGCTCCAGACGTCGGCTGCGTGAGCGTTGCTCCGCAAATCTGGGGAAGGCTCGGTTCCGGGGCAAGCGGTGATTCAGCCTGATTGCCGCGACTCCAGATCGTGCCCACCCAACTGCAGCGATGCAGCAGCAGCATTCCAGAGGCTTCCGCGTTATATTGCGGCTTTTCGCCAGGGAGAAGCGGAGCGTTTCTTGGGATGCAACGGGCATGACCCGCATAATTGCTTGCTCAAACACTGAGGTTGAATCGAATCAATGATTCCTCAAATTGAGACGGACCATCTCCGCCCATAATGTCCGCCTCGGCAGCGGTACCGTACGCTATTGTATTGTACACCAAAAGGAAGTTGCTTTATCACACCCACGCTCTCCGAGATCAACGGAGGCTGCCTGCAGCGGAGCGCTGTGGAGAGCTTTGCTAAGATTAGCCCGTAAATGGCATCAGCAGTGGAGGCGGGCTGAATAACGACAGAGAACGAGTGGAGGAACGAAGGAGGCGTGGTCGGCGCAGTCAGCATCCCTCCCAGCGGTTCCCAGCGGTGGGGGCGGTAACGTTGGCCTCCTTCAAACAAAGGCGCTGCATTCACGTATCTCCACAAGCCAACGCAGTGCGGTCCATCAGGAGAAAGGTGGGTAAGACGGGCGGACTTGATGACGGCGAGCAAAAGGCTGGTTCATTCGTTATCTTTCAAAAAGGTACGGCGGGCGTACGGGACTTCGGCACTTCCAGGGCTGTTACGGAATACTGCAGTACGGAACGGAGAAAGCATCGGTTGCTTTGATGGCGGCGAGGCTGGCCGCTCTGCGTGCTTCAATCGAGCAATCAGCGGGTCAAACCCCCCTTGAGTTTCCCCTGAATTGGGTGCTGAATAGGGAGAGGTGGGCCCGTGGACTCCGTGGAACACTCTTCCGTCCGATCCTTTGTGGTTTCCCTGTTGGGAACTCGGATGATGCAGCAATCTGAGCCAATCGAAGCGGGGCAGACCCACATGTGCGCCGCCTCCTGCCTCAGGCACAGCCATCCCTTTGGGGAAACGAGCATACGTGGCCCGAAGTTAAAAGCAGGCTGCCACCCCGTCGTCCGACAGCGCCTTCCCCCGTTCCAGCACATGAAGCCAGCCTGTCCTCTTCGCCAGCACAACCAACCAGCTGCGCTCCTGAGCCCAAGGCTGGCCTGTTCGAGTCATTGATGGACTCGTCATGCGCTAGGCACCCTTGATCTTTCCCTTACCCTGACGTATTTGTATTGAGGAACTGGGAAGGCGCCTCGATACAGTCAACTCCACATTGCCACGCTCTGCAGCTCTTGTCAATCGACAGAGAACGAACCTGCACACCAAGTCCTCCTACGCTGTTGCAACGGCCACCGAATTCCATACCACCAACAAAATGGATTCCTGGGCCAGCCGCACAGCGTCGCCAAGCATCAAGTTCGAAGACTCGCCCGCCGAGTCTTTGCTCTCAGCCCCCGACGAGATGTACCCTTCACTGTTTGGCACCAGTCCTGCGTCGAGCTCCACAGTCAACCCCATTGAGATGTTGACGCCGAGCTCTGTTGCCGACGACCAGCAGGCCGACCTGTCCATGCTCGCGGGCCTGACCGCCCTCACCCAGACCAGCCTGGCCTCGCCCTCCGCTGCTTCGACGACCGGCACCCCGGAGCCGGAGAAGAAGGCTACCAAGAAGAGGAAGTCGTGGGGCCAGGTGCTCCCGGAGCCAAAGACGAACCTCCCTCCCAGGTATGATTGATCGTCGGTCGTTGTGTGTACCCTGCCTATCACTTTCCTAACTCTACTTCAGGAAACGCGCCAAGACCGAGGACGAGAAGGAGCAGCGCCGCGTGGAGCGCGTTCTCCGGAACCGTCGTGCCGCTCAGTCATCCCGCGAGCGGAAGCGGTTGGAGGTCGAGGGTCTTGAGCAGAGAAACAAGGAGCTCGAGGCCGCGCTACTCCAAGCGCAGCAGATCAACTTCACACTTCTCGAGGAGATCCAGAAGTTCCGCCAAGGGGCAGGCGTTGTCACCCGGACTGCGCCGTCCTTCGATGCTCTACGCCAGACTCCCGTCACGTTCTCGCAGCAGCTCTTTGGCTCCTCCGACGAACATGGCGCCAGCTCCTTGGAGCAGCTCCTCCAGTCCATCCCCTCCGGGACCAACACAACCGTCAATCCCGCCTCTCTCTCTCCCGCGCTGAGCCCGATTCCCGAGGCGACAGAGGAGCCAGCCGCAACTCCTGTTGCAGATGTCCCGGCCACCCCCGAGGCCAATGCTTCCCCCGACGCGACACAACATCCTGCTGCGATGTTGTGCTCAGACCTGCAGTGTCGGTCGGCGGAAGCAACACCCTCGGCGTGGCTGGCGGCGTCCCAGCAACAGCTGCATCCGGCAGTGTCGCTGCTCCTCCCGCTCCAGTTCCTACTGGCTTCGACCTCGGCGATGCTTTCGGTATGCCAGAGGCCCTTGACGCAGATCGCTATGTCCTTGAAAGCGGGCTTCTCTCTTCGCCCAACTCCAGCGATTACGAGTACGATCATCTGGCTGGTGACGACGCCGCATCGTTCCCCTTCCCGAACCAGGCCTACGAATTCGACTTCAATGACTTCATCACCGACGGCGAGCTCCACGTCCCGCCCAGCAACGAGCAGCAGCAGCAGCCGCCGCAACTCCACGGCCGCCCCGTCGCCGACTCGTCCCTCCTCCCTGAGACTCCGAACCCTTCGGAAGATCCTTACCTGCAGCCCCACTCTGGCGCGTCCCTTGATGGATGCGACGATGGCGGCATTGCGGTTAGTGTCATCTGAGGGATGCTCGGTCGTCCGGGTTTCTGGAGACGACGGCTCGGCGTCGGTGGCAGCCGCCGGAGAAGCGCAGCTGCAGCAGTTGTCCCGTCGCGGGCTGACTGGCTGGCCCTCTGGGGCCCCGCTCCCGTCGAAGGAGGTCCTACTCACCCTGTTGTGGGTCCTCAGAGTCGAAGAGCGGAGACTACGGATCCGCGAGCAGGTCCAGGCCTCGTCGAAACCCGGAACGTCCGGTGTCCCCAAGTCAGTGACACCACCAGTGAACAAGACGACCACATTCGTTTTGAAAGTATCGCAGAAGCGAAGACGCGAGGAAGAAGGCCGTCTCTCTTTGAACCACAAGAGGCGGCGCTTTCCTTGAACGATCTGTATGAATCAATTTATTTTTGGCGGGCAAATAGCATAGCGAAAAGGAACGCGGCGGGGCGGGTTGGTTTAGGTAGCGATGATTTTCTGGAGATGCGGTTTCACCCATCGCGAGCTCTTGTACTGTGTAACACTATATACCCGGGCAATTGAGCTTGTCTTGACTTTATCTACCTGTTGGACTGGAGGTGTCAGTGTTCTACTGAAACTGCGCCTCGATACCTTGGTATTTCCCAATGACCCCACACTGCTGACTTCATCGATTCTCGTGATAGACGTCATGGTCACGGCGTCGCCCAGCCCGTGGTCGCCGTGGTCGAAACACACGACACACCAAGACTACGACAAATGCTGCCTCCGTTCTACGAGTTGACGTCCCCTGTCTAACGACGCCTCTTTCACCGCTTTCTTTTCACTCCAAGTCCTTCCAGCTCTTCCAACACATATTCTCTACTCATTGTACAACAGACTGGTTCAACAGCCCGACTCGCATGTGCCCCTTGCCGCCCCTGTTCGCCCGCAGGTAGTACGGCACGAAAACCAGCTCCCTCTCGTCGCCCAGCTTGACCGCCCCCTCCCTTGCACTCAAGCCCGGTTCCCCGCCCGCTGCCTGGGCTGGCAGGACGCGCGGCCGACAAACAGTCCGCAATGCGACGTACCTGTCGCCCGCCCCCGCCAGCGTCGCCTCGGACTCGGACTCGGTCACGTGCGCCTGGGTGGAGACGGTGACGTCCTTGAAGTGGTGGGCTTCCCACGGGTTGTCGGCGTCCTCGACGCAGTAGACGACGGGGCCCCGTGCCAGCGTGAGGGTGGGCTGGTTGGTGTAGGAGTGCGGGGAGATGAAGCGCGGGGTGAGGTTGTGGATGTCGAGCGTGAAGGACGGGTGCGATGCTGTGTAGGAGGCTGGGAGTGTGAGGTAGCCCTTTGTGAGGTTGGTGGCCAGGCAGGGGGGTGTGAGCTGTGGGTGGTTAGCTAATACCGTTCCACTGTGAGGAGGGAGAAGTGGGAGACTCGCAACACCTACGGTGTACTCCCCGTTCGCCCAGGCGGGAATTCTGAGGCGCACGGCAAGCCCCTTGTTGGCGGTTGGCGCGGTGAGCGTGAAGGAGACTCGGCTCTTCCAGGGCCAGCTGGAGGTCTGCGCGAGCGTGTACTCCTGTCCAGCCGCCTGGAAGGACACCTCGGCGGTAGTGTACAGATGCACGTTCACGTACGGCTCCCCGTCCGCCGTGGTACCGCAGTCCCACAGGTACCCGCCCAGGTTGCCAAACAGGCGCATCAAGTTCGGCGGGCAGCACGAGCACTCGAACCATGTCTCGCGCGCGCTCTTGTCCGCGTCGGACGACGCCAGCTGGTTGACATAGGTGAAGGCCTTGCCGTCCAGGCTCATGGCCGTCATGACGGCGTTGTACAGGCACAACTCCATGATGTCGGCGTAGCGCCCGTCAAGGTCCAAGTGCAGCAGACGCTCGGCCAGCATCATGACGCCGATGGCCGCGCACGTCTCGGCGTAGCACCCGCCCTCGCCGGTGCCCTGCGGCAGGAAGTAGTCGATTCCGAACCCCTCCCACTGCTTGATCGCGCCGATGCCGCCCGTAACGTACATCTTGCGGTCCACCATGTTGTCCCACAGCCGGTGCAGCGCGGCCATGTAGGCGTCCCGGTGCGGATACGCCGCCACGCCCAGCTCGTCGAGGCACAGCAGGTCGGCCACGGCGGTGAGCAGGTACATGGCGCGCACCGAGTGGCCTTCGACACTGGGCTGCTCCAGGATGGGCGCGTGCGCCTGGTTGTACCAGTGGCTGGTGCGGGCGACCGGGTAAGGGTCCGGCCGCTTGTAGGGCGAGTCGCCGCGCTGCTGCTCCTCCCAGTCGTAGTACAGCATGCCGTCCTGCCCGCGCGGGTTGCCGCGCTCCTCAACGAAGTAGCGCGCCAGGTGGTACGCCTTCTGGTTGCCCGTCGCGGCGTGCAGCCGCAGCAGCGCCAGCTCAATCTCCGGATGGCCCGGGTAGCCGTGCCGCTGCTGCTCGCCGGGACCGAACACGGAGTGGATCAGGCCGACGTACTTCTCGATGGGCTCGAGGAGCAGGTTGTTGTTGTAATAGGTCCTATGGGCGAGCGCCGCCTCGATCAGGTGGCCGGCGTTGTATCTGTGCTTGCAATGAACAGCGCATTCAGGGGTATGAGCTGTGTCGAATTCCCAACTCACAATTCATGCATGTCTCTGATGTTGGACCACCGCTTCTCTGGTTCGACAACGGTGAAGTACACGTTCAGATAGCCGTCGTCCTGCTGCGCGCCGCGAATCATGTCGACCATCTCCTGCACGGCCCGGTCGACCTCCTCGTCGTAGTCGTCCGCCAGGAGATAGCACGCGCCCTCAATCCACTTGGCCACGTCGCTGTCCCAAAACAGGCTCGGGGGCACCGGCCAGGCCGACTTGACGTCGTAGACGGGGTGCCATTGCAGCTTGAAGCAGTCGTACCGGCCCGTGTCTCGTAGCTGTTTGAGCTGCGCCTTGACCGTCGTGCGGCTGATGGTGCTGCGGTACGCTCTCAGCAACGACGGCCCATGAAAGACCGTCTGGGAGAAGGTGATCTGGGGGTAAGTCATGACGCCTCAGTGTTTGAGCTGGCGGATGCGACGAAGGTAGGACAGCGAAGGGGGGCGGCATCCGTCTCCTCGACTCCCGAATTCCCACATATATAAAACATACTCGGAATCCTGAACGTCTCTGCTAACGACGACAACACAACGGTTCTTCCGGTTCCCCGGGTGTCGACTCCATTGTTGACTTTGGCTCCCCCGAGTTGTGGGTTCCCGTGGTCGATCTGACAGTTGGATATCAAGTCGTGCCCCGACCATGTGGCACTGTAACGTAACCGGGCCAATGCCAGCCTTGGCCGCTGGACTTAAATCCGGGTAGGCCCGGCCAGGCTGGGGCATGCTCAGAAAGCGCGCCATTCAGAGGCCTCTCTGCTCCGGCGGGGTACGGCAGATACGCGGTGGGGGTGGATGGGGAATTCGCGGGGATGCGGACCCGACAGGGGGAGTTGGCGACGACACGAGCCCTTGAGAGACACTCATGTCGAGTCAAAGTTCCTGCGCTGGCGTGGTAACGGGGGTGTCCGGACAGGGACGGGAGGATGTGATGCCGGCCGAGGAAAAGCAGAACCGGGATTCGGTGCCCCAGAAACTGGCTCACGGCATCTATTTTCAGGTCAGGCTGCGGTGCCACAGCAGTACTAGTAGTCATATAAGAGGAGGCCTTATCCGCCCGTCGTAGACGACACCCAAACTGCGTGTACACTAAGAGAGTTTGTTCTAACCCCCCAGCCACATCGTACATCCATCAGCATGGGGTTCCTGCAGAAGTTCCTGCCCCCAGAGGACCGCTACGCGGCGCTGCTGCTGTATGGCATGGTCTTCTCGACCTGCTTCAACGGCTATGATGCGGGTACGCAATCCGCTCGCTCAAGCACTTTGTGCAAGTTGCTTGCCTCTAACTCGTCTGGTGGTTTCACATGACAGGCATCATGACTGTAATCCTGGCCGACAAGCAGTTCACCCAATACTACAATGTCGACGCCACCCGCTCCGGCACCATCGCCGCCGTCCCCTGGGCATCCACCGGCCTGGCCCAGCTCTTCGTCGGTGGCACGCTCGCTAACACGGTCGGAAGGTTGTGGGCGTTGCGTATCTCCATTGCCTTCATGATCATTGGCGTTATCGTGCAGGTGGTGCCGAACACATACGGCGTCTTGATCTTGGGCCGACTGATTACCGGCTTGGGATTCGGGTGCGTGTACATCGCGTCGAACCTCTACGTAGCGGAGTGTTCCCCCCGGCTGCTCCGCGGCAGTTTCGTGGGGACGGTGTCTCAGTTCGGTTATCAGCTTGGAACATTCATCGCTTTCTGGACCGGGTATGTCCTCTGTCGAGCAGAACAGCGTGAAGGTCGGCCTGCTGATTCAGGCGTCTTCTTGGCCACAGATACGGCATGTCTTTCCACACGTCGCCCTACAACATTGCCTGGCGCGTCTCCAACGTCATCCAGATTCCGATCGGCGTCGCCTTCATCGTCCTCAGCTTTTGGTACCCGGAGTCGCCGCGCTGGCTCCTCGAGAAGGACCACCCGGACAAGGCACTGCAGGTGCTCTGCAAGCTGCGCATGGGCACGCCCGAGTCCGAGCATGTCCGCGCCGAGTTCCACGAGCTGGTGGCCGCGCGCGAGTCGCGCCGCCACTTTGACACTGGCTACACCGGGCTCTTCAAGTCCGCTGGTATGCGCAAGCGGTTGCTGTACGGTTTGTATGCCACGGCGCTTCAACAGGCTGGCGGCATTGCGGCGCTGACCATGTACGCCACGATTGTGAGTTTCGAAAACAAGACCACCTGCCTCCTTGTACTGCCATGAACAAGCACGCTAAATAAGATTTCGCCACCAGATCTATGAGTCTCTCGGCTGGAACTCTGGTCATCAAGCTCTCGCTATCAACGGTATTCAAGCCGCTCTGCAGCTTGTCATTGTTCTTGTCAATACATTCACCGTCGACCGCTTCGGCCGCAAAGCGCTCCTAATTGCAGGCTTTGCCATTCAAGCAACCGCTCTTCTGATCCTTTCCAGCCTGACCACCGCGTTCCCGGACAACACCAACAAGGCGGCGGGCGTCGCCGAAGTGGCCATGCTGTTTATCGTAGGACTTACATACTGCTGGTCCAACGGACCCATCACGCCGGCGATCGCGTCCGAGATCTTCCCCCAGGAAGTTCGGGACAAGGCATTTGGACTGAGTCTGCTGGGGCAGACGGCTTGTCTGCTCGCTCTCACGCAGCCGTGGCCGACGTTCACGGGCGAGGTGGGAGGCAAGAGCTATTGGCTGTTGTTCGGCCTGAACACCCTTCTTCTGGTGAGTACTTTGCTGAACTTGCTGAAGGTATGTACTGCTCTGAACTCCTCGCTGACCATGTCTTTAACAGATCTCGGTAATCTTCATTCTGCCAGAGACCAAGGGCATTTCCCTGGAGCGAATGGACAGAATCTTCGGTGAGGTGGACGCCGTGGATATCGGCGAGGAACAGGGCGCAGACAAGATGGAGGCCATGGTTATCTCCCAGCTAGAGCACCAGGAGCATGCCCGTGACGAAGGTTTGGAGCTCGAAGGGCGGAAATAACCCAAGACTGCAGGCGGTAACGCTGCCAGTCACGGACCTGTGATTGCCAAGCAGCGTATTAGCCGCCGTCAGCGTGCAGCAATTCGTGGAATCAACTGTTTCTAGTTACCTCTTAGGTAGTACCTAGAAATGCAGCAACGTCCGCGGCGATGCAGAACGTTGGATGCGTGCCCGCCATTGATGGTAGGTAGTTATTCAAAATACCGTCACGCATAAGACCGGGGTTTGGGGCGAGGCGAAGTTGTATTGTCCCTCGTTACGGAGTGTCGCCTCCGCTTTCTATGATCTTAAGCGCCATTTAGCCATTTCCTTGTCCTCACTGGTACCATGATAGGCGCGCTTCCACTTGTGGAAAATCAGCCCCCCGACGCACGTCACATTGGTCCCGAGTCGGATCACGGACTCGGCGGTGGTCGGGTACCAGCGAGACGATGCAGATCGCATGCCGTGCTCACTCAACTGCGGCCGATGCGACGGACCACAAAAGCCGCCGCTGGCTCTATGCATGGCCCTGCTACTCGTCCGGGCGAGTTCCAGCCACCTCGCCTTCCTACTACTCCTGGCCTCCATATCTGAAATCCGAACACCATGAGAGACGCCGCCATTCTCGCGACAGCGTCCCTGGTCAGCAGGGCCGCTGCTCTGGTAAGCCAGGGCAATGTCGGACGGCTGCCAGCAATGGGCTGGAACTCGTGGAACGAATACGGCTGCAACATTGACGAGAGCGTGTTTCTCACGACGGCACAAAAGCTGGTGTCCACCGGCCTGAAAGACCTCGGCTACGTCTACGTCAACGTGGATGATTGCTGGTCCGACAAGAGCAAGGGGCGCGATTCGAAAACGAAGCGGATCATCCCCGACGCAAAAAAGTTTCCCAACGGAATCAGTGGGTTAGCGCAAAAGATTCATTCCATGGGCCTGAAGATGGGCATCTACAGCGACGCCGGTATGATACCTACTTAGCCAGCTTGTTCACGAAAGAGAGGGAAGCTGACGTATGTATAGGCACGGGAACGTGTTTGAACTATCCTGCCTCTCTCGGCTATGAGAGCATCGATGCGGCTACCTTTGCGGACTGGGGCATTGACTGTACGTTCATGCCCGTGGTGCTTGCCCTTCGTCAAAGCGCGAAGAAGGCAGAAGTTACTAAACCCTAGAGCAGATCTCAAATACGACAACTGTTTCGTCCCTTCGTCGTACAATGACCAGTACAGTTTTGAGCCGGAGAACATGAAGACGAATGCTCCTGCGAACTACGACTGGAGCACCTCCAAGACAGCGCAGCGGTATGCAGCCATGCGCGACGCCCTGCTGAAGCAGAATCGGACGATCTTGTACTCGATCTGCAACTGGGGCACGCAGCACGTCGACCGATGGGGCAACAAGACGGGCCACAGCTGGCGGTCTTCGGGCGACATCATCGCCGAGTGGTCCGGCCGCTTCTCGTTCGACAACAGCTGGGGCATCACCAACATTGCCAACCAGGCCGCCTTCTTCTGGAACGCCACCGACTTCTGGGGCCACGGCGACTGGGACATGCTCGAGGTCGGCCGAGGCAACCTGACGGTCGAGGAGAACCGCAGCCACTTCGCGCTCTGGGCTGCGTTCAAGAGCCCCCTGATTCTCGGCACTCCGCTGGGAAGCATGAAGCAGTCGACTCTGGACATCATCAGCAACAAGGAGCTCATCGCCTTCAACCAGGACCCCGTGTATGGCTTCCCTGCGTCGCCGTACAAATGGGGCAAGAACAAGGACTTCACGTACGACCCGACCTATCCGGCCGAGTACTGGTCCGGATCGTCCACCAAGGGCATCCACGTCTTCATTCTCAACTCACAGAATAAGGTGCTCAACATGACAGCCAGCTGGGCGGAGATCCCGGCTTTGAAGGCCAACGCTTCTGCCTCCTATCTCGTGCATGACATGTGGACTGGGAAGGATGTTGGTGTCTTTGCCAAGGGCTACAGCGTCAATGTCAGCCCCCATGACACAATTGCGTTGAGGATCACGCTGCCGAACGGTGAGTCTACTACTCCAGGCTCATCACATCCGGTATCTCCCAGATGACTGACGAATACCTATCAATGCAGGCCAACACCCCAACCCAGCCTGGTCACCACGGTAGATGCACATGCGGCCAAATGCCCGAGAGAGACACACTGTTCCCAGATCTCAGCGGCACGGCCGAGTTTGACGGTGGAGCAATGAAAAGGGGATGTTGATGTTGTATGTAGATGTTAGCATACTCCAAGTCATCCGCAAACCCCCATGGTTGTGCTGCATTACGCGCGTTCGTTCGCCACGCCGTATTAGCTATTGTTATCATCTTCCGTCTACTTGGGCATGTCTTACACAGCATGTTTCCGCCTAGTTGAACAGCTCGCGCTCCACCCCGCAGCATCTCTCTCAACCATACATACCTACACACCGCGGTGCCACCTGGCCCTCACTAATGCTGAGATAATCATCCATCCCCCTACCCTCCGAGCGAATCAAGATCCCGGAACCCGCAACGAAATCCCACATTCCTTACGTTTCTTGCACCACCTCCCCTTCATCCTCCCCCTCAGATCGGTCATCCTTCGCAACGCCACGGACAACAAACCGGTAGGCGGACCGGCACAGACAACCGAGCCAGAAGAGATTGAGCGCCTGCAGCGCGGCGAGCAGCACGAAGGTGATGACTTGCGAGGCGCGGCACTTGTACTGCTCCGCGGCCCAGTCGAGCCCGAACGGGCCGACGGTGGCGAACTCGGTCACGACAGAGTGTAGGATGCGCAGGTTCAGGTAGGGGCGTAGATACACCCAAGTTGCGATGCAGACGGCGAAGGCGGGGGCTTGGAGCGGGTGTGCGAGGTAGTTGAGGGATTTGGACACCTGCGTTTTCGTCAGACATTTTAGTTACGAGAGGATCATTACCAGGGGGTTTGCATTTGGTGATTCAGAACAAGCAAGCAGTGACCTGGGAAGAGCACAGAAGGAGGCTCGGTGAAGAGGACAAGCAACAGAGATAGACAGACTGGACTCACAGCAAGGAAGAAGTCGCTGATGTCGTGCGTGACATACACGGCGATGCCCATGTGCGCAAAGTGAAACCGGTAGCTCAGCCCGATCAGCGCGATAGTGATCACATGGTGG
The DNA here is from genome assembly GCA_023628555.1 of Chaetomiaceae sp. R4402. Taxonomy (NCBI): domain Eukaryota; kingdom Fungi; phylum Ascomycota; class Sordariomycetes; order Sordariales; family Chaetomiaceae; species Chaetomiaceae sp. R4402. Next base: position 215,888 of record JAMAKO010000013.1, on the reverse strand, counting down.
GCAACCAGTTCGCGGAAGTCCTTGCGGCGCCGCTCCTGGCCCAGCACCATGACGACCACCTGCTGCACCCAGAAGGCGGCCTGGATGAGGTAGTAGAACTTGAACACGGCCGCGTGACTCCGGTGCGGGAACCCCTCATACATGCCGCGCGTCGCAAAGTACCACAGCCCCGGCGTCCGCTTCATGGTGTACAAGCCCAGCGGGCCGGCGAACGCGACGTAACAGGCGGTGTACATCTGCTCCATGAAGCGCATCTGTTTGGCGCGCGACCGGATGCCACCGCGCCGGGCCAGCGGCCGGAGCACTTCGTGCATGACGAACTCGCGCACGAAGGATAGGACGATGGTGTAGAAGCACACAAAGGCGAGGTCCCAGGGCCCCTTGCCGTACCGGGGCTCGGGTGCGCCATGACCGTCGTTGAGGTCGTCGTCGAGGCGGTATGAGAGCAAGAGGAAGTTATGGACGATGTTGGACTCGGTCGGGTTGAGGGCGTACAGCGAAAGGAAGGCAAGCATGAGCGCCAGCGGCAAGGCCCAGGTGCGGCGAAGGAGCCACGGCTGGCTGTGTGAGGCGCGCCTCGGTGCAGTGGAGGACCTGGGAAGGCGCGCATGACGAGCCGACGCAGTGCGAGAGTTGACCTTGGCCCGCCGCGGCCGGGAGGGCAAGGCGCCGCTCTCTGAGATGCCCTGCAGCTGCAGCGGATCAGCCGAGGTGCTGAGCAGTGGGAAGGCGTCGGCGGCAGTCATTTCGTCGGGTTTCCAGACTGCGTGGAAGAACTCGTGTAACATGCTGTGACTGTCAACACGGGCCGTCTGAGTCGACAGCTGATCAAGATGTATGATGGCGGCATGTCGGCATGTCCCCCGAGTCCGCGGGTTCGGCGTCCGCGGAGCGCGCACCATCCGGCCACTTGCCGAAGCTGCCGGGTTCAGGAGTTGGAGCCCTCTCGGCAACGTCGCATCTTCCGCAGGCAATAACAAAGCGAACATAAAAGAAGATCTCCGTTTCTCCACCATTGACAGTTTCCCAACGCAGCGGGCCTGGAGTGAATCAGACGATCTGGTAGGGGCCGAACTGCGGAAGTGGGCCTGCATCCCCGGCATAGAAGGTCGGTCTGGAGGTCACATTGTCTGCGGGACTCTTGTGAGCAGCCCTTTGCTCGACTTTTGACAGCAGGGCTGACCTACAGTCTCCCATGAAACTGCTGGAGCGAGTGTAAATTGCGTCGATGGATCAGGTGCTTGTTCACCCTGCTGAGAAGACGTCTACCGATCAAAGAATGCAGTCTTGGCTGAGTGTATTGACACATCCAACCATAACGTTATTATGGTTATTTTCTGAATCGGATACTCCATAGGCAGACAGTGGTTGTAGCCGGAGGTTGCCTTCCCGCTGCCCGCGGCGGTTCATCAACTCGGCCTGCGAAGGAGATGCTTCAACGCTCAACGTTCTCTGCTCTTCTTGATAATACACAGACCAGTTCCGTCAAGAACTGGTGCTGAAGTGGTAGTTCTCCCACAGATACTCGTAATCCTCCAGAATGCCGGCCAGCAGCCGCGGCATGCGCTGCCGGACGCCGGCGACGACGCCCTTGGTGACGTGCTCGTAGAAGGCGCCGCGCATGGCCCACCAGCCCATGGCCCAGCCACGGCGGCCCCACTCGTCGCGCTCGAGCGGCGTCGTGCGCAGGCCGCGGTCGCGCAGCTGCCGCGCCGCCAGCTCCACGCCCACGCCGAGCACCCACGGCGTCCACGCCCGCCGCTTGTCCTTGCTGCGCGCCAGCGCGATCGCGAAGACCAGCGGCGCGAGGATGTGCAGGATCTCGGCCGCGTGCGCCTGGCCCTGCAGCCGGTTGAGAAGCTTCGCAGCCGGCTTGACGTCGTCGGCTGTCAGGACGCGCGATAGCAGGTAACCGCTCGTGTCGCCTGGCAGTGGCAGTGAGGGCAGGGTCATTCCCGTGCGCGGCATGGTCCATTCGCCGTTCGGCCCCAATTGTGGTTGACCGTTGTGGCTTTGTGGAGGCGCCGGTGCGATCCGGTCTTCGTCATCCTCTTCGAGAAACGCGGCGTCCCCGGTGCCCTCCTCGGGCGGCTCCTCCGGTATGGGATCGCGCTCGGGTAACGGCGGCGTGACAAGCGGGCGCGACCGTGTTATCCTCAGCAGCAGCAACTTGCAAAAGGCCTTGACGGCTTCGAGGAGCACGACGACGCGCCAGCGGGTGCGCTCGCCGCGACGCTTGGCGGCCATCTCGCACAGCAGCTCGACATACTCGACGATCTGCAGCACGTAGGCGACGCGGCGGTAGAGGGCGCTCCGGACCGTCCAGAAGCGCGTATACCGGCTGTGCGGGGACGGCGGGGGCGAGAGGGAGGCGGGGGCGCGTGGCAGGCGGAGCTTCGAGAGCGTGTGCGCCCGCCGCAGGAGCGCGTCGTGGTAGAGCGAGAGCAGCTGCACGCCGCTGTGTATGGACTCGGAGGCAATCTCGGCGTCTCGGAAGCGGCCTAGACGGCAGACAAAGAAGGGAGTCAGTCATGGCGGCGTTGCGATAGGGCCAGTGCCAGGAACGTGGGTTCGACGTACCGGGGATGATGTAGGTTAGCGATCGCAGCGTCGACTCGATCTGTGAGACCTGGTGTGCGTTCTTTGTAATGAATTCATCGTAAATGTTCAGCCACTGCGAAGGCATAGCCTTTCTGAAGCCGGTGTGCTTGGCTGTCGCAGACGGGTCGTGGCCATGGGAGCCCATCGCGGACAGGCGCGCGAGCGCGGCAGAATGGAGATGGGTCAGGTAGAAGATGGATGAAAATTCTCTAGCTCAATTGGCGCGGGCAGTAATCACCGCAGACCGCAATGATGGGGTGGGATGCTGCGCAGCAGATCGATCGTTGATGTTGGGATAGATGCCATACACAGTTGATGCTTGGCGTTGGATTGATGGACGTCGACATTGAGCTCTCAGCATGATGCTCAAGTGCCTGGTTCAGCTGTGCCTCGGCTGCCGGGAGCTGCTGCCCGAGCTGGAACCTCCTGAGCCGCCCCACAACAATGGGAGCCTGGAGAGTGGGGCACCTGGGGTTGCGGAGGACTTCGTAGAGGCATGCATGTTGAACAGTCGCGGTATCCGCTCTTCACACTGTCATTCAACTCCCAGCGGTCCGATGTGTGTCGATGTGGGCATGAAACCAATTAATTCAGCAGCATTTCAACTAAGGTATCTGAGAACAGAGGAGCCACTATCGTTGACGGCTTCCAGCGCTACGAGTATGGATAACCCGGATTGCAGCAACGCTGCGCAGTTCAAGCCGCCGCCCTCAACTTGGCAATCCTCGTCCTGGCCGCCTCAGTCTGCGCCTTCTCGTCGAAGATGGAGGTCACGCTTGGGTGCGCCGTCACTGCCTCGGCCCACCTGGCAAAGTTGGGCGCCTGCTCTTCCACGGCCGTCCAGAGAGCCGTGGGGTAGACGCCAGCCTTGGAGAAGGCCCTCAGGCGGAGGACGAGTGAGCCCGTGAGGACCTGCAAGAAAGGCAGAAGATGTCAGCGCCATGTCTCCGCTTAATTACAACCTCTAGCTCCCAGAGTTAAGGGGCCGTCGCTCACCTCGGCCAGGGTCAGCCTGTCGCTGCCCCCGAAGAAAGGGCCCGCGTCGGCGAGCTTGGGTTCAACCTCGCTGACGATGCCTGCGACGGCCTTTTCGACAAGGGACGCGATCTCGTCGTCCGTCTTGGCCCTGTAGATGCCGAACACGGCGCCGTTGACCTTGGAGACGTAGGCGTCGACGAACAGCGCAATGCGCGCCCGGCGGAGTGCGCCGTCTGGCTCGTTGGACGCCGGCACCAGGTGCGACGGAAACGCGTCCGCCAGGAACTGCGCGACGATGGCCGACTCGATGATGATCTCGCCGTTGTACGACAGGGCGGGGACGAGCCCGCGCGGGTTGATCTTGAGGTACTCGGCCGTCCGCGGCGTGTCGAGGTCAATGATGACCTCCTCAAAGGGTATCTTCAGCTCCTCGAGCGCGATGTGCGCCCGGTGCGCCCCTTGCCTGGCGGTTAGCTGTCTGTTGCTGACTGCTCCGTGGATACATTCAAGATCTTATGCTCACATGGGCACCGGTGGTTGGTGTAAAGAATGAGATGTGCGTCCTGGCTGCCCATGGTGTAGTATGCTTCTACTAGTACCTGTTGTTGTGCGCACGATGGTAACCGGCTTGCAATGGTTCGCTCTTCAACAGCTGGATAGGTTGTCTATGGTGCACCTGCAAGAGGATGAGGCACCCTTCAAATACCCCCCGATACCGACCCCAGTGTAGTGCAATGTTCCACTCCCGCTGACATATCAGTGGTGGCGTCATCGATGGCGCTATCGCGCAGTCGTGAACACTACGGAATACCTACCTGACGTGCGTGCGCGGAGCTGCATGAACGCCGACGCCGGCTACCTCGAGGGGATGCTGAGAAACTGGAAGTCACGCGGGAAACCATAACCCCCGATGCGGGCAGGCCGCGGGCTGTGACGGGTGGGCTGCTGGAAGGTGGTTCACCTAACTCGGAGATATCGGCGACACAAGGTTTGAGACGGGACTGTAATCTTGAACACACTGTACCTAATAAAGCGCCAAGTCAAGCCTGTTCTTTGGATGGGAGTTGGCGTATTCCGTACTAGAATGTCTCCGAGCTCCCGGGAGTGACAGCCGCATTTGTCACCCACACCTTTGCTCTAGTAATGACGGCCTAACTCCACCTCCGAGCCCACCTTGTACACAGTACGAAACATTGAACTCTTGGTGAAGAGCGTATTCTATACGGAGGTGTCTAGACTACCTGCCTAGCAGCACTCATATCATCTCTTCTTATACCTCTTTTTGCTCAGCGCTACCCCATGGATTCCCGTTCTCAGCGTTCTTGTGGGTTCCGTTTCGCGGGGGTGATTTGAGCCGGGCATGATGTGAATGGGGGCAAGGGTACCGCCGCCCTTCCGACAGCCTGATCTCCTGCTGCATGAGCCCAGATAGATGCCTAGTGAGTCTCTTCTCATGCACATGTTGTTGCTGTATCGCGCAGTGAAACTCGATGTTGTCAGCACACGGCTGCATGCTGACGGCGCAAAATTGACACAACTGAGGAATACCAGCAGATCAATTCCATCGCCGCTATGAGCGAACGTGCCTCCCTCGACTACCGAGTCTCTTGAAAAAACCGTCAGTTGCGCCCTGCCTCTTGCAGAGAGACCCAGATCTGCACTTTGGAGCATTCCGCAATGCCGAGAGCTGCAAGGAAGCCTCCGGTTGCAACGAAACCATACATGTGCTCGCCTGACTCAACATCACGACAAGAGAACAAGGTCAAATTTCACTACTCAATGAACGAGCTTGAAGTGCCCGAAAGGAGCCGCATCTTTGGCTCAGGAATTGTCGGCACATCTCGGCCACGAAGATGCACTGCGCTCAGCCGTAAGCTGGCGAGCACTCGGCGTTTTTAAAACCGGAATGAGCATGGGTCGTAGCCGGTATCCTGTCCGGGCAACGACAACAACGCGTTGATTTACCTGTGCAATTCTTCCGGTGAACGGCATGACATTGATGGCTATCTAACTCATGTGTGGTCCGGGCCTCAGGGGCATAGCGCTATTGCTGAGCCCTACCACTAAGGTTACACAAGGAACCAGCGGGCCATAGAGCGGCGAGGGCTTGCCCAGCCTGAAGCTCACCAAGACACACCGTCATTGGCAGACGAGCCCCGAGAGGAACTCGCCGATTGTGCGGGGTCCTGGTGGCCAGGGCCGCAATTTCCAAGGCAACCTCCATGGATCCATGCCGTCGCCCTTCAAAAGAAAAGCACTGGCACTGCGGGTGAACCTGGTAGTGGAAGAAAACGCACAGAGACTCGCAGCCTTTTGCCTAGACGTGTGTCCACATACCTACCTACGGTACCTACCTTACTGTCCGCGGAAGATGGGACCCTGACGGTTGGAGCCCCACCCTCTTGACATGAGGCTCCTCCTTTGCGCTGCAGTTTGCCTGCATGCCAACCTGGCCAGATGGGGGGCATGCAGAGCCTGGGCAGGCCGTCTCCCGGTGTGAGCCGAGGGGCAGAGTGAACAGAGTGAATCCCCACGCATGACGACGCGAATGCGCGATCGAGCCCCAATTAGCTGCAACCTATCCCGACGCAGAGCCCAGCACCATCTCCGAGCTAGCTTGCCCAAATCCCACGGTTCGATGGGCCCATCTTGCACAGCCGGCCCTCGAGGTGATTGGGCCGGTACATGACAGCTGCAGTCCCTTCCCTGGATTCACACTCTGCCGACCCTCTTCCGCGTCCACCATCACGCACTTGCTACAAGAACGGCGCATACTCAGTACAGATGCGGCACGGCTTCCAGACAGCGCCTGGTGGGATTTGCCGGGGATACATTCCGGTGCCGGACCATACCACACTTGGCCAGCTAGCGCTCCCTTCGTATTGCGACGATATGGGACGGTTTGACGTCGGTTGATTGAGCTGGATGTGCCTGGACATCCTTGCGAGTTGGTGCTGCTGTGGACTGTGACCCGCGGCCTGTTCGCTGACGGTATTGGAGCGCGCTGGAATCGTGATCCCCATGGCCATGCACCGGATGTCGTTCCGTTGGGGATGCAAGATTGGGTCCCAAGGGGATTGGAGTATTGTTTCATTATTAGGTAGGCGAAGCTAATTCTGATGGCGAAACTACCTACAAAGAGAGACAAGAATGTTCCACCACTTGGACCAAGCACCGCGTTTTATGACCAACGTTCCGACTATATGTAGGATCCCGACAGCCCCTGACTTCCACCCCAGCTACGATCATCTCCACCACTGCCGGCCATCAATCATTCAAAGAGCAACCGCTTCAGCCTCATTTCATGTACGTACGGGCCTTCCACCACCGCGCCCGAGGAAGGGCACACAGCGCTAAAAGTTGGATCAGATCAGCCCCAACGCAACCCATCCCAAGTCCTCTGCGCCGTTGCCGCCCAAACACCATGGCAGACAGACCCTGCGCACACTTCTCCACGCACGGGTGCACCATCTTGGTCGCCAAAGACGGCGACTTATGCGATGACTGTCAGAAGGGCGGTTGCTGAACCGCGCGTGGAAAGTCGAAGCAAGCAGAATGTCCAGATTTGGCAGTATTACGGCAGTTCCTTGATCATCACGATAATTGGAGCTGGCAGACCTGACTCGGAATGTGTCCGTCTGTTAGAAGAAACATGGCCGGCTTGCTTACTGTCACTCTGAAAGAAGGCAATGCATTATGAGCAGAAGACTGGCAAAAAGGGAAAGAATTACAGTAGATGGAAGAGCTTACTTGACAGCACTCGACAGCCGGACTGCAGCACGTATGATGTAATGTGATGGTAGGGACACCTAGTATGGGAGGCGTATGTGTAACGCTGGAGTAGTATCGATTGCTATATAGTTATACAGAACAGCCAAGAACATGTTGCGAACGACTATACAATACGCAATTGAAGTGTGCCAATGATAAGGTTCCTTTCATGGCCACGGGATAATTTGGGTTACTGAGAGCCCAACCACCCCTGCTTTGACATGGAACAACAACACCTAGTTGTCAAGGTGAGCTGAAGATCTGGTTGCAGAACGAGGCTAGTACATGCGAATGACACTCCCTCATGCTAACTTGTATCAAGATAGTGGAGCAGGATTCCTCGAATCGGGAGCTGTGATTATTGAATACTGGATGAGCAAAAACTCAGGTCACGGGTCATTATATAGCTACAACCCGTCTACAAACATCATCATCAAACAGTGGCTCCTCTCAAGGGCAGCGCGTCTCCTGGTTTGTGCATTAGTGATTCAAGGCAACAGCACGCCTTTTTTCCTGTGAACGCGTGACATACGACATCTACTCTTATATTACAGCATGCCGATAGCAGACCAGTTGCTGAGATACCCTTTCAGGCTACAATAACCATCAGTATCAAGCCAAATTCTAGTAAGGAGGGTCAAAGAAATGGCTGAATTTCTCTTGTTGAAGATACCAGCGAAACAGAATGGTGCAAGGGCAATACTATGTCCGATCTCCACAATATCCATGATGTGGCGGCTCCTAAGAAGGTACCTAATTAGTTTTCTCGCTCCTCGTTAGAGGAATATATGTAAATTCGATAATACCGGTATCCGTTCAGTTTCGAGGACGTTGAAAGTCTTGTGGCAAGCTCTGCCAAACTTTCATCGACGGCTGTACCGCAAACTGCGCCTGGAGGCCCGAATAGGCCTGCAGCAGCCGGATGAAATTTGATGTAGTCGAATCATGACCACGCCTTGATCACCTTTCCCGTCAATCCGGTTTCTCATTGGAGTTCAGGGCGTTCTCGTCTGCGCCTTAGTATTGACTAGCTGGTCGTGAAGTATCAATTTCAAGTCACCACTCCTGGTGATGTAAGTCAAAGTACCTAGCTTACTGATCAGAACCCGGACATCTTTTCTTGGGCTGAAAGAAAAATGAGAGGTGGACAGGGAAACCATGAAGCCTCCACATGAACACTGATATTCGAACCAGCGCGTCGTTACACGGATTTGGTCTCCATGATTGATCACAACAGCTAGATTTATCTGACTTTACCTAGTAGATGAAGAGTAATGGCTCCAATTCGTGTTTACGACAGCATAAAAGTACTTAGGTGCATACTATGTACATGAGACGTACGTTAGCGGTAAGAATGCCAAAAGTGAGACCCGAGCCAACCCGGCAATAGGATCAGCGAACATATTCACGGTTCATCATGCGTACGCCTCATGAACAAAGACCAGCAAGTTTCCAATTACCAAACAAGGCTGCCGTGCGTTAAGAGGACATGTGTCACCTATAGAAACCAGTACTCCTTACGTGTCGTTGATATGAGAGTGACGAGGCTTGCCGCCAAGACTCGATATCTGCCGACTCAATGGACGGGCCATCATCCTTCTGTGCTCTCTCCGATTGCTGCCACGCACAGCCCGTGTCCTATAGGTAGCCGTCTCCTGTCCTCACCGAGTCCACGGACACCCTTAAGCCACGGTCCTGCAGGCGCATCTGCATTGCTGCCCCAAAGGAGCATCCGTCCTCAGCCTTGCGGTGTACCTGCGGGTACCTGATACATGCATTCCGAGGTCGACAGGCGCTCCTATTGCCGTATCATGGACCTTTGATACACAGTTTGAGGCTCTTTGGAGCCTGATGGTCACGAAGTGTACACTCTTCCCGCCTCAGTGCTCCCACACGCCCTGTGGTCGATATGCGGGATTCCCAGCGGCCAGACCAGGCAACCGCCAGTTCAAGTTGCTCGTTGACTCGTCTCGGCCGTGATCGAAATACACTGCACCAGCTTGCAGAGCCGGCTCTGAGGCCTTTGCGAACCGCCAGAGGCCAGGGCGGCCCGATGCAATGAGCATAAATCAGGCGACATTCTCTCACATTTCGAGCGTGGTGTTTCCATGACTGTCTTGGTTCCTCTGCAACCTATCTCTCTCAGTTGATCAAGCCCTGCCCTTGTCTACTCATCTACTTCCAACTTTCTGACTCTCAACGAGCTCCGGCATGATGGACAGCACCGCCTTGTATTACACGCATTGGCAGACCGTCAGTGCCTACAATTCAAAACAGGCTGTGCTCGAGAACTGGTAGGTGGACAGTGACCGAGCTTCAGCCTCGGTCTGAAACCGCCAACACTGCCCCTTTGTCCCGCCGCGGGTTCTTGTCACTTGCTCCAGCAGCACTTTCTCAGGTTCAGATTGACCAGCTCTACTCTGGCAGGCTCCGTTGGAGATTTCAAGACGGCAACATTACCGTGCATAAAATCGTCGGATTGTCACAATTCTCGGATTGGCGACCTGCCCCCTGCCTCCCTGCCTACATGCATGCATGGTTGGTGTCGGACATGGTGGCGTTGGGCAATCACCAATTCTTCGGAGCAGACACAACGCCATGTCGGCAAAGGTTGACAGATGATAGCAGTGCTGCAGCATTCGACCCGCGCATTTGGAGTCGTTGTGACGTCCACCTTCCAGATTTCAACACCCAGGCGTGCCAGGCTCGAGCCAGGTCACCAAAGCGCCAACTCAAGCTCAAATCCGAATCTCAACCCAACAACTACAATGCAAAAGTCTAATAAGAAGAATGCAAATTGGACGTTGTGGTGTACACCAGCAGTACTTTCTCCAAGGTAATTTTTTACAGTGCAATCATTGAATCAAAGGCTGAGTGAGGGTTGTATGGTACTACAAGTTATTACCCTCCGCCTTTCTGCCACAACGGACACTCCTGGGTCACCTAACATCCTTGTGCCCATCAGCTTGTGCCCATCAATCTTGCAGACGTGCTGCGTGGGACCACGGGCTCAATACCCCATGACGTTAAGAAGCCATTTTACCTAATATCTGGGAGTCGTACCAAATTATCTCTCTTCCAGTAACGTTATCCCGTCTCCTTCATGTTGAGCCGCACAAGAATGCGAAATGTTCCCGTGCGTCCTGGCCATCGCGGTTTGCGGACTGTTCACCATCAACTCTCTCTTATGCCCTTCAGACTCATGGTGCCTGTTTTGGCATGCTATGCGATGAGTTCACAAGTCATCGATCGCTATGTTTCCATTCATCCAGGTCAGCTCGACGTCCGCCGCGAACTGCGAACCCCAGCGGTCCCAGCCGTCCGGCTTCATGGTCTCGTCCCAGTTTCGAAAGGTCTTAACTATCTCAAAGAACCTCTCCACGCTCTCCGCCGACGTTGCGGTAGGTCGAGTATCCGGTTGCGAGCTGGGCGGTGTAGTCTTCCTCGGAGAGAACGATCAGCACGTCGACGTCGGATTCGGGTCTTTCGAAGCCATGTGCGATGGAGCCGCCCAGGATGAGAGCTAAGACCCGAGCGTCCTGTTGGAGACTGGCCGGGATGTTCTGGATGGTCTGTTCATGATGGCGATGCACCTTGATTAGCGGCATAGTTTGGTTTGCTTTCTCATTGACGCGTTGAAACACGAAGCGAAGACTTCGTTGACATCATGTCAACCTGGGCTCGAGGAGCAAACTCCATTTATTTCTATTTGTGGTTGTTGGGTTGCTACCTTACACGTTTTGCCGGCGCGCCCTGTTCTCGACGGTGACTTTGCACCACCAAGTTCAGCCCCCGCATGGGGCATCGTGGCCAAGCAGAATCGAGCCTCCGGCAAATGCAGTTGGGGCCTGAATGCAATACCTACTGCTATCTTTCGGCGTACCCCGAGGCAAAACTGCGCCCGCCTTCTTACTGCGTATCCACGTGTCCAAGTCTTGAGTATTTTGGAACCCGCTCAAAATTCCGTTGTGGGGTCCCCAGTTCTAGGTTCCACGCTGGGCCGTAAAGTCTTGCGTGGCACAAGACCCTCTTCGCTCCGATAGGGCGGGCTCCGTCGAAGAACGTCGCGTCTCGGGCCGAACCCGAAGCGGCGTGTTACACTGAATGGGGACCAAGAACGGTGGAGCCTGCACGAACTTCTTTGACGCTCACAGCAACCCGTCGGAATGCGGGTAAAGTAGGTATCGTCCTCGCAACGGCCAGATTCAAAACAAGATCTGTGTTGCTCCAGACTGAGTGCGCCAAGGTGTAGGGGGAAAAGGCCACATGGGCGTTTGAAGCCCTTCAAATGACGTGACGCTAACTGTCCTACGCGGAGCTCGATGCGATGGACGGCACTCCATAATTACAGCGAAAACTTGCTGAGAGCTTGTCACGACCTGACCACAGGCCTGCTAGGGTTAGGGGTCCGGTCAGGGGCTCAAAACAAACAACAAACAACCGAGCTGCGCACGAAAGGAAAAGGCACCGCCAGAATTGATAACCCGTTATTGGCAGCGTATATGAGAGCACATTAATGAGGAGAGTGATTGTAAGCTTGCGATGGGCTTAAATGGATTCCAGTGACTCCTTCTGGCAGCTGCAAACATGCTTGAGTGTTGCCTTGCTACTCAACCCGACGAGCCAGTTTGCTGGAGTGTGGCCGTGATTATGACAAGTAAAGTCATACAAAAAGCTTTGCTACGAAACCACGTCCTTAGCTTCCAGAACAAACGCGAGAATGAGTTTCTGTCTTTGACGTTGACAAACATGGTCAGCGGCATCGTAGTCTCTCGCAAACGATGAGTTGCTCCAAATTTGGTAGCATACATTTGCCGTTGAACTTCTACATCTGCATTGTAAAATCATGCTCTTCTCACATATCAGGCTACTAGGCACTAACATATATTTCGGAACCAACCTACAGTTCCAGGTAGCACTAGGTTCAAGATAGTTGTGCGCGGAAACTGCCTACCTTATTCGAATGGATACGAAATAGGCAGAGAACCAGAATTGAATTGAGCCGCATCTAGAGTGTTGCGACTTGAATCACTAACTTATTTGTTTTGTTGTTGGGGCTTCACAGCACTCTCAAATCCCGGCTGGCTGGAGTTGCCAGCCGCCATGAAATGCTGAGGTGCCATCTAGGCTGGCTTTCATCTGGTCTTGCTGAGTTTACGAAACTCGCGCGCACGTTTGTTTCTTTCTCCCGCCCCGAAGTTTCTCGGCTGAGGTGCTGCAAGCGATTCTCTCCCCACAACTCGAACTTTCCCTCCAAATGCTTGCTGTTCTAGTGCCCAGCATTTGCTCAGCAACCACTGTCTTTGAGTGATCGGCTGCAGTATTCTTAAAGCTGGCATTGTGACACGGGATTTTCAAGGCACATTCCCGTCGTTTATGCGGATTACTCAAGAAAAGGTACGACCCATATGAACAGCTTCGCCCTCGTGGCCGAACTAGCTGATTCCAACCCCCCAAGCCTGCAACCACAGCGGTTCAGAATGGCCGATCCACCCAGAAACGATGAGCCCTCGCGCCGGATGGGCCAACAGGGTCAAGTTGAGGAGCAAGCCGAGGAAGACCTCGTTGACAGCCCGACCGTGGCGACAACGATCACCGTCTGGCAGCCCTCTGCAGTTGTGTACAATTCTTACCCCTCCAACACTGGTTTTCCGACTCATCGCTACGCGACGTCAGCGCCTGCGACCGCCGTTGTTGCAGTGCCACGGGGTTTTACCCTCCAAGGGACTCAGTTTCAGTTGGGAAGCGTCAATACCGACCGTCTTGCTGCCAATAACGCCCTGCAGGTAAGCCTGCTTGTACCAAACAAGTAACGAATATCTTCGCAAGTCAACAAGGCTAAAACGCGATTCCAGACGCAGAGATCTGCTTCTGCTCTTGTTGTAGGCTTCCAAGCCCTCAGAGTGGACGGCCCTTCCAACATCTCCGTTGGATCTGCACAGGTCGGAATGCTCGAATCTCACGTCACTGGTCCCATCGACCAGTACAATATACAAGATGGCAGTTCCAACCAGACCACCTTGTGCACTCCCCGTGATAACCAGCAGGTGGCCAGACCGTTCCAGCCTAGCACGATGGCGGACCCGTACTGGAGAATCAGACGCGAGAATCCAACCTTGCAGGATATCGCTGGCAGGATTGCCGCCGGTGTCTCCCCCAACTACAGGGGGGACTACACCTTGGCCCGGAACCGCCCAGCGAATATCTCGTCCGAGCAGAACTGCTCGGTGTGGATCACAGGGCTGCCGCCCAACGTCACCGTGAACATGCTTCTGGCGGCTATCCGGAACACCGGTCGAGTCTGGGCGACCGTCATCACTCCTCCCACGGCGCGTTATCCGACCGCTGCGGCCAAGGTCACTTTCTTTACGGCTGCGGCGGCTCAGACCCTGCTGGCTCGCGCCAATAACGCTATTCTGCCTGGCCTCATTGTCAACGGTCGCCGTGCGAGTGTTCAGCCCGACCGAAACCGGGTTACCGAGGCCGTCGCTCCTAGCGACCACACGCGGGTTATCAGCATTGCCGGCCCGAGGGATATTGTGACGGTAGAGAACCTCACCGCGTTTTTCTCGAGAAGTTTTGTTTACGAACTCGACATGATCGATCCCCTTGTTCTGGGACAAGCAATCAACATTCTCGAGTTTCACTTTGGCAGCTACCGATGCCAGGCCCAGTGGGCCTGGCGTAATCTTCGCAACAACCAGTTCCTTCAGGCACAAAACGTGCGAATCAGGTTTGAGCGGGATCCCTGCGACTGGCGGGGTTAGGCCGGGCTCAGGAAACCAGGGCAAGCAAGCTTTCTGAAGTCGTGAGAAACACCGAGGCTTACGACCCCCAAAGCTCCGCGTAGATAACGGTGACAAGTTCCACCGATTTGACAAGCTCTCTCAAAAGTATTGCGGAATGACCAAGCCCGTTGGCCAGTGAAAAATATGCTTTGGGCACGCTGTGGTGTCTGGGAGCGCCGTAGTGGGGAGCGAATGGGGCGAGGCTCGAAGCAGTTTGCTCGGGGTTCGGCTGGGTGGATTTGTACCTCATCACGATGAGGTCTGTGGTGGACAGGTTTTACTTGGGATCATTTTTGTTCTTATGCGGCTGGTTTCCGTATTGTCAGGACAGTGTATATTACTTGAACAGCACGTCCCGTCATGCCATGCACAAACTAGCAATTTGTCAATGTCACTGGGCCAAGGCCGTGCTCTTGATCCCAAATGATGAAACATGTGCAGGTGTCAATGGCAGCTTGACGAACCTACCAAGACGCTGAACCACGTCTTGTGGCCTTTTCTCGACCCCATGTAGAAGCCACCGTCTAACCATTGCCACACGTCTTTACCGGGGTCGTCGAAGTCGTCAGCGGGCTACGCGGGCGGTCCCAATTCCAGTTTTTCACCCCCCACTGACCACCCTCTCCACAACCTCCACCCGCACGCCCTTCGAGTCCAGCCTCGGCGTCGCAACATGGTAGTCATGCAAGAACGCCACGTCCTCCTCAGTCGTGCCCACGAGCCTCATCTCCCAGCGCGCCATGGCCGCGACGGCAGCCGCCATCTCGGCGTTGGCCAGGTGCATCCCGACGCACATGCGCGGGCCCTTCATGAAGGCGAGCATGTACCTGCGACGGGCGGCGCCGGCGGCACCGAGCCAGCGCTCCGGGTCGAAGCGCCAGGGGTCCGGGAACAGCGCCTCGTTGGTGTGCACGAGCAGCGTCGACGTGCTGAGCGGCGTGCCCGGCGGGAAGGTGTAGCTCGTCCGGTTGTCGGCGGAGCGGTAGACGATGGGCTTGTCTGGGCACACGCGCGGGTTGCGGCCGGTCAGGCCAAAGCTGAGGCGATGGGCTTCCTGGATGACGCCGCTGAGATAGGGCAGCTGGTCTGGTGGAGTGGACGGGTGGGCGGCCAGCTCGGCGCGGAGCTTGGCCATGGCTGGTGGGTTGGCGAGGAGGTGGTAGTGGGCGAGGGTGAGAGACTTAGCGGTGGATTCGGTGCCGGCCATGACGAGCAGCGTGGCCTCGTCTTCGAGCCGGTGCGGGGCTTTCTCCGCTGGCGGCAGGGCGGGACTGTCCCGCAGGGCGGCGAAGATGGTCGGCTGGAAACTGCTCTCGTCGGCGCCGCCCAGCTTGCGTGCGAGAATGTCGCGGATCTCCTTGCGAATGCTGATGCGGAACCGGATCATGTCGCGGACGCCGGGTGGCGTGAACCGCGCGCCGATGTTGGGCGGCAGCTTCCGCATCAGGTCGCGCACCCAGGGAAAATGGAGGTTGAACTTGACGCTGCGGAGGACGCCCGAGACGTTCTCGCGCTGCGTGTGTGCCAGGGCGGGGTCGCAGAGCAGGTCCTGGCCATGCCCAAAGCAATACTCGCGAACGACACTGCAGTCCCGCCTCGTCAGCTCCAGACCGGACGGCAGGTACACCGGTTTGGGGAGGACGCTCACTCGTTGGCAAGGCCAAAATAGAGATCGGACAGATTCAGCACCACCTCCGTCTCTCGAGCTTGTGCGAAATGGCGCTCCAGCTGCTCGATCTTGCTGTCCAGTCGCGGGGCTAATCGAGCGATGTTCTGCTTGGAAAAGAAGGGGTTCAAGGCTTCACGACGCCGTCGATGAAGATCGTGAGAGACGGCGCCACCGACCGAGGTGTTGATGCCGAGGCCCTTCACTTTGTGGATGTCCTTGTCTCGCTTGTGTCCCGGGCCGGGAGCGTAGATGGTGTCGACAAACTCGGGATCCGATATGGACACCTCGGAGGGGGTGATGCGGACGACAGGACCTGCGTTGCCGACGATGAGTGGAAACGTCCAGCCACTGCAGGCTGCGATAATCTGGTTCGATGAAGAGGCATTGGCTTTGTGCATGGCCTGACTTACCGTATTCCTCGTGTAGCTGCCTGATCTTGAAGACATACTGGCCCGGCTTGACGACGTCAAAATAGCACTCGTACCACGACGTGAAAGCCGCAAGCCGCGGGCCCGGCAGGGATGCGAGCGGGCTCAGAAACAAGCGGTAGACGGCCTGGGCCGCCCCGATGCACAGCACCAAGCACAGCACTCCGGCGACAAGCCAGTCCAGCCGCACAGCCAACTCCATTGCACGAAGTGGTTTCCGAGGGCAATGAAACACCGAGCCTCGGACATTGGTGGACCGACCGACGACTTGCGACTTGCCCTTGATATCCGTTGTGGCGTCGCTGTCCCGCTTCGGGAGGGTCGGGTCAAATGCGGCTGTGTGGCACGGAGGTGAGGGGGTCCTCCAGACGTGCCAACGAGGGGGTGCGTGGACTCAGGGCTGCATGTAGCGCCACACACACACACACCAGTGACGACCTTCCTTCAGCGAGCATGAATCTGATCCCCATGGCAGGGACGAGGTGCGCTAGCATGCGCCTGCAAGTCATTCGCTTTAATGGGACTGCGGCAGAAGCAGTTCAATTATGGGCAACGGCGAACGTTTTGCGCAAGGATTGAGTCCACACGCCTTCATAACTGTGTTTGACAACATGAACGACATTGTGTTTGACTACGGACTCGTCTCAGCTCCCGTGCAATGATCCTCACTGGCCGCCTCCAAGCATCAAGACCCCCCCCCCCGGGTTCCGAAACATGCCGCTTCAGCCCAGCATCACATCTTCAGCATCGCATCACCAGCTGCACTCGGGGCTCACAGGCGACAGGTCAATCCCGTTCACGACATTGGCGCCTGCACGTTCACATGCCGTTTAGCACATCGACTTTACAACACAGTGGCGGCTGCTGTTGGCTCTGCATCACACGGACACCAAAACTGTGATCTCACCTTCAGCTGTCGTTCCACCACAAATGATGGGTTTCGGGCTTGGAGCCGCGCTCACAGCGGAAGCCACGGCGGCGATGATCGCCAGGAAGATCGACGTCCTCATGGCGGGTGAGATAACTTGCAAGTCGCTGGTGCTTTCTCAAAACTTGTGGCGAGGGAGGGTTTTGACGGCAACATCAACGACACAAGCAAAGAGCCCCCAGGCTGATCGTTCCCGAGGTGCACCTTATATCTCGGCTTATCTCAACCTACCTACTTGGTACGTGAATGGTGCCCTCCTACGCGGCGTAAGCAATGAGCGACCGCGCATCATATCAGATTGTCGGTGTGCTGTTATGTGATGAGACTGACAGACAGACAGCCAAGAAGGACATCCCGCCGTGCCGCTTCCGTCTGACAGGTTAAGTTTCATGATGCATAAGTGAAGGGCGCGTTGCCGCGCCGCTGCGTGAGGCGGGACCGCAGACCGTCATCACGCCCGTCGTGCTCTGCGCTGTGTGAAGGGCCTCGGTGAGAATCTCTCAATTTAGACAAGAGACGACCGCGTCTGCACCGTGCATCTCGGTAACGGGCCCCTCAGGCAGTCGCTGCCAGCCGAGGGATTCTGTTGGCGGCAGACGGCCCGACTGACAAGGAGCTCGTCTGCATCCCGACATTGGTCCTCCAATCGCATCCGCACGCTTCGACACAATGCGCCGGTTGGGAACCTAATTTTGGGCCGCTTTACCGTGGCTTCGAGTCAGCGGGTCCCCTCGACCGAGACATGTACGCAGTACGCAGTTCTTGGATGCAGAAGAAGTCGTCGTACAGTATTAGCTGGATACCGAGGCTCGGCTTCAGACAAATGCTCGGTACATCCACAGTCCAACGTTACGCGGTCGATCGGATCGCCCACAACGTAACCACCCCGCTGGGGCCGCTGGCTTGCGTTAGCCCAGCCACAGGGGACCGGTCCGCCTGGAGTGCCCGGCCCGGCTCACTGGCGGGTTCTAGTTGGCCGTCAGGATTCGTGGCTGCTTATCCGTATCCGTACACGTGTAACTACAGGGTGGTAACGGACCTGCCTATTTAGGGAGGTACAGCCGCTGGGCATGCGAGATTGGTGGTGTAACGATGCATTCAGGCTTGCTCTTCGAACACTCGCATTCCCTCCGATGGACCTGCCGTGGTTGGACTTGCAGACGCGAAAGCATTAGGGCTGCTGATCTTGCAGCTTGCCGTCTGTACAACGAACCATGTTGCGCGTACGTAGGGGACATGAGCCAGTGGGGAACTGGAGAATCGTTGCAGGACACTTCAATGAGTTCGTTCGTGTTGCGTACTTGTTGTTACAAGCCACCAATCACCGAGGCAAGACGTGGTGACACAGCAGCAGATATCCATGCACCTCCCAATCAACCGCGCTGCGCCCCCGGCTGTAGGTCCTGCATGGCCACCGTCTCCTCGCGAGCAGAGTTCCGCTCTGTCGACGTGGAGAAGCGCTCATATGGATGCGACCGGTTGGAGGACGCTTTGTTCGAGGCTGAATCGCCCGCCGCCGCCGCCGCCTCTGTGTCGGCTGCAGCTCGCCGTCGTCGGCTGCTGCCCGTGGACTCGGCCAACGACTCGAGCGAGAAGACGCTGCGTACCGTGCGCACCATCTCCTCGAGCGAGAACTTGCTCACGAGCGGCCAGATGGTCGGCAGGCACGCTGCCACCACAGACACCCCCATCTCCACCATGGACCAGTAGATCTCCGTCGTCAGATGTCCGATGCCGTCTGCGTTTTGGTACGGGTCTGGGCAATGTGTGTGAGTGGCCGCACGGCGTACCGTACAGTTTACACGATGACAGAACAGGGAACGTACTGTTGGTCTGTTGGATGAAGATGGCGAGGCGGTAGGAGCCGGCTATGATGACTCTGCATGATGTTAGTGTATGGATGCCAGAGGGACGAAGACGTTGTTGACTCCACTTACACTGCACCAAGAAGGAACACACCGACGACGGCGAGCTTCTTCGTCGGCGTCAACCTAAGCCGAGTGACCTGGAGTGTCGTATGTTCATCAGCAATGCGCACGATATGTGCCATCATGCGCAGCAAGTCACGTACCCAGTAGATCGGCATGGCCAGGATCAAGACATCCGTGATAACGTCGGAGATGCAAAACGCCTGGAACATGGGCGTGCTCCCATAGCAGTTGGCGAGCAGAAACTTGAGCGGCGCCCATAGAGCCCAGAACTGCGTGCCGCAGCGGAACAAGATGGCGAAGAAGAAGCCCAGGGTCCAGATGACGACGACGCCGACCATGCCGAGGGACAACCAGCCGAAGACATCGCTGCTGGAGACGAAGATGCGCCGGTAAAAGAACAGCACCGACAACTTTGCCGTGCCAAAGGCAAAGCACTGCACCAGGTCAAAGGCCCAGAAGATCTTCTCCGTGATGATTTCGGCGTCGTCGGTTGCTGAAAGATAACCCTTCGGGCCTCTGCCCTGTGGCGTCGGCTGCGCCAGGCCACCCAGAGCCGAGCCTTTCCCGGTTCACGTGTGTCAGCACTCAAAGGCGCCACAACATGGGCAGTCGTGGAGAGGGCGTGAGCCGTGAACCCACCAACTATCATCATGACACCCAACCCGACCGTCAGCACGAGAGACGAGAGGATGAGCCAATCGTCAATGCCGAGGCCGGCTCGGACGCGTTTGGCTCGGACATAGAAGCGGAGGGCCACGGCGATGCACGGAAGCCCCGAGAGCACGGCGCCAACGACGATGACGCTGGCTGGCGTGATGCTGCCCTCGCTTGTCGTCAGGAACTGCTCCGGGCCCGCGTCGACTGTCGAGTTTGCCGTCGCGTTCGTCATGTTGGGCAGTATGAGGCAGAACGGCGAGTCGTGTCAATCGCTGGAGTCCTGGCGTGTCCCTTCGAGCTTTCGCCCGTGGAACATTTGAGAGCACCGAGTGCCCGGCATGCCGTGGGGGATTGCGGGTGGGAAGAAAGGCGGGCTGGGAGGATCGATCAATGGGAAGGACTCGGGAGAGAGACATGGGTGGCCGCAATATCGGAATCCGCCGGCCTCATGCAGGAGGGAGGGTTGCAGCAAGCCGCTGACGAGCCGCTCAACCCGGCACACACCCTCCCTGCGCCTCCCGCCATCCAATGCTGACCTGAGTCGGGAGCCGTCCAATTAGTTCCTGAAGTTCGAGTGGTCAAGACGCCGAAAGGACCACTGTACGACACTAATGGGTTATGCCTGAGCCGCGCAGCCAGCTGCTAACGCTCAAACATTTTAAGGGTTCCTGTACCACTAGGGGAGCATAATACTCGCCTTCCTACCCTGACCATGTTCCAGAGGTGTTGGCAGGGTATGTCCGAAGCCCCCAAGACATTGCAGCGCTTGCTTAACCCCGTGTGTCTTGACACAATCTGGGCCTGGACCTGTGTTAAACCGCACGTTTGCGCTCATCCCACCACTTACACACACAGCGATGTCCGAGTCAACGCCTTTCACAAAACGCCGCGACTCCTCTGACGGCTCTGATCAAGACGAGACAGAACATCCGTATGATGCCCCAGACACAGCACTGTCCGCTTCTGGGCGTCAGACCCGGCACCAGCGTAGAGTGTCGTGCGTGAAAGGCACAACCCTGCTCCTATCCCTTGTCTGCAACACCCTCCTGGTGTTAGTCCTGGTCTGGGATCTTGCAGTCCACCACCGGGGGCAGGATCCCATCGTCAGTGCGTCGCCAAGTCCGAATCACCCCTTAATAGGCACGTCGTATTCCTCGAGTTGCTAGGTCAGAGTCGAATTCTGACTTCCCTGACATGGCGTGCAGTCCCGCCAAGCATCGACAAGGTGCTGCAGGTGCCCATGCGCTGGGCGTTCGAGTACAGCGCGGCCGACGCCTCGGGCATGGACGAGGTGGATTACAACTGGGAGCACATCGACGCCTCGCTCGGCATGGTCTCGATCCCGCATGACACGGCGGCCCAGCACGGCCTGCCGCTCACCATGGACGATCCGCAGGACGCCGCCAAGGGTGTTTATACCATTGAGGGGTACCACTCGCTGCATTGTCTCGTACGCTCTGAACTCTCAACTTCTCTGCCCACCTGGTTCCTTGCCTACCCCTTTCAATCCATGTCTCGTGCAAGACCGCAGGTTGCGGCTAAAACTGACATGGACAATCAACGACACCAGGTGGTCATGCGCCGGACCATGTTCCAGCTCGCGCGGCGCGAGCCGCTGACCGTGCCGTTCGGCCACTCGACGCACTGCTTCGGCGCGCTGCTGCAGGCCGTGCTGTGCCGGGCCGACTCGACGCTGATGCACATGTGGCCCGACGCAGGGCCGGGCGACGGCCAGGTGCGCCAGTGCCGCAACTGGCCTGCCCTGCGCGACTGGGCGCGCCGTAACTCAGCGTGCATGGCCACCAACGAGACGGGCATCGCCAACCTGGACCTGGAGAACTGCGACCGGATTCGCGAGGGGGACGGCGTGCTCCTGCGGGATTGGCCGGCGCAGTGAAGCCTGGCGTGTTGAGGCCTGGACAGGTGGAGGGTTGATATGTCTGCTTACGGCTCAGACAAACTGGGTGGCAGATTCCGGGATAAGATGAGCTGTATATAAAGAAATACTCAGTTCGAGATGGCCGAGACACTTCAAGTTCTCACATCTATGATACTGCGGACTCGAGGAATGGGTAGGCACAAGTATGAGATAACAACCTCTCAAGATTCCCACTACCCAATCATGAGACCTGAGATCACGGAGAGATCGGCGTCCTCCTCCTCCGGAGCAGCCATCAGCAAATCTTGGCGGGGACCTTCCCCCTCGGCGAGCTGCGTAGGGCTGAAGTGGAAGAGGAAGTCCGGAGCCTCGTGAGAGTGGACCGAGGCGGGCATGATGACGCCCCTGCTGTACTGAAACCCAAAGCCACCAGCAGGCAAGCCCGGCGCAGTAAGCACTTTTGCTGTCTCCAAGAACAATTGGCGGGAAACATTCCCGCGGGCAACCCGCTCCAGCAGGGCCACACGAACATCCTCCATCGGCCGTGTGCCAGGCCGGGCTGTGTTGTCCAGAATAAGCACGACCTCCTCGAAGTTGTCGAAACCAATCAGGTAGTCGCGCAGACACGTTATCTGATGCAGCCACTCGTTGTATAGCATCATCAGAGCCGGCGAGCTGCGGTGGCTTCGCAGCAGGCGTCCCGCGGGGGGCAACCATTTGTGGCCCTCGCAGGGGCTGTACACCTTCAAGGACGGGTTCCCTACAGTGGCGTGGTTGAACTCGCTGGCGTACTGAAAGAGCGTCTTGCCGATGCTCAAAATGTGCCGTGTCAAGCCCGAAGGCTGTTCGCTGTTCCAGTCGACCAAACGGAGCGTGGCCTCGCGGCCCTCGTGAGAGAGGCTGGCCAGCAGACCGTCCAGGAGGATGGCTCGCGAGTCATCTTCACCCGGACCATCGGGGCCTAGCTGAACAATGACGCTCTCGAAAAGGATGGAAATCTCGCGCATGAACTCCCTTGCCGTGTAAGCGTCAGGGCGGAACCGCCAATCGTGGTATTCGGTTGCCGGTGGCAGCGCTTTCTGTACCTTCCCGCCATCGACGGGGTCAGCGGCACAGCCTTCGGCAGGCTTGCAGAATGTTGGCAAGCTGTTGGAGCTTGAAGACATGTTGCGCAGCTGGGGCTGAGAGGCGAAGGTCTTCGATGCCGGCCGCTGAAAGAGACCAAGGTTGGACAACAGGGCAGCCAACGCAGACGCTTGACGCATATCGCAAGTAGCAAGAAACGTTAAATGGGTGTTTGGGATCGATGCAATGTTCATGAGCCCGTCTCTAACTAATGAATGGCTATATGTATTTACATGTAGTCTCGGAGTCGTGTCGTTGCACCACGAGCGGCCAGATCCACCAGCAAGACCTCAAACCTCCGAAGTCCGAAGACTCGTCCAAGTCAGCATATTGCATAATCTGCAGGGAACATGACGACACAGTGCCCAGCGACAACCCTCCCTCAGTCTCTCATCAACCCAGACAGCCATATGGCACGCTCCAGAGAAGCGCTCGTACGCACAGATGACGGGGATCATCGACGCAGACAAGCCTCAAGCATGCTCATACCACTGAAGGGAGATAGACACGTCCCACACATTGCTTCAGTCCTATGCATCTAGGCTGCTTACACAAGCTGTTCACCAAGTTCTACTTCACTTCACGACGGTGAGCGATGAGTAACAGGACAAGCCCTCCCGGGACAGTAGCACCGACTAGCAGCGGGTAAGACGTCCGGGTAGCGAACATTACCGCCCATCACAGTTAGTTATGTTTTGGTTGCTAGTAGTCTCGTCAAACTCTCATCGAGAGCACACTGACAAGGAGGCGGGTGAGCTCCGGCAGCCGCGCGAACCAGCCACGTCCGTCATTGACAAAATCCGAACCATGACCGACACCAGCACCTCCATCGCACACCCCGTTGTCACCGCCTCCGTCCAGTTTGCAAACAGCGTCCCCCACACTCAGTGGCCGCTCGACCACGTCACTCCCCAGTCTCCGTCGCGCCTCGTGCCATTTCTCTTCGTCGTCAGCCAGCCACAGGGCATCGCTGCAGGGCAGGACCATGGCCTCTAGCACGTCCATCGGCAGCAGCGGTTCAAAGTATCCCGGGTCGAGCGTCCGGGTAATGCCGAGAAGCTGGTGGATGATGGCAACCAGAGATATGGTGCGCCGTAGGGACTCGTGGACCACCCACCTGTCCCAGTCCGGGTCGAGAGAGATGGAATCTGATAGGAGCCAGGGTGAGGTGGTTAAGAGGTTCTTGAGCAAGCGGCGTGTGGCCTGTACACCCACATATTAGTGCGACGGCCCAGTAGCAGATATTACACTGGAGAGAGGAAGGTAACGGCAGTGGCAGAGCAGCAGATCGTGCAAGAAGATGGAATCAGTCGAGTCACAACTTGCCCTCACGAGATACTCCTGGTGCAGCACCGCAGTTGCTAGCTTCGATCGATAGCGGTTCTCAGACAGAAGACCCTCGATTTGGTAAATGCACATGGCATGTAATATCGCACAGACTTGTTCGAGGTCTTCAGGTGTATCCGAAATGGAGGGCTACCGCAAGGGAGCGTCAGAAAGTTGCCCTGCCACCCAGTGATCGGACAGGCCTCGTACCAATTGCTTGATCAACTTGTCTCTTCGCTCACGGAAGGTGTCGCAGACAAATGCCAGCCCCGACTGCTCCGAGTGCAGCTTCATGCCCACGCAAGCCATCGCCACGGCGATGGGTTCGGGCACTCCCAGTGGTGACTGGCGGCACAGCCGGGGGTGGATGAACGGCGAGCAAAACGTCTCGGTCAGCATGCGCAGGGGATACTCGGCCGTCATCCTGAGTGCCTCCTCCAGGCTGATCATGCCAGGCATCGGAGGATCGTGGGGTGTGTACGACGCCTTGACGAGGTCCGAAAGCTTCGTGTTGCCTGATGGATCCTGAATGACTGGTTTTGTCCGACGGCCTAGAGGAAGCGGACTGGTCAAGCTGCCGTCGGGACAGATGTAGGAAGTGCAGTTAGCCACGGAGGTTTGCCATTGCTGGGTGGGTATACCCGAGATGCTGGAGACAGTTGCGTCCGCGTCGGCAATCGTGCAAGATAATGAGGACACACAAAGGGCAGGGTCCAAGTCTTCCAGCCAGCTGTGCCCACGCCCATGCTGGCGCGTCTCATTTTCATGGCCAAGCATATCCGGGACCACAAACGTTGGATCTAGTGGGTCAGGCATCCAGATGTCGTCCACAATCAGCGGCGTTTCAACCCTAGATGAAATCATCCGACCGTCAATGCTGGCGTTGATCCCCACCGCTGGGGTTCGGTCATTGTGAGCATCGTGCTGCTGATGCTTTGGGCTGCTCAAAACCTCCATGTTGCGTGGGCACACTTCCGAGTCTAGCAACGGATGACATGTGTCAAGGGCGTGGTTGGCCGCATCACCTAAAACGTCGGTCGTGTCTGCTATGAAGTTTGATAGCAGGGTCAGCATTGCTTCGTCTTCGATCAGGCAAGAAGACACCCTACTCGGTTCCGGGACCTCTCCGACAACCAATGCAAGCAGACACTCTGGGGGCGTTCGTGTTTGTGGTTCCAACTTGTATTCGCATAGCACGGAACGCAAGACACAGCGGCCACCTAAGTTTATGTTACCAAGAGAATTGTGTTGAGTGCCCGAGAATGACGTACACGATGGCCGCTCATTGTCACACTTGACCTTGGATAATGCACACCGCTCGCAGGCCTTTTTCTTGGCCTTTCTGGCCTTGCCAACCAACCTTTCGCAGCGACGTTGGTGGCGATCCCGCAGGTCTTCTATATGGTGGCAATCATTAGGCTGCATGTGATGTGAGCGATAACCCAAGGCAGGGCACGCACGTACTGCGACTGAATAGCTTGAGACAGAGAGAACACTGGTGAGAGCCTGAGACATTTTCGCCATTTTGGGCTTGGCCCTTGGCCATCTCCATCGCAACCAGCTCTGCGGTTTGAACCAAGCTCTAGGGTCGCGAGCGGTAACGTTTGCTGGACGGTGGCCAGACGGCTGGCGATGATCAAAAGCTGGCTAACTGCAGACAGTCGTCTGTCTGGTTTTGGTTTCGAACATATGTTGTTCTCTGGCTTCTCACCATTCCGACAGCCTGAGCTAAGAGAAGGCGGTACAGATCCTGGTGTTGCTGTAACGTATAATTAAGGGCCCAAATTCTGATTTATCAGCCAAGATAGGTTTCTGAGCTTAGGTAAGTGAGGCGAGGATCATCGGCCCAACCCGGAGTTTACCCTACTAGCTTACATGATATTCTGTGTTATCATTGAGTTGGAAGGCAGCTTAAAGACTCTTACACATACACAGTTAAAAGGTTCTGCGCATGCTGTTCATCTAACTATTACCATCTGTAAATTGATACACTTTGAACGGTAAGCAGCCCTTGTTTAAGAGCACAGACTTTCACAAACAGAGGTGGCAAAAGCGCGTGCCAGCCTGGATAGCTAAACAGTTGGGCGGGAGTAAGAGACTTCCTATTCCCCAGGAAAATTGGCTGAGACGCTTCAAAGTAGTGATGACGCAGGAATCTCTTATACTACTTAAAGGTACCGACAACAACACGACAACCTCCGTTGGCGGGTATGTATCCGTGCCTTCCTTTTCTATGCATGCGGCTGCTCGGATTTTGTAACTCCGTGGGAGGACCCCACGCACAATTCGCATGTGAAGGAAGACGTTCCAAAGTTCGTGCCGAACTGGACAGGTACGCTGCACATCATCACAATCGTCACTTCTTTGATTCGCTACCATACCATGCAAGCAGCGGATTGACCATGGTTATCCTGCGCTCGGACTCCGCTGCCGAATTTTTACTGCTTATGTGCTCCAACTGATGAGTCGAGTCTGTTTCTGGGTTTGTGCCGATGCGAACTGCAATCTGCACCTGCAAGGGCACCCTCCACTTGCATCATGAACTTGGTTGCCCCATTCCTTCAGTGTCTCAGGCAAGAGCTGTCGGCAGGTCTGGACCAACTTTCTGATAGGCCAGTGGGGTCGAGTGCTACCCTCCGGAGCTATCTGACGACGCCAACGGCCCGCGCCGTTAGGTGGCGAAATGCCAGGTAGCGTGAGCCTTGAACTTGCTAGTAAGGATTTGATGGTGGTAGTCCCTGATAACTTGGAGAGCGGCAGAATTCTAGGTTTGGGGGCAACATAACCATCAACGGCGCACTATATAGCGGCGCCCACGGTCGTCTGGATCACCATGTTCAACTTTCGTCCGCCTGGACGGTTGGCGACACACATTTGACATCGGAGTACTGTGCAGCGTGCTATGTACTCAGTATAGCGCCGGATTCAGAGCCTGGGCGCCCTGGCCGTCCTCCATTTCCACCTGGAATCTAGTGTACATACGCGAGGTTACAATCCACCCGCTTTCGGCCTTTATCCAATCGGGTTCCACCCGGTCGCTGGGGCGGTCATGCAAGGCGTGTCTTAGGGAAGGTTCATTTAACACTGGGTTCCGGCGGGCTGGGACCTGACAGCCTCGCTCCACTTTCGACTTGAAACCAGCAATATGCTCAGTGGTGACGAGAATCTTAAGATGGCGAGGAGCCTACCTACCTACGCTTCGTTGAATCCGTGCTTCATCTGTTCCACCAACTGACAAGTCATATCGTCCGCCCGCAGCAGATCTGAGCCTCACATGGACGGTAGGGACATGCGCACTGGATTCTTCTCCATTGCTTGGTAAAGCGGATTGGACACTGTGTCTTCGCCAAGCACGTACAAGCACACATATCTTGTACACTAACATGTATATGTTTGTGGTCTGTATCTCCTTTTCAGATGCACCAGGGGATTGCCACTTTTGTCCGTGCTGACACAGTATGGCATACATAGTGTACATGCGCAGTACCTAACTATACCACGTAGTGTACGTATCCGTACTGAGTTCTGCGTCCACACAGGCACAAGACCCATGACAAATGGGATTTCAGCGGGGAGCGTTTCCGAACCAGTTGAACAGCTAGAGCCTGCATGAATGATGAGAGCCAAGCCGTGGGTGGTGGGGGAAACCAGGGGGCCTGCGCAAGGAGCGGCGTGCAATCAGAAACGCTTGTCTTTGCTCCTCTACCGCGCAACAGCTCTCCCAACTCACGTAGATTCTCACTGGGCACACGTAGTATTCCGTACTGAGTACACGTGCACGTCAAGTGTAGACACCAAATCTTTCCCACGCTGTGAACGATGTACTGTGCACATATTGCAGTACTATGTACTGTACCTTGTCCAGCGTGCGCTACAGGGGGTGGGAGGCACCTCGCCAGGGTGAGACCAAACAGGGGAGGAAAGGGGCCGGTTGGACAATCCTTTGAGAGTGCAGTGTTGGTTCAGCCGTCTTCCCCGCATGCAATGTCTTTCCCCACTTCCAAGAGCAGACAAAGAGTGCCGTGCAACACTGAAACGACGTAACGGTGCCTTGAAGCGAGTGTCAAGTCGAGGGGTTCCCTCTAATAATGGCTGGTGAGTCTTTAGTTGGAGTACCAACCTGGTACCGCCCTGGGGCCGCCGCAGAAATGACACCGATAATGGACAATTACATGCAGATCATACGCTCGGAATTTTCCCCCTCCCCCCCACCCTGAACGCCGCGGAGATTCATTCTCCTCACACAATGTCGGCATCCCTCCGCCGCTTTTGCTCGGTGTGCACCGACACGGTCGTGT
This sequence comes from Chaetomiaceae sp. R4402, assembly GCA_023628555.1. Lineage (NCBI taxonomy): Eukaryota > Fungi > Ascomycota > Sordariomycetes > Sordariales > Chaetomiaceae > Chaetomiaceae sp. R4402. The sequence goes on along the minus strand of JAMAKO010000013.1, from coordinate 187,509 downwards.
GCTTCTGGATGCCCCCTCCTCGAGCCCCTGCTGATATCCGAGTGCGGTCCCTGGCTGGGCCGTCCCCGGCCCTTATAGCTGTCTTGAAGTAGACGCCATTTTCGCTGTTCGCCGTGGGTGACTTTGCGGGCTCAACATCAGCCGGCTTCATGATGGGCATCTCGCCGCTCTCCATGCTGGACGTCTCCGGGTTCATGGTGGCCGCGCTGTTCTTGGCGCCGCGCTGCAAGCGCAGTACGCTGAGTTTGTAACCGTCCATGTGGTGCTGGCTGTTTGTGCCCTGCGTCCGCGCTGACGTGCCGTCTCCGTACTTCTGGTATCCGGTGCGCGAGTGGGTTGCCGAGCGATCGCTTGAGATGACGCCCCAGTGGCGGAGAATCCTCTCGAAGAGGCGTTTTAACGTCGGGATGCAAGCCGCGATGATGCTGCAGAAAGGAGCGAGAAGTCAACCTCCTGTCTCGGGACACACGCACTGATTCTCAGGGAGGCATGCGAACTTACGCTAGCTGCGCCTCAGCCATGCTCCATGTCGTCAAAGCGACCGTGTCCATCAGGGTGTCTCCTGTCTTTCCGTAACTCCCCACCATGAACGTCTTGGCAATGGAGGCGCTGCTGGCAACAATTCCGAGCCCCATCACAAATGCGAGCGCGATCTTTTCGCGCAGCGGCCTCTGGATGTGAATGATGAACGTGATGGGCTGGAAAATGCAGGGTATCAGCGAAGCCCTCTCAAACCAAGCCCTCGGAAGACGACGACGTACCGCGATACTCAGTGCCACGTCCGTCACAATGGTCAGAGCGGAGGTCACGTAAATAGACGTCTGGCCCGTCTTGGGATCCGAGCACACAACGTTGGGGTCCGTGTGGTCCCATACGCCGGACAGAGGCTTGCAGAGCGATAGCTGGAAGACGTTGGACACGATGGCGACCCCCACCGCGATGATCATGAGGGCGTACATGAAGCAGGTCCACCAAAGTCGCTCGCGCTGGATTCGGAGGAGCATCCAAGCGATGCTGACCTTGGAGAACGCCAAGCTCCACGGGAAGGGCGGCTGGCTTAGAAAGAGCCACTTCTCGGCGAGCGTTTCATCGGGCGTCGGGACGTAGTAGTTGTGTCGCCCCACGCCATAATGGACGGCCACCAGCAAGAAGGCATACGAGACGGCATCGAAGAGCTGTAGTTATTGCGGTAGCCGATCAGTATGGTAATCCTAAACTTCAGGGCTCGGGTTCCCCTTACCACCGCGAGGGTGATGAAGTAGTCATCGGGAGAAAGGCGGAAGGTGGGCTTGACTCGAGTCCAGATCCTGGTGCAGAAGAGTGCCCAAGAGATGAGATGGAGAGCCGTGACGACGCCGACGACGATACCAGCCTTTGACACGTCGGGGCCTGGCGGGCCCAGCGTTGGGGCCATTGCGTAGGAAGCGCCGAGATGGACAGCAAACGTAATGAATGACAACCTCTCCTCGGGATACGGCAAAGGCCGACGGGCTTTGCCCTGCGGCAGGAGGGTTTGCGGCGGGGCCGAGGACGACAATTTGAGTGGAGTTCCTGGGTTCACTCACAGATCATTGTGCGAACGGCGGGCGCAGCGTTTAAGTGGCAGTTGTTACGCCGGGCAAGAGAGTCCCGCGGGTGCTCGACCCGAGCGGCTGTCAGTGATCCTGGTCAGTTGCAATGTTCAGCCGTGGCTTTACACTAACGTTACTGCGTACGCCAACATCCCATGTCTCGAGGCCCGTGGACAAACAAATCTTCGACGCTATCCCGTCACCCCGGGCTCTGGCGAGACTGGGGACGGCCCGGACAGATAACGGCATGCAACCTCCTGGAGCGCCGAGCAGTGCGGAGGAAAAGCAAAGTCCCTTCATTACGCAGTGTGGCTGACTAGCCCTGGAGCTGTTCGTCTGGTGAAGGGGACATGGGGGGGTATGCACCCCTGACCGAGACGCATTCACAGCAGAGAGTGTACCAAATACGCACCGCCAGAGTATGCCATGTTGTAATGTACACAGTGTGTCGGCTAGTTATTCCACGAGCCCAGGCAGCTGAAGTGCAAGTGACAGGGGGGGTGGCCCGGGTATGCACCCCGCTACCGCCTGTTGGTCCGGGTCAGAGCTTCCGAGCCGGGAGTCGACGGCTAGTACAAAGTATCAACGTAACATTGGGCTGTTGGTGCAAGGTGCCATTCAAGCGACGGACGCCAATAAGCAGCCACCGTCCGAGCGCAGTTAGGTACTTCTCACCGGCCGTGCCAGCGTCCCTGTGGACATGGGCCTGGGAAATGTGCACGCGTTCCTTGCCCAAAAGGTCATCCTTGTTGTGCAGCGCAGCTGTGTCTGTCTCAAGGTGCAGGGTTCGTCTCCGGCTGAAGGCAAGGCCAACTTATGTCGAAGTACCCTGGGCTGAGCGTTGAGTTTGAAGAGCGGTTTGAACGCACAATTGGCAACTCCGGGTCCTGTCAACAGCTTCAACGTCCATTCAAGGGGTACTCATCTGAATCGCTCCTCTCGTGGATTATCAGGTGGCTGTCGGCTACCTGGCAACGCTCGCATTTTTGCCAACGACTCAGATGACATTTGAACCAGGGGCCAACAAGATGCCTTCAGTGAAACAAAGGTCGATCAAACGGCGCCGGCATCATCAAAACCAACCAAAGAGCACCCCCAACGATCAGCGGCTCTAGGTGGGTATCCCTGTCCCGTTCATGCCGCAGCCGGCGTGCTCGCACGACGACACGGTGTGGATGTACCGGATCTTGCCACCCTCGACCCGAAAGAAGTGACTGTCCGGCATGGCCTTTTGCGGCACCGACCGATCGAGACCCGGGAACCCCAGGAAGATAGCCACGGCGCCCATCTCCTCGTCGACGACGTACCGCCGGTTGGTCACCCGGATGGTCGACGGCAGGCCGAGGTCGCACGTGTTGCCGCCGCCGCCGCGCGCGTCCGTGTAGGCGCCCCCCTCGAGGCGCGCGCAGGGCGTGCCGAAGGGGACCACGTAGCTGGCGTTGGCAAAGCGGTTGAAGTAGGCGTCGCCGGCGGCTTGGATCACGGAGCGCGAGTCGCGCTTGTCGGCTGGGATGGGGTCCCAGTGCTCAAGCGAGTTCCTGCATGTCTCCGAGTCAGCCAACGGAGGTTCTGCTCTGTATCTAGGTACTGTCGTCGGCTTGTGACATACCAATGCAGGTAACCGGTGGCGTTGAACGCCCAGTCGCCCGGCTTGGTGGCGATGGTCTCAATCAGGCTGGCCTTGCCGTCTGTGAACACCATGCGGGTGCCGATGACATATGGCTTTGCCGGGTCCGTAACGATCAGCTCGGTGAAGGTCGCGCACAGCGTGGTGTCGTGGATGCTGCGGTTGTGGTCGATCTTCATGGGCTGGGCGAGCACGCCCGTCTTGATGTCGACTGTCTTGTCGCTCTCGGTGTAGTTGAGGTTTTCGGCGGCAATGGCTGTCAGCGTCGCCAGCTTGCCTTCGGTCTGCGCTGCCACGTACTTGGCGGTAGCATCGACCAAAGTCGTGCGGTTGCACTCCGCAGCAGCGCAAGATGCCAGCGCGGCCACGGTGGAAACCCTCAGAATACGATTCATGTCGTCTCCCTTCAGTTTGCCCAGTGTTGGGTTGGTGGTTCTCGCACGTTCACTACGGACCAGCTCTCTTCGCTGGAGCAGCGGACTTGGACTAAGCAACTACCTACCTACCTTAAGAAGATATCTGCTCCTCAAGGGACATTGGGAACTGACATGCTCAAGCAAGTGCCGCCAGCAGAGGGCGCTGTCTTGTGAAAATATCGCCGAGGGGCGGGGACAACAGCCAATCGTACACCTGCAGGTTCAATTGTTGTCCCCAATCCGATATATACAAGCATGACTCCCCCTCACGGCAGATCTAGAATTCGCTCAGTCCTCGATTTGTAACCTCCTCGATAGGCCAATCAAGGCGAGGCAGTGTCGCCTGGCCGGCTATTCTATTTACATGTGCGCACATCTCCTTGAGTCCACGGCACTCGTTTCCACCCAAATGTCACAAACGCAACATACCTACCCAAGGTACCTGACAGACACACCTGTTCGACCCATCCATTGTGCATCACAGGTTCCATTCCAGGCACCCTGGGAAGGGGATCGTTCGTGGACACACATGAACGCGCACAATACACCTCGCTCATTATGGAATACTAGTGCCCGACACCATGATCAGGGGTAAATTATCAACTCGTCCATGATACTCCTCTGCCCCGTTCTGTACAGGTCCCAATGATGTTCACCACTCCTCTGGCGGAGCGGCAAGTCGCTTCCGTTGTTCGGTGGGAGGGCGCCCGCCGCCCTTTCCCCTTCCCCATCCACCGCCACCTTTCCCCCTCCCCCCTCCCCTGCCACCACCGCCGCCGGCTGTCCAAGGCGGCCAGTCACCCCAGCCATCATCGTCGGACGTGGTCGTCGTCGTCGGTTTCGCCGTCACGGTGACCGTCACGATGCTCGGCGTCGTTGGCTTCTTTGTGGTCGTCGCCCTGACGCTGGACGATGAGGGCTTCGGGAGCTGTGTCACGCTGGTGGTGACCACGGCCGGCGGCGTGTTGTACGACGAGGGCAACGCGGTGAGCCGGGTGGAGATTGTTGTTTGGGTCGGGGTGTTGGTGTCAGCCTCGGTCGCCGTTGTTGGGGCGGCGCTCGATGACGAGCTGGAGGGACTGGTCACGCCGGAGACCAAGGCGTCGAAGATATCCTTGGGAATCTTGGCTACGCTGAGATCGTGGGAGAAGACGCCCTTGCCGTCGTGGCTGCCGAACGAGCTCGTGTTGCTGCTGGGAGTGGCCACCGCTCGACTGCTCTTGGCCCAGGCAAGACTGTTGACGCCGTTGGGGTCGAGAGCCCCGCCCTGCCACTGGCTGCAGCCAGTGCACAAGAAGTCGAGCTGCCAGTGCGTGGAGTTTGTGGTCGTCGTCGGCAAGATGGCATAGCTGGCTCCGGCATAAGCCCCGGGGAGAGTATGTCCACTGTCCCACTGGGAATTAGCATTGATCATCAGAGATCGAGGGATAGGTTCTCGCTTACGTGCTCCAACGCGACGAGACAACGACCCCGTTTCCATTGGGCCAAGCCACTGTCAGCGGGTTACCGGTCATCTGACCGCCCCATGCGATGCCGGCCCATGTCGCGCTTTTGATCGGAGCAACGACCTGCACGAGGATGTCGAAGGGCGCCGCCGAAACATCCGGAATGGCCACGCGGTAGATGATGTTGCTTGTCGGCTCCGTGTACTCTGAGAAGCACACTTTGGTTGCCCCTGGGCAGTACTTGGCGGTCGTGCTCTGTCTCTTTGCGGCTTCAGAACTGGCCGTGACCGTCCCAGCGAGCGTTGCGCCAAGCGCCGCCAAAGGCAGAAGGTGCTTCAACCCCATGATGACACCAGAGTGACAGCAGGCTTCTGTTTTCTGGGACTTTCGCTTGAGGGCCAACCCCAATGCCAGCAACGCTCCCGGGGCACCCAGCTTCTTTATAGAATGCTCCGGGCCCGGATGCAAGGGTTATCCCCCGTCACGACAGCGGCAGACATCATGGATGCGAGTCAGTCAAGCTGCAGCCAGGGAGGGTAAATACAAACCGGCCAAAGCTCATGCAGCTAGCAGGTCTCGACCGCTGGTGAGAAGCGAAAACCGGGCGGCTGGTGACGCGGTTTGGGGAAATCCGGGAGCCAAGAGTGCCTTACAATCTCGGCGAGCTGAAGAGATATGGGAACAAAATGTTGAACCGGCGGGATATGCAATTTGGGTAAAAGCGACTGGCCCAGGTCGCACGGCAGCAAATTGGAAGCGGCCCATTGACGCTGAGAAATCCGATTTCTCCCATTAGACGAGCGGCAACCCGCGCAAAAACCTCATGAGGTGACAGGAACAGTGGGTCATAATCAATCTGGGAGCAACAATGGGCATTCCGACCAAGAATGAGTGAGCTCATCTCCCCACCGCTATTCTGGTGTTGTCACCGTTGTGGCATGCCGAACAGAAGAACGGGCTCTGTGTGGTTGTGGTCCTGGTCTTTGTTCGGTCGAGGCAGCATTGACGCTGTTCAACCTCCAAACTCCATGAACAAAGGACTTGGGCGCATAGGAATCTGAATAGTTATCCCGTTGTAGACAAATCGTAATTACTTAAAAGCCGGCCCAGACTGCCGGACGTCGAGGCGCTGAAGCACCTCAGTCGGAACAATGGGTCATCTGAAATCTGCACACTTGCAATCTGGAGCAGACATCTAGCAAAACAAAAAGACGAAATGAGTCTTCATGCTGACAACACCTCCAGGTCGTCTCGCAGACCGTCGATTGATATTGACATGGTGTCTCCGTTGACGCGCATTTGCGTGCGAGGTGCAGTGTTTGAGATGCTTCAAGCCATTCCAGTCCCTACTGCAGGCGACGAGACCGCCGTTTCAACGCGCACTGCCAAGCAGCAGTACAAGTCTGAGGAGGAGGAAGAAGAAGAAGAGCACTCGGGATCCCCCATTCTCGGGATGTTCTCCGGTCCATGGCTTGGCGTCCCGCCTCCCTCGGAGGATCAATATCTCGACTCCTCCGGGGCTGTGGATCGATTGGTTGACCAACTCAAAGGCATTACGAGAAGCCCGTGTGATGCTAACCCTGTCCAAACGCCACTGAATGCGTTGTGCCGGTATGAGGCACACGTTGAGGAAAAGGCAGAGATGCGATCTGTCGTATCTAAGGTGATTGTGGTGGACGCCCCGATCCCCCCCGAGTGAACAGCAGATGTATGCCGTGAGTCCAGCGCTGCGCCGGCGCAACGTCCGGGTCTGCGCCGCATGAAGCGTGGCGTTGGGGTGACTCGTTCGACGGGCAATCCAGGGGCGTCTGACAACATGGAGTAAAAACATACCACTAGTACTCACACCAGGGCCACAGGAGGGACCATTCGTTCCAAAAGCCTCCATACATGTGCCTGACGAGTAGAGCCAGTATTACCCGTCAGTCAAAGAAGGCGGTTGTATAGAATGAAGATGTCTAGACGTACCAAATGCTAAAACTCAGTAGGTAATCCTGCCCAGCCCAGACGTAACTTCAGAACTGCTGCCAGAAATGTATTGTTTGAGATTGTCCCCGCCCGTTGTGTGACCCGGTGCGGCGCCGACAAGTGGGTCCCGGTCCGGCATCGACCTGCCTGATCTGGAAAGGGGTCGGCCCGGCTCGGAGGTCCCTCGCTTCCATCGGAGACAGGCTATTGAATGTTCACGCGTCTTGAGTCATATACTCCGGGCCCCCCTACCTACATGTACCTTCACACTGCTAAACTAAACCTGTTCTCACTTATCCTCAACTTGCCTGACTTGTCCTTTGTCCAGCTGAATCATACCACTCACCAACACCTCCCGCAAAGATTGAATAATGACATCGACGGCAGAAACCACACGTCCCACCGCCTTACCCGCGTCTTCGGCGGAAGCCTCCGTTCTTCCAAAAGGCTACGCCCTCCACACCGGCTACCCGCCCATTCCGGTCTACCTGCACTTGCGCGCCGCGTCCGGCCTGACACCCAAGACGCCGGCTCAGGCCGCCCCCATTGCACACAACAGCTGGTACGGCTGCTATGTCACCTTCACACCCATCGACGACCACAGCACTCCCGCCACGTCGTCAAGCGAGGAAGTCGACAGCAACATCGTCGCGATGGGCCGCATCGTCGGCGACGGTGGCTGGTACTTCCACATCGCCGACATGGCCGTGCTGCCGGCGCACCAGCGGCGCGGCCTGGGCGACGCCGTGCTGAAGCACCTGATGGCGCACATCCGGGCGCATGCGCCGCGCGGCGAGGGCGGCCGCGGCGGCGCCTACGTCTCGCTGCTGGCCGACGCGCCCGGCCGGCGGCTGTACGCGCGCAATGGGTTTGTCGAGACGGCGCCAAGATCGGTCGGCATGATGATGCCGATGGGGTGGGAGGGCGAGGCGCGGTGACGTGGAGAAAGAACGGAAATACCACACATGAAGAGAAGGGTGTGCAAGCATGCGGCTGAGCGACGCGACCGCAGGTGGGCTACAAGGAGCCATCTGGTGGGAGAAAGTCGATGGTCTCGGGAAGAAGGTCCAGGATGGCGGACATGAGCGCGAAGTAGAGGCGCTCCTGCAATCAGCAGTGACGGATCAACCCATAGTGTTTTGAACAACGCAGCTGGCCCACGAGTTAAGAGGCGGCGGTGATGGAGTGTGTCTCGAACCTCTTTGATCAGCCGTTGTTTGAAAAGTGGCTGAGAATTGATGCGCAGCAAGGCAAGTGGCGTGGCATGGCGTAGTACCTGATTTTCTCAACCTCTGAGGCAGCACAGATGAGAACTTCTAGCACGAATGTGCATTCGCACCCCACGCAGCTGGCGAAGATACCTCATCGGAAGTCACGCTTCAGTCCCTCCTTTCCTAGACCTGTCCGGGTGGCCTGATCTGCAGGAGTATAAACCCCCCCTCGGCCGCCCCAAATCCATCGTGTTCGATCCTCTCTGTTCGGATTCTCAATTGGGCCCATCCCCTCTGTGAACCATGCACAGTCCCACGGCGTGCCGGAAGCAGAGAGATGCGGTGGCTGACCAAAGTTTTTGGATCTCTGGTGTTTTCGCGAGCAGCTCTGGATTGCAAGCGCGCTCTGAGCACTTGGTTCAGGCGGCGAGATCGTGAGACGAAGCTGCTGGATTTGTAAGGAGGTGAGGGAGGGTGCCGTCAGCTCCCTCCCATGCAGCAGGTCAGAGCGGCACCTGCCGCGATCGATCAGGCCAGGGGCTCGCACTGGGAGTCGTGCATTTTGCCTCAGCCCTACTAGTGCGAGCTCGCGAATAGAATCGCAAGCTCGCCATCTCGCGTGCAGCAGGGATCAGCTGTGCCGCATCTCGTCTAAGCCCTGTCAGCCAGTCCCATCAGGTTCTCAGCCACTCACTCCACCATTCACATACCGAGCCGTACTGGAATACCTAACTGCGAGCACCCATTCACGCGGTCACTGAAGCTGCTGGCCGGTAAGCATTTGGTCCCAAGAAATCAATCTACCTATGACAGAATGCCACGGATCCGAGAGCGACAGCGTCGGAAATACGGTGATACGGTGATACGGTGATACGCAAGTACAGTCAAGAAACGTGAAGCCACAGAGATCGATGAAAGGCACAGCCAGTCTTCGGCTCCCGGGATTAAGAATCACCCCAGCCAGTCTCTGCGCCTTGGAACCCCCTAGCCGCCAAAAATGGCTCCCCTGCAGCCGACGGGTGCAACGCTGGTCCGCTAAAGAGGGGAGGGCCTGGTGCAACATCTGCAGCCCGCAATCATGCGTTTCTCCCGTCCTTCCACGTCTCTTCCATCTCGCAACATTGAAGTTTCAGGCCGGAGGATTGGGGGTCGGGACTGGCACGCCTGATTCGTCAGTTACACGACCAGCGCCGCTTTCCAGCATCGCCGGGCCTCTTCACACCCAAACCTCATACTACACACCCTCGACGATTCATGGATCGCTTGCCGAGTTAGGCCTCGATTTTTCGCGCTTCTCTGGTTTTCATCGCGATGCGTTCCGATCGTGCATCTCGGAGGCTGTTCGCCGCCCTCGTCGCGTCGGCGCAGGCGGTTGGCGTGGCGGCAGCGGGCCTGTCGGACGTGCCATCGCCCGAGAACTTCCTCCGCAAGTCGACCGTGTCAGGTTCGTTTCTGCTCTGCTCCCTGGCGCCTGAGATGCGCGCGCTGGATGTATGCGGCTCTGACTTGCGAGTAGCGGCGGTCCTCGGTGATTATGTCTACATGGACGGCGGCGAGCTGTCGCAGCTGGTCGACGGGAAGGTGCCGGCATTCCGGACAACAAACCAAGGTACGCCACCACCCTATGCCATGCCACTTTTGGGCGTGTGTGCAATGTTCACCGCGCGCTGACCATGCGGGCTCCTCCAGTCAACTTGACGCTCTCCATCGACCTGTCCAAATCGTGGGACGCCGAGGATGTCACACAGCAACTAATAGACCGCCCGTGGTGGTCAAAAGCCGACCAAACCATCTGGACGAACCACGAGACAAACTCATTTTACGTCTGGGGAGGCAAATGGATATGGGGCGACAACATGACCGACAACATGCTCTGGAAGTTCACTGCCGACGGCAAGGGTGCGGGGACCTGGTCCGCCGAGCCTCCGGCCAACTCCAACTTTTTCAATCACTTCAACCAGTCCGAATTTGGGGCCTTTGCGAACACCGGCGATACGGGCTTTGTGATAGGCGGCGTTGCGTCGGGGTGGACGCAGCGCTACCGCGGGCACAACTCGGTAATTCCGGGCATGGTGGCCTACAACATGAAGACACAGGAGTGGCAGAACGGCACCACTTCTTTCAGCCCCTTCACCACCCTGTCCGGCGCCAGGGCGCACTACGTCCCCGCGTTTGGCTCCAACGGTCTGGTCATGGTTTTTGGCGGCTTCTCGCCCGACGTCGTCGGCGACCCCGACTATTCGACCGCGAAGCCCTGGGACTTCCGCAACCTGACCTTCTTCGATCCCCAGACGAAGCAGCAGTACTGGCAAACCGCGACCGGCAGCATTCCTCCCTTTCCGCGTTCCATGTTTTGCATTGCCGGCTTTCAGAATACCGATGGTGGATACGAGATGTGTGTTTCCTCCCTCCCCCCCCCCTCCCCCCCCCCAGGGGCCACCCTGCATGATGCGTAATTGGACGAGCTGCTAACCCGAGACGCAAGCCTGGTGGCCGGTGGAACGAACGACCGGGACAAAGTCATGTATCAGGATGCCTACATCCTCAGTCTTCCAGGCTTTGTATGGACCAAGGTTGCCGACTCGCCGTCGGGCAAGCGCAGAGATGCCGCCTGTGTGTCCGTGGGTAACCGCCAGATGTTGAGTATCGGGGGTATCGGTGACAGCTACGATTGGACCGCCGCGGATCCGGCGCCGCAAGGCCTGGAGCTGTTCGACATGACCGACCTGAAGTGGAAGTACTCGTACGACGCCAACGCGGCCGCCTACGAGCGAGCCGCTGACATCACGGCCTGGTACAAGAACGGGTGGGCATTCCAACAACACCCATTCCAACGTTTGATTTCTCGCTGACAGCCAAAGCTCCTACAATGCGGTACAATGGACTTCGGACGCGGTCAAACAACTGTTCCCCCTCAAGTCATCAGCGGATAATAACAACAACAGTACGTACCTGCAGACTCTGGCGTACCCCGTTAAGTTACCGGCCAAAACTGACCCATTTCAAAGACTCCAGCTCGCAAAACCCTCCCGCCTCGGGGTCCAACTCGAGCACTGACTCAAACTCGGGCAATGCCACCCCAGTCGGCGCGATAGCCGGCGGCGTCGTGGGAGGTGTTGCCGCGCTCGCACTAATTGCCGTCGTTGCCTGGCTGTTCATCCGACGGAGGAGAAGCCACGCACAGCAGGAACCTGACGTGGCCCACAGCAACGAGGACGCCCCGGGGTACGCTTACTATGCTTCTGAGCCAAAGGCCGCGCAGTTGGGGCCGGAACAGATGGCGACCCAACCGATGGGATACAAAGACGCTGGCGTATCCGAGCTCTCTACTGGACGCAACCACGCCGAGCTCGGCGCGACACCGACACACGCACACCCGCTTCTTGGGCACGACTTTGCGCCCGTCGAAATGGACGCCACCCCGGTGAGATAGAGTCTCCGGGATGCGGTCCGTAAGGAGGCGCGACGGGTGGAAGTTAGTACTAATGTTGTTTCTAATATCACTTTTGCATATGTAGATGTGCAAACCCTCTGGAGTGTGAGAAGTCATGGTCCTTCATTGCTGGGGGCGAAGGTTGCTGCTGCTCATCGTGAGGTTGAAAGCATGTTCCACATCATGGGTGCCCGTTTCTCATTCTACTTCTCCTTCAATCCTTCTTATTCACCATATATACACCGGACCGTCAATGACGGGCTGCCCCCCCCTTCCGCATGCGTCCCGCCCATGCCATCCGCCCCATCCTCATTTCCTCCTCACGACGTCAGCTTTGCCACGGTGGCATCGAAGTTGGCATTGGCCGCCTGCGCGAAGTCGTGCGACCAGTAGTTGAAAACGTCGTGCACGGTCAGCGTCGCGGACGACGGACTGTTGGCGTTGGACGGCTTGGTGGCCGAGTAGGCGAACGCGAGCCGGTTGCCGCCGCGCGGGCTGAGGTAGTGCGCCGAGCTCGGGTCGTCCGCCGTCGCGTTCCAGGCCGTGCAGCCGCGGCAGAGCGCCGTGAACTGCCAATGCGTCGAGTTGGACTTGGTTCCCTTCTTGAACAGCGTGTACTGCGAGCCGGTGTAGGAGGTCGGTGTGACGTGGCCGCTGGTGGGGGGAGAGGAGTTCACGTCAGCTCAGTAGGCATGGCTCAAGGGAGATGAGTGAGCAGGATAGGGTGTGGGAAATTCGTGGTTTGGTTGAGGTGTGAGGGTGATGCCTACGTTGCCCACCGCGGAGACAGCACCGGCTTGTTGTTGGACCCCCTCCAGGCTACCAGGAGCGGGTTGTTGACCATGGAGCCGCCCCAGGCGAGACCTGCCCAGCCGACGTCGTTGGGCACCACCATCTGGAGGACGGCCTCGTACGCCGCGTCGTTCTGGACGCTGTCTGGGATTGCCACACGGAACGTGATGCCCCGGCCGTCCGCCTTGTAGAGCTCGAAGTTGGACGTGAAGACAAGGCCGGTATCCGGGTCGTGGTAGACGGCGTCAGCGGCGGCCCCTGCTCGGCTTCCGTCAGCATTCGCATTCCCAGGTAGGTACCGAGTAGCCCCGATAGGAATTGACGGAAAACTTGCCCGCCTTCACAAGGGCCGCAACAAGGCCTAGCCACGGAGCCCACAGCATTGCGAATGTTGTCGCTTTCGTCTGTCGTCTACCGTGAAGGCTGGAGGAGTTGGAGTCTGCTGCGAGTCAGTCATTTGGTACCTAAGTTAGGTACCTAACCCATCGCATATGACAAATGGTATAGCACGGGCATGTACCTACCTGAGGAGCAGATACAACGAGCACAGCCTGGATACCTCCCTGATTGTCACACGCGCGGCAGCTGTTTCTTTTGACTCGCCGCCCACGTCACCGGTTTGCTGCAGATGTCTACCTGCCTAATTATAGGCAATGCAGACCTCATTCTGCGGCCTGCACATTGCACCCCGAGCCTACACTTGTACGGTATCCCTCGGCCGGGTCCTGGTCGCCCTTCAGGCGGTTGTAGACGCGTGACGCCATCTCGATGGGGCTCTTAATCTAAGTCAATCCGTCCAGTCGGAGGAGCTCCGATTCCCCAGGGACGTGGGTGCCACCGCACATCACTAACGGTGTGCCTGCTCATGAGGGCGAAGCAGGGCCTGGAACCGGCTTATCTTGTCCTCCCATACCCGACTGTGGAGGTCTTGTTACAGCGGCCAAGGAACGGCATATGGCAAGTTTGGGGAAGCTATCAATGCGGGGTGACCATGAGTTACATTCCCTGACCTCAGGGGCCAGCTTCGACTTTATCCGAGCATATTGGCCAGCTCCGGGGTAGGGGTTTTCACGGGCAACATCCGAGGATTAAATGACCGTGGTATATTAAAAGCAGCTATCTTATAACCCTCCCAGAGCCGCACGTCCGGACAGCTGCCAGAGGTGGCCTCGCGTAGTGTTCACAGGGTGCATGTGTTGAGCGCAATCCAGCCGAATATGATACCTCCATGTTGCAGTGTCGGTGGTTTTTTGCAGATACAAATCACGTCGCGGTCAAGCAAACGGCTTGCTAGTTCGATTGGCGCATCACTTCCCACTCATCAGGTCTTGTCCGGTGGGCAAGAAGCAACTAAACCCACACGCCGTCAATCACGACGGGTAGGGAAGGTAGGCATGTACGGTGGCAGGGTCCTGAATGACCTCCAGCTAGCATGGTGTCCAATGGCGACAGATTGTCTCACCTGAACATAAGTGAATCAATATCCGCAACCTTCTCTTTCCGGGTCGGACCCTCCGGACAGTTATCAGGTGAGCCCCTGATGGAAGGCTTCCAGAACACCCTCCATCAGACAACCGACCAGTCGCCGCCTCTTTCAGCTTCCGTATTCCGGGTTTGACGCTCTAATGTTCCCATATAGCATGCACCAGCCATGTGGTGGCCAGATTATCACTTGATTCAACGGGAGGGCCGAGCCCTTCCGTGGCGCATGCGTGTTGTTGTGTGATACCTAACCTCCCCAGCGACTGGGTCTGACTATATTATTTATCCTCCACCACCCTCGGCAGGCAGTTCTATGGCCGACGGTGGGCTCGGAAGCAGATGCCCGTACCATACTCGTGTCCGCTTGTCTGGCCCAATTCTCTCATTGGCACCCGGTCAGCCAGCCAGCGAAACATCTGGTTCCCAGCACACCAAGGGAGCTCTCTGCGACGACGGGTGGAGTTCACGTTGACAGTGTTCCCCAAAACTCCTTGTGTGAGCTGAAACTCTGCGGACTCTCGGAATACATGTACGTGTACAACGACAAATGATGTTGCGCTTGCTCCAGCGTTTCGTACGATGAAGGCACCAGACTAGGTACCGCTTCTCCACATCCTTCACGGCGCTGTTGCCGATGCTGACATCCGTCTCAATTACCGTGCCACCAGAACGAATACGTATCCAGCCCGGCGTCGAATAGGTAAGGCGTCTGGAGCGAGCAATTTTTCGTGCTAGTGCTCGCGACATGGACAGGATCCGGATGCACGCATTCCAGCGGCACGACCGTCTCGCCCGTTAGGTTGAAGACGATTCTGTCAAGGCGAAAAGTCAGCGGAGCGGTTTTGGGAGAGGAAGGCGAAATGGCGAATTTGTTCAATGTTTCTGCACGCACCTGTTGTTTGGCTGCTTCTCGTCGCAGTAGAAGGGGTTATTGCGAAACCGCAGCGTCCCATTCCCTGGAAACCACTGCCACTCGCCATCTCCATTGTCAGCGCTCAGCCAGTCGTCCGGACGCCAGGACGTGGCGTTGGGGCCCAAGGACGGCGCCGCCGCCCTGAAGGTGGCGTCGTACCACGGCGTGCCGTGCACACGCAAGCGACCCCTGACGTAACCCCAGTCGGCGATGTCCAACCCAGCCTTCGGCATGCTGACGGACGGGTCGTTGGGGTTGAGGCCGACCAAATATGTGAATTCGAAGAGGTCGAAGGCCGGGCGCGAGAAGATGGTGGCAGTGCAGCTGTATGGCGGCTGCGCCGGTGGCCGCTTAGCGACGAACTCCATGCTTTCTCGCAATGTCGTGGACACGCTCGTCCCATCAATGGCGTGGTCACGGAAGCCGCGGCACTCGTGCTGCGCTAGTCCCGGTGCGATATTGATGCCGGGGTCGCCGGGCGGAGGCGGCCCGGAGCACGGGGCGCTCCACGTCGTGTCGTTCCACTCCTGTAAGGCTATCGCCACGGCGCCGGAGGAGGAGTAGGTGATTCTATCGAGGAAGGACGGGAGGTTACTATGGACACCTAGCGTGCGTACAGGTGGGATCACATGTGGTGCAGTTAGACCAACTCACGGAGTCAGCGGAGACTTATCGTCGCAGCCCCAAGTCTGGTTAACCTGCAGGTTCTGGGCGGTCCAGTTGTACATGACCTGTGTCTGCACCATATATGTGGGCCAGTACGGCGTCCAGTCGCAGGTCTGCCAGGATGGCGACATATATGTGCTGGCCGACTGGCCGTGAATAAGGTCAGGAAGCCCGTTCAGAATATTGCAGGCCACGGTGAAGTTGTTTGCTTTATTGGTGCTATTGAAACCAAAAGGTGTTTGTCAGCGTGACCGACCAAAACCACATCTGTGCGCCTTGTGCACATGGCCATGTCCCTCTTCTCAGTAGGCGGAGGGTGCTCGGGCTGAAGAGAGTAAACGAAGAGGCGGGTCTGAAAGCAGGGAGGGCAAGGGGTTGTACAGATTAAGGCATAAGCTCGTGTAGGCGGTCCCAATTCCTAGTCCGTTGATAGTGAAATATCTGTCCGCCCTCATGTCGCTGATGTGCCATTCTGGCGTTCTTGAGGCGTCCATGCACCCTGGTAGATCGTGGTTCTGCGGCGGCTGCGGCGGCTGCGGCACGATGGACACCGGCGCGCTAAGACCAGCCCTGATTATAAGAGTCCGGTTCTGTATACAAATTCCGTCGTCGCAAATCAGGGGCAGCAATGTCGTGTTAGAGTTGCCTGAAAACTTAAGGCTGCCGAGACGTTATTTAGAGCCAGTCAGGCCGGAAGAAAGCCTCATCAAATGCCGACTCACGGGTGTCCGGGATTCAGATCATCGCAGCTCCATGTCTCGTTTATGCTGGCACTCCATGAGTCGCTGCTATGCTCGAGACGGAACAGGAGTCTTTCACTCGGCTGCGCATTTGCGGTCGTCCCCGTGGTGCATGGAGTCCAGCTTTCCGAAACAGGTCGCCTATCGCAGTTCTGGGACACGCCCGAGGCCGTGTTGGTAACTCGGAACTGACAGAACCACTCACTGTCGCCTCGGTCAATGCGCAGTTTCTCTATGGTCCAGGCCGGATAGCTGAACGAGTACTCGGTGCAGTCATTTCCAGGCGGCGTAGGGGCAGCGGGGACGTAGGAAGGTTGATAAGCTGCGCACAAATGGCTCCAAAGAATGAGAGCGAGTGCTACCCGCCGAGGACTCTGAGCCATAACTTCATGGGTAAGGTGCCTGCTGTCTAGCGGACTCACGGAAACATCCATCCCTTGCACATGTGGCCGAGGCGCTGCTCCCCATTCTTGTACTGGAATCGAGCCCCCGACAGGCTGTAGCCCAAGCAGCGTGAGCAAAGACAGGCGCACCACCCAACCAATGGCTCGAAAGCCGAGGGGAGGGGTTCAAGAGGATTTTGCCGGTATGAAAAAGCAACCCTGCCAGAGGCTTGATCGATTTCGCCCCGCCCTAGACCGGCATTTCGATCTGGCAATGCATGCCTAGGACTCGAACATACTAGTACTAAGCCAGGCTCCAGCTATCATGCGGATGAACACATGGAATGCCACCAGAACAGCACAGGCCAATGGGCAGTCAATAACGGGGTACGGTACCTGGAACCATCTCGCGCGCCATTGCCGCCGACCTGCACTGGCGCGAGGTGCCCAACGCTGTCTGGGGCGACGGCCGGGACAATTACCAGGTAACTTACCTGTACTCGTGCAACCAGCCGCTGCCGGACTTTGTTCACTCAGCTCGCCGACAGCAAAGGGCCGGTATCCTGGCCATCGGGAAGGACCACGACGTAACTTGGGGCCAAGCTATAATCGAAAAGTACTTCATTGTTTTTGATTGGAACAACTTGCGTTTGGGCGCTGCGGAAGAAGAGCAGTCAGTAAGAGGGATGCCACAAGAAGGAGGCTGTCTACCGCCAGTATCCTACGACGGGAGCACGTACCTCAGGTACCTGATGCGTGCTGTTCCATGAGCTTTTTTTATTTTTATTTTTTTTAACTTCTTTTTGAGGATAACGTCAGAATGTTTCACTCTATGAAAGAAAGATGATGGGGGATGAGTTTTCTATTGGTTCATGTCCGATCTGCCTGTAGGTGAGTGACTCAGGTCAGTTCGGGAGGATTGGCGGGACCGCCAACTTCCGGGGCTGTGTCCTGTGCTACGCCCAGTTCGTACTGCAGGAGCTTGGTCTTGTCGTTCTTGACCGGCTGCAACTGCTTAAACTCGCTCGAACTCTGCACGGAAATAGCGCCGCGCCGAAGCAGGCATGCTGGTTTTGACTCGGTCTCGCCCTCATGTCCGTCGCCCTGGCTTTTGGTGTCGTTGTCGGGCATTTTTGTTGTCTTATCTCGCCTGGTGTTGGGTGGTTTGTTGTAAAGGGCGTTGACAAGATAGGTAATTAATCGCTGAAGAATTTGGTTGCTTCACTTCTGAGATACTTTAGCTTGCCAATCGTGCTGACACAGGTGACGAAGCAGGACTAGGTACTTTACTTGGGAGCAGGAGGCCACAGCGGATTTACTTAATCATAAGAACCAGGCGGCAAATACGTGCCCTCGGCGTCATAATTGAGGCTGAACAAGGCAATGGTGAGAGGGATGATGGATCATGACAATAACCCGCCTTGAGAGGTCTGCCGCTACGTTGCATTGTTCTTTCTTTGTGGGAGGGAACGGTCTTTGTAGAACCGCTGGGTGGGAAGGTAAGACGTCTTGTTATCCAGGTTTCCGCCTGATCATCGAATCTTTGTCCACGGTCGTAACCGAGTGGCCATACCTGTGCCTGGTGAACAAGTTCTGTCTGTAGGCTGTCGAGCATCCCTTGCATGCACTGCGTGCGCCCTTGACGCAGCCTCATGATTCTGTACCAGATACCGCCAGGGCATCTGCCGGCTTGTATGATTGGTACCATACTACCTCACTTTCAAGGGATTTGATGGAGTAACTAGCAATTAGCTTACATCTATCCGTCTGGCTGCACGAAAAGCGTGCACGGCCGCTTGGAATCGTCCAACAGCATGGGATACTCAACTGCACAAAGCAAATGTAACCCCAACGACTTGTGCTCACCCCCTGGGTCATGAACTCACCCCGCCTTTCGGACCTACCTGTAACCAGCCGACACCCACAAAGCTCTGATTCCATTGGTGGGCGGATGCGAGCGACGAGCAGACTCGAGGGCCGAGGACACACACACAAGAGGACGGGCTGCGGAGATTCCACCTTTGCAGACAATCTATTCACTGTTGGTTTCCTCCCGAGAACACACCTCTAGTAAGCGGCAGAACCATCACATGTGTGTCGCTCTCTCTGTTCGTCGCGCAACGCAAGCATTCACCTACTTCTCCCGGCTCCATGAACAGTCAGAACCATGACGAACATTCCTGCCACAGAGGGTAGTATCCCATTCCACACGCCCAACGCCGACAAGCCAGCCGAAACGTGGTACAAGGTGCGCCGTTGCTTGGCTTTCATCCCGCTCTGCTTGCTGCATATCTTTTTTTAACAGTCGCTAGATCATTGGCGACCTCGGCTCACCCTCGCCTCCGCTGGTTGTGCTGCACGGCGGACCCGGCGCTGGCCACGGCTACCTCACGTCGCTCACAGATCTCTACGAGAAGTACCAGATCCCCATCATCTACTACGATCAGGTCGGATGCGGCAACTCGACGCACTTCCGCGAGGAGATGGGCGACACGGACTTCTGGTCCTTTGAGCTCTTTTACGCCGAGCTGGACAACCTGGTCGACCACTTCAAGCTCCGCGACGAGCGGGGATTCTATCTTCTCGGCCAGAGCTGGGGCGGCATGCTGGGCGGGGCGTACGCAAGCCGCACGCCGAGCCCAGCGGGCCTCAAAAAGCTGGTCATCTCCAGCGGGCCGGCCAGCGTCCCGCTGTGCATGGAAGGCATCCACCAGCTGCTCGCTCAACTCCCGGAAGATGTGCGCGAGACCCTTGAGGACTGCGACCGCCGCGGCGACTACGAGAGTCCCGAGTTCGAGAAGGCCGCCGCTGTGTTTTATGCTCGTCATGTCTGTCGCCTGGATCCGTATCCGGAGGCTGTTACGTCCGCCTTCGCAAACTTGAAGGACGACCCCACCTCGTACCTGACCATGTAAGTCACTTCACTCCTTTCTTATGCGAGCATGTCTGAGCCAGGAGATAGGCAAGGGCCCTCGGAGTTCATTGTGGTAGGCTCCATCAAGGACTGGGAGGGCTGGCAGGAGGCGCATAACATCCAGGCAGACGTCCTGCTGGTCAACGGGCGGCACGACGAGGTGACAGATCTATCGATGGAGCCGTGGTCCAAGCACATCCCCAACGTACAATGGGTTAAATTGGAGAACTCGAGCCACATGGGTCACTGGGAGGAGCGTGAGCGGTATATGGAGGTTGTGGGTGCTTTCCTCACTGGCTCGTCAACAAAGGTCTGAGGGAAAGGACACAAACAAACACATGAAGACGCAGGTTTGCCTGGGAAATGAGAAGGTGGCGAAAAGTGCCGCCGTGGCAAGACGGTTGCGAGCTGTTCATGATGATGTGTCCGACCCACCCTTCAAGAAATCAACCATCTCCTGTGTGGGCACCATCCTCTTGTTGGCACTTCCCTCCTTCGCGCGATCCCATGCCCATCGTTTTTTGAGATCTTCATGCAGCTTGCCGTCCAACATGTCGACCACCCAGTCTCCGATGACGGGCAGGAACTTGAAAGAATGAAAGGACCCGCCGGCGGCTACATACAGGTTCTTGACGTGGGGATGCGAACTGATGATAAAGTTCTGATCAGGTGTGATCCCGTCCCTGGCAAAGTCAGCGTTAAGCTGATTCCATATTTACCAGGTAGTTACCGGGCCCGCCAAAATTAATGGCCGTACCAGCACATGTGGCAGTCCTCTGGCTGCATATTGCTTGCACCGTCGCCCAGGATTCCCCGCAGAACTCTCGTCAGTTTGGACTCCATTTCGCGCGTCTTGGATTCGTAGACTTCTGGTGAACTGGTCGGTGGCGTAGAAAGCGTGAGCCCAGGTAGAATCTCAACCGTGTTAGTGACGCTGGCATCGCAGGTGACTTGAAGTCTGAGGTCGTCCTGTTGGCCGGGCGGAATGATGGCTCCTGATTTTCCGTACAGTCAGTCTCAGCTACATGATAGACAGACTCGGACCGCATAACCCAAGCCTCGAAAGGCGTCGAATACAGGTGGCATTAGTACCTTTTGCGAGGCCACCTCCGTGAAGAAACACTGGCGCTCCGTCAAACATGGCTGCTTCTTTAGCACCCAGCCTTGCAACACCACTGACGAGGCCGGCAACCAACAATCGGTGACCGGCGTGGAGGTCGCTGAATGCCGGGTCACTGCGTATCAGCAGTGCTGCCGTCTCGGCTCCTGCGGCGAGCAGAACACGGTCGGCACGTTGGATCTTGCCATCAGTGTATCTGACTCCCGAACACGATCTGCTGTTGTCGAGTATCAAGCCGGCTACTTCCGCTTCCACAAGTTGAACGCCTGCGTCAGCGGCGGCGTCAACCACGCCTGCTAGGGCCCGGCCAGCCTCGACCCACCCGCTGCTCTCATTCACATAGACTTCGCTAACGCCTCCAAAGTCGGCTTTGCGGAACAGACCGCCGTTGACATCTCGAAGGTTCTCAACTGGGATCAGCCGGCATCGTTCGTCAGCAGCAAGACGGGAGAAGTTTTCCATAACCTGCTGACCAAATCCCGACGCGTCGACCCAGATAAGGCCGCTCTCGTGGTAGAACTGGCTGTACAGCGAATCGTTTCTCCATCGAGTTTTGCTTTCCAAGGCCAACCGGGCGTACAGAAGATCGGGATAGTCTGCGCGGACCACTCTGGTACAGTTCCAGAACGCGCTCCGCCGCGAGGGCAGCTGTTTGTCGACGAGTATCACGGATGCGGATGGACGGGACCGGGTCAGAGAGAGAGCGGCCGCTGCCCCAAAAACTCCAGCGCCGATGATGAGATAGGATACCTGGTCTGGTGCCGTGACAGAAGCCATGCTCTTGCCTTCACAGAGTACGTATCTTACCTGGCCGGCACACAGTGACGCGTAAGGAAGATGCACAGCAAAAAGACAACGTTGTACAAGGTCAACGGCGTTGGGTCATAGGGAGCATGGCATGAAACCTTCAACTGAGCCGTGCGGGGAAGCGGACTGCCGTGCAACTTCAAACCGCATAAAATGCAGATGCCAAATCACCAACAACGCAACACAATGAGGGGGTTCAGATGTTTTTCCGTTGCATCCCCGTCACCCCCGTCCCCCCGTCCCCCCGTCCCCCGTGACCACCCGCAGTCAACAGCGCGATAAAAGCGAGCCACCGGGGCAGTTACTTTGCGTGGCTGATCCCACATCTGAAAACACAAACTCGTCACTACCTGACTCAACAACAACAGCACATCCCAGCCCAACATCAACATGGTCAGAACGCTTCCTTTTGGCGACATCGAGGTCCCCGTGCCCGGGTTCGGAGCCATGGGCCTCAGTTACGGCTTAGGGTCGAACCTGAACTATGACGAGGCCGAACCGGTTCTGCTGAAGGCGATCGATCTGGGATGCACGTTCTGGGACACTGCGGTAGGCCCGAGCATGCCACCTCCCCTCAGTATAGCGGCCCGCTGAACCACGTCAGGTCGTGTACCGCGCCGGGATCAATGAACGACTCCTTGGAGAGTTCATCAAGAAGCACAATGTACGGGACAAGCTGTTTGGTAGGTGCAGTAGTCCAGGCCCAAGCCTCTCCGCGATCCGCGCAGCCTCTGATCATTGGCGGGTCTCGGGTGTGCATGATAGTGGCTTCCAAATGCGGCATCAACGCCTTCGAAGGCGACCATTACGTGACCAACTCGCCCTCCCACATCAAGGAGTACATCGACGGAACCATCGAGCGGCTCGGTTTTGCGCCTGATCTGTACTATCTACACCGCATTGACCCCAGTACGTCAAGCTCACTTACTTATCTATGTAGTAATCAGATCGAGCTTCGTACCGTTCCTTGCTAACCCTTCGGTGCTGACAGACACCCCCCTCGAGGAGTCAATCCTGGCCATGGATGAAATACGGCGAGCTGGAAAGACAAGGTACATCGGCCTGTCGGAGTGCTCTGCCGCCACACTGCGCAAAGCCCATTCCAGTACGTCGGCTCTGACTATGTCTAGGTACATTTGGGACCGTGTTGACTGCCATTCACTGACTACAACTGTGAACTAGTTGCCAGGATTGATGCCGTTCAAGCGGAGTACTCGGCCTTTGAGACACTTCATGAGACAGACGGCCTGATCGATACCGCGAAGGAGCTGGGGGTCGCATTTGTGGCATACAGCCCACTCGGCCGCGGATGGCTTGTAGACGACTCGCAGTATGACTCTCCGGAGGCGTATGCAGCAGACGATTTCCGCCGGGTCTGTGAGTTCTACCCCTTCACTGTGCAACCTACAGTTTCACATGAGGATCATCATCATCATCCTTCACCATATTGCATAAGCCTCAAAAAGATTACAGCAAAGCGGCCCTTACTGCTCAATCCTCAACCCAGAAGCTGACACATCACACCCCTCACCCAAGCACCCAAGCACCAGGCCCCCAACTTCCACCACAACCGCGCCCTCGTAGCCGCCCTGCAGGCGCTGGCCCGCGCCAAGGGGTGCGCGACGAGCCAGCTCGCGCTGGCCTGGGTGGCCGCGCAGGGCGCCATCGCCATCCCGGGCACGACCAGGGCGGACCGGCTGGCCGAGAACTGGGCGGCGCGCGACGTCGACCTGAGCGCCGACGAGCTGCGCGCCGTGCGCCGCGCCATCGACGAGAACAGGCCGGCTGGGAACAGGTACCCGCCGGAGATGCAAGCCAAGGTGGGCCACTGAGGTAGTGCGGATGACTAGGTAGGTACATGTGCCCCCCTACCTGAGGAAGGTCTAGTGGGTGGGTAGGTGCACGAGTGAAGGTAGGAGGAGGTGGTGAAACTGTTGGGAATGGTCAGTTGTTCCCATATCAACCTGGATGGAAGTCTCCTCAACCCGTTTTCGTACTGATTGAAAGTCACGGAGAAGTCACCGTCAGAGGAGGTCTTTACACGTGCTACCTGGTATTCTCTATCTCCTAGGAAATCAGAACTTCATATTGCAATACTTCAAACGCAACGCCTGTTCTTCCGGTCCTTTGCTGAGTCTAACACATGTATTGGGTCATTGGCCACGCCAAGGAAGGACTTCAGTTCAATATATCTCGCCAGCCTGCTTGATATGTGTAAGTACCTAGTTACTGTTTCAGATCCATCTCACCTTGCTGTGGTCACAAATCAACAACAGACCTCTGACGGACATCTGACGACTGCTTCCCCGCCAGATGCTAACTCTCGATGTGATTTCGTGGTATTCTGTCATCATTATCTGCGGCGGTCACGGGGGAATGATGCAGGTGCTCAGGTAGCAAGATCCGATGAGCGCCCATGAACGGCACCAGCGGAGGTGGCACCCCAACTCTGGCAGCGAGGGTGCTGCTCCGGACGACGAGCACCAAATGCGGCGGCTGACCTGGTCGCTGCCAGCAAGTCTTCATTGCTAGGCTGGTCATACGCTCGGCCCCGCCGTCCCTCAGCGCTGCGTACATACAACAAACTAGGTGAGCGTTGTGAGTCTTGGAGGCTGTCCAACGGCGGCAAACTCCCAAAAGGCGGACCAAGGATTCGGTCCCGTGGGGAGGACAGTTGGCGGGTGTACGCTTGAGCCTGATACCGGTACGTTGGTCGGAAGTCCTGCGGTGAGTGGCTTCGACGAGTTGGACACAACGTGGTGGAAGGCAGGCCTGTACACGAGCCGGGCGGACTCAATGCCCTTCCCCTTATGGGTTGGAACGGAAAGCCCAGAGCTGACGAGGCCACACCGAGACCAGGGCTTCGCGATAAAGCGCCAGGACGTTCCGAGCCCTCAGGATACGGATATGTGAAGGAAAATGCAGTAGCCCTTGAGCGGGATGGCGACCTGAGCGGCTGGTAGCAGAAGGGAGAGCCAAGAACTGGGTGGCTATGGTTGTCGCTGGACAACAGAGCCTCGCCGGACCGTCCAGAGGAGGTGTGGTCTGCAGACAGAATCTGGTTCAATGCCTCAGTCGCCCTTTCGGGTGTAGTTCTGCAGAGATCGCGTCGTTCACGCCGACTCATCGCCGTGCATTTCTTTTCCTGTAATAGCCTTGTCCAGGTGGGTATGTGTGGGGAATCTCACAGCTGAATGGAAAGCCTGTCAGATTGTTGGTGAGAAAGGATGTATGCTGTTACAAAATGAGCAGTTGTACGCAAGATGTTGTATGAAGGGATCACAACGGCGGTATTAGTAGGTGATGTCCCGCACGCATATATACCTGTAGGTAGGCGAATACGTAGACTTCATGTTACTTTGTGCGCCAGGTGGCGTTAGTCATTGAGAGTCATGATCGGCACCATCTGTTCTTATGCCAGGCTAAGTCCATGACCTGAGGACACGTACATATTCTGAGATTGGAATTTAAGGGCGTTAATGCGGTATAATATGTTGGTTTACTGCGGAATGGCAATGCTGTGTCACAGCCACGCAACTTTGAGAGGTTTCAGGGGCTGACAGCTGACATCGGCTTCGATCAGTACCATAGGGATTGCCAACTCGCTGAAAGATACGTATGGACCTATGGTGCAATGAGATAAGAGAGGCGACAAAGGAGCATCCGCATATTTGGAACATAAGACAATCTAGGCTTACCTTACAGTAATTGCAGCCCAAAACCAACAAAAGAGTGGTGGCTGGTACGGTGCGTTCAGGTACCCGATTATATACAACATACCGGGTACCTAAGTGAGTAGGCATTTGAATAAATCCTGTCCCTTACCTTGTTGTGTTAATGAATGAAGCTTTTAGGGCAGGGAGGCCATGCGCTATACCTTCGTAGTAGTGACAAATGAAATTTGCAGATTCACAGTCGTGAATCAGGCGTGTGTATAGGTACCCATCACGTAGCTTAGTATCGATGGGACCGTCCTTGGCCAGATCCAGGTGGCCTCGGATCATACGAAGAAGGCTTGCCGCCGAAGGGGTCGAAGTGGTCGCGGCCAATCCCTAAGTTGCGGTCAAATCTCTCGGCTAGACGGTCCATGTCAGGCATGCCGGTGGCGAAAGGGTCCCCGAAGATCCCGTCGTTGGGGTGGCTCGGAAAGCCATGCATGAAGTACTCACTTACAAGAGGGGGTTGACCGTTCTGCGGCCGCACTGTTTGACGGTCTCGGCAACGCCTGAAAAACTCGTCATTAAAAGGGTTGTCGGCTCTTGTCGGAAACGGACCGCCGCGTTCTCGAGGCCTCACGCGCTCTCGATCCCACTCGCCGTCACGCGCTCTCTCACGCGCCCTTCTATACTCCCTCCTTCGCGCTCTTTCTCTCGCTCTCTCCATCTCACGCTCTCGCGCTCGCTCACGTTTCTGCTGGCGCTCCCACTCCTGCTGGCGCCGGCGTGCATAGTCCCGGTTTGAACCGGGGAAACCATAACCAGAAGGAATATCACTGTCGTACCATCGGCTGTTGCCACCGCGGGATTCTGGATCGTATCCGTAATCGTAATCACGGGTAGGCGACGGCGGGCGGGGCCGTGACGAGGGCTCGGGGTATCGAGGTTCTCGATCTCGCTCTCGCTCTGGCTGCCTACGACCCCTGTTCGTGTCCGGCCCGGGATCCGCAGGACGGCGCCCACGGTCTCGGCGAGCGCTGTCATATTTGTTAGCTCGGGGATCGGGAGCATATTGTGGCTCTCGGTCTCGGTGAGTTCTGTTTGGCGTGCGCGGTGGCTCGCGCCACGAGCCGCCCTGAGCTGGTCCAGAGTCAGTAAAGGGCTGCTCTGGATTCGGACCCGAGGAGGGATCTTTCTTCAAAGTTGTCTTCCCCAGCGCGAGCACACCCTTAACTGGGTCGACGTGAAAAGGGCCGCTGCGCAGAGTACAGTTTTCATTGTGGCACCGGAAGCGCTCGAAATGCCAATCCATGCATCGAACTTTACAGGAGCCTTTGCACTCGGTGCATTTGATATTCTGATACTCGTTGGCGCCCTCAAATGCCGGGTTTATCGGCTTCCATGTCCATTCCGCCATTGTCAATTGCCCGAAGGATTGATTCTTGCTCGTTTGGTCGATCTGGAAGGGATGCTCTGTCTCAATGATTCAGGTACGCTGCTGGTTTGTACGCTCAGCAGGTGTCAGGTGCATTCTTGGTGAAGATGGACCTGGTTTTATGCGATCATGGTCGGATTGGTTGTTCCATTTGTATTGAACAGTGTCCTTATTCGTCACCGGCACTGGCGGTTCGACAAGGAGACGGGGGTTGTTTTCTTTGATGAATTGTCGCTGCCAAGTGGGTATGTTCAGATAATGACAAAGAGCAGTAGAAAGGGCAAACGACGCCAGAGACTCAAGTGTGGGCTAACAAGCCGCGTAAATGCCAGATTGTATAGGTGATGTTCCTAAGGCCTTTCCGCCTCCA
The DNA here is from genome assembly GCA_023628555.1 of Chaetomiaceae sp. R4402. NCBI lineage: Eukaryota > Fungi > Ascomycota > Sordariomycetes > Sordariales > Chaetomiaceae > Chaetomiaceae sp. R4402. Next base: position 160,560 of record JAMAKO010000013.1, on the reverse strand, counting down.
TCCTCCAGCATCAAACAAGCTGGCATCTTCAACCGTTGTGGTCTGATCCTACATATCGGAAGCTCACAAGTCTCTGGGCAGCTCGGAAGCATCACTTGAGCTTCGTGGGTCTGTGTTGTCTGTGGTTTCGGATTTCCTTTCAGCGCCCCGGTTCCCTAGAACCTCCTGAACAATCCGCTTCCCTTCGTCCATCTCTCCATTCGCGGTGCCGCAAATCATGCACTTCCACGTGCCCAGTTCAGACAGCGACTTCGTACCCGGTGGTGCTTGCCCGTTCACCATGCGGCACTTGGTACAGATCAGGACGATCCTGTTCTTGGCTGCTGTCTCGTCCTCACCCAAGAGAGCGTCCAGAATGCGGTCGTACCAATGAGACTCGGGGGGGGCGGCCGCCGGCGCGCGTGGATACACCGTTGCGATGGAGGCTAATGGGGAGCTTCCCTCAAATGCATTCGGCGCGAACTCAGCCGACGTGTCCATCTCGGGACGAGCGGCGGGTAGTTGAGCCGGCGTGCCTACTCTGCTGTTCGGCTTGGATTGCGGGGTGCCTGGGCCGGGCACAGGGTGACTTGGAATGTTCGCTGTAGGCGGTGGCGGCATGTTGGTGCGCTCCGGCATCGCTGCGCGCTTCCCCTTCGGTTGCCCCTCCTTGGTCTCCTTTGCGCCGCTGCCCTCATCGGTAGGCTTCTTCTGCTTGGTCTCTGCCCCGCCGTACTTTTCTAGCAGCTCGAGCGTGGAGTCGTACTTGGTAGCGTCCTTGAGCTTTTTGATGGTCTTGGCCCGTTCAGCTTGCGCTTCCTTAAGTCGCAAGCTGAGCCTCTCAATGCGGTAGTCGAAGAAAGCCGTCCCGATGGTGCGGACGAGGTAGATCAGCACGGGCCCGCCCGCAATGCCAGTCCATTCCCACGAGCCCATGTTCTTCCAGCCAACCACCAAGACGAGCACAATGCCGTACACCAAGTAAGCGAACCCGAGATAGAGCGTGCATAGCAGCCTCACACGCCGTGATTTCGCCCGGGTCCGCTCGAGCTGGGTCTGCGAGGCGGTAATCTTGGCGGAGAGATTCGAGAGCGCTTTCTCGAACGAAGCGGGAGAGGAATCTTCCTTCTGCAAGCATTGAGTCAGATCAGCTTTGATCCATGCGACAGCCGTCAGACAACTCGACGGCTCTCACGATGGCTGTCACGGGCATGGGGAATGGAGGGCATACCCTCCAAGGCCAAAGCGATACCATGGCGACAGAACGCGGGCCAATGCTCCCACGCTTCAGAGTGCAAACTTCGTGAAGAGAAAAAATAGGAAGAGGTGGTTCCCCTGGCCTGGGCTAGAGAGGCAGAGCTGGCAGGCAGAGACCGTTTGGCTGTGAACTGTCGGTCGGTGTCCCACCTGCCTGCAGCCGCAAAGGTGCCAAGCGGAATGCGAAGCTCCTGGCGAGTTCGCTTCTTGACGTTACCCACGCACGGTGACCTCACTAGTTACGCTTATGCCAATACCTAACGATACCTCGTAGTGGGTACTAGCTTAGGCGGTCGGTAGGAAATCGTATGTGTCAATCGGGGCTTGCGGGGTGCAGCTACCCCTGGAGCCCTTTCGTACGGTACCCACTGCCACTTTGCCGGCGGCAGCGCTGCGACAAGGGGCCTTCATCAAGAGTCTTGGCACTTGTCGTGAAGCTGGCTGTGCACAGGCGCAGTTGCGGCGCAAAGCCGAAAGAACAACTCTGCTGAAACCGAAGGCGGACGAACCGGAGCACGCCAATCCTCCATTGAACGGCACAAAGCCCAGTGTTCCTGTGAGCGCAGGGTCGGAAGGTGCTTGGAGTCACATCGTCCTGTTCTTTGCCATCCGACGCAACCGACCCCACGAGCCAAGCAGTTGCTCTGACCCGCGCTGCTCTGGTGTCAAGGCTGGACCAGCCGGATGATTTGCAGCCATGTTCCAGGTACAGGACACGCACCAAGCGATTTATCGAGGAGCGCGACTAACACTGTCTGCGGCAGAGACTCAAGGGCGCGATTGACCGCACCATCGCCGAGGAACAGGCGAGACAGCGCGCAGCTCTCGACTCGCAGAACCCGGCGTCAAACCCCGGGCCCAGCGTGCCCCGGCGGTCGCGGTCATCGAGCGCCGCGGGGACCCAGTCCCCTGCACGTCGCCCCCGTCCGACTAAGAAGGCCAGCGAAGACCTCGGCTCCAGAGATGCGAACGGTGACGCCGCCGCCAACCCCGACCCTGCTGTCTTTGAGGCCGCATTCGTTCTTGACGACACCGACGAGGCAGCGACACCGGCGAGGGTAGCGACACCTCTGGCGGGAGACGGTGATGCAAAGATGGCGGATTCCGGTAGCGACACACCACAAACTGCTGCCGATGCTACTGCCAATGGTGCTACGGGCTCTGCACCTGTCGGCGGGGATGCGAAGGCCAGCAAGACGGGTGCAGGTCCCGCAGGCAGCGCTGCGCCTGCCGCGTCCGAGCTTCCGCCAGAAGTGCAAGCACGGCTGCGGAAGCTCGAAAAGCTGGAGAAAACATACCCAGGTTTGCATCTCCCCGAACGATGCTGGCATAGCTGTGTCTGTCCGCTGTGCTGGGCCCCTCTCTAATCGCCCTTCTAGAACTGCTGCGCTCCTACCGCATTGCACACAGCCGTGCAACTTCCATAGAGCCGTTTGAGAAAGCGCTTAGAGAAAACACCCCGCTCACATCCATCAAGGATCCCGAGGCGTTGACCGAGTACCTGAATCAGATCAATCTGAAGGGTGACATGGTTATGGAGGAGCTGAAGCGTGTTACGACGGAGAAAGACGCCCACAAGAAAAAGGCTGACGAAGCCGAGAAGGAACTGGCAGCTTTGAGGGAAGAGCTCACCTCCGTGAAAGCTGCCCACGATAAGGACTCCGCCGGGGCCGGGGGTACCGGCAACACTTCCCAGACGCCGAAGGAAAAGTCCACGGACGGCGGGGAAGATTTCTTTTCGTACGACAACGAGATTCCCCAACTTCAAGCCGAAGTCCAGAAAAAGTCCGAGGAGGTCGAGAAGCTGCAAGCCGAAGTCAACAATTTGAGAGACGAGTTGTCCGTCGCCAAGGAGCACAGCGTTGGTCTCGTGGAGAGTCTCGAGAGCGCGACCAGGGAACTCAGCGAGACCAGAGACGCCGTTGCAATCAAGACTTCTGTCGAAACACAGCTGGAGGCCCGAAACGCAGAGATTGCAACGCTCACCGAGCGCCTTGACAAGGCGCAAGCGAAGCTCAAAGATCTGGAGTCACAAGTCGAGAAGGCGAAGAGCGATGCGGCCGGAGCCCTAAAGGAGAAGACGGCCGAACTCACCTCCTCCACGTCTCGGAACAGGGAGCTGGAAACCGATTTGGAGAAGGCCACCAGAGCCAAGTCGGCTCTTGACGAGAAGATCAACGGTCTGACCTCGGAGATTCAAAAATTGAAGAAGGCCAGGGCAGAAGATGAGTCCAGAATCACTGAGCTTACGAAACTGGGGCAAGCTGCACCCGCCCAGACTGCAGCCATTGCGATCCCAGCACCAGCCACCACGGAGGGCTCCCTCGCACCTCCAGCAACTGGCGGCAAGAAGAAGAACAAAAAGAAGAAGAAGGGTCCAGCCTCAGGGGCTGCTGCTGCGTCAGAGCCGACTCCAAGCGAAGCGTCGACAACAGAGCAGCCGCCGCCCTCGCCGCGCGCAGAGTCAGTCGGTGGGGATCTCCAAGCCGAGTTGGTTCGTCTCCAAGGAGAGTTGGCCGAGAAGGATCAGCGGATTGAGAGGCTGTCGAAACAGCGCAAGACCGAAGAAGACCTGCGCGAGGAGATCGAGAACCTCCAAGAGAACCTGATGACCATTGGCCAGGACCATGTCGAGGCCAAGGAGCGGATCAAGGAGTTAGAAGCAGAGAAGAGGGTGTTGCAGCAGCGCATCTCCGAGCTCGAGCAGGAGGTCGAGTCCTCGGCGTCGACAGCCAAGAGCAGCGCCGAACTGCACAGCGAGCATGAGTCGTTGAGGCAGGAATTTGACAATCTCAAGATGAAGTCGTCGACCCTGCAATCCGACCTGGCCGCCGCACAGCAGTTGGCCCAGACCCGGTACAAGGATTTGACCGAGCTCCGCGAGGTGCTCCAAAAGGCCCAGCCCGAGCTCAAGAGCCTGCGACAAGACTCGGCATCCTTGAAGGCCACACGCGAAGAGCTCAACGCGAAGACCGCCGAGCTACGCAATCTCGAGAAGCGCGAGAAGGAACTTAAGACGGAGCTGGGCCGGGCACAGCGCCTGGCATCCGACCGCGAGGGCGAGATCAAGTCGCTCCAGGAGAAAATCAGTCAAGAGACGAGCGCGCGGCTACGGCTGGAGGATGAGAAGCGCGTCGCCGGCCGCGACCTGCGCCGCTCCGAAGCAGAGAAGATCGAGGTCTCAGCGCGCGAGGAGAAGGCCACGCGCGAACTTCAGCGCATCCAGGACGAAGCCACCAAACTCCGTCCGCGCATTCGCGAACTCGAGGACGAGGCGGCGCGGCTGAGGAAGGAGCAGGAGGTGCTGCGCGAGGAGGTGGAGCTCAAGACGAGCCAGTACAGCAACGCGCAGAACCTGCTGGGCAGCATGCGCGACCAGACGGCGGAGCTTGGCGTGCAGCTGCGCGAGAGCCAGGCGCAGGCCGAAGGGCTGGACGAGGAGCTGGCCGAGGCGCGGCGCATGCTGGGCGAGCGCACGCGCGAGGCCGAGACGATGCGCCGGCTGCTAGCCGACGTGGACGAACGCGCCGACGGACGGGTGCGCGAGATGCGCGCCAAGATGGACGCGGCGGTCGAGGAGCGCGACCGGCTCGAGGACGAGGCCAGCGCGCTGGCGCGGCGGCGGGCGCGCGAGACGGAGGAGCTGCGCCAGAAGATTCGCGACCTCGAGCGCGAGGTTAAGGCGCTGGCCGGCGAGAAGGACGAGCTCGAGCACCGCGAGCGCGAGTGGCGGCGCCGGCGGGAGGAGCTGGAGGCGGTCGAGGAGCGGGCGGGCACCGAGGTGGCCGAGATGCGCACGACCGTGGCGAACCTGCAGTCGACGCTGGACGCGTCGGAGCTGCAGGTGCGCGAGACGGAGAAGAAGCACGCGGAGCTGCGCCGCGCGCTGGACGACTACCGCGTGCGGTATGACAAGCTGGCCAAGGAGGCCAAGACGCTGCAGGCGAGACTGGCGTCGCCGGCGGCGGCGGCAGTGGCAGCAAACTCAGGTAGGAGCTCGATGGACTCGACACGGTCGGGCGGCGGCGCCAACGGGGCGGCGGGGCAGGCTGGCGGGGGCGGTCAGGACGCCATGTACCTGAAGACGATCCTGTTGCAGTTCCTGGAGCAGAAGGACAACAAGCTGCGGGCGCAGCTTGTTCCGGTGCTGGGCAAGCTGCTGAGGTTCGACAAGTGAGTCCTCTCCTAGTTTACCTTCGCCGAGTTGCAGTGCATTCTAACCAGCATGTGACCCCAGGGCGGATGAACAGAAGTGGCTCGCCGCCATCCAGCATATCAACAGCAGGTAGCCCTGGGACATTTCCGCATGACGGAGTCGACTACGAACGGACTATATAGATCGAGCTGTCAGGATAATAGACACAGCCTTCGGCTCGCAAGGGCCGTTCTTGGGTTTGCCCTCTACACGCACGCCTCACCATGTTGCCCGCGTATAAGTGTCTGCCCCGCATCAGGCCAGCTCGGACGTGTCAAGTTTAGGTCGAAGTCGCCTACAATCCCTGGCTACCGCCTGACCCTGGTTTACGCTTACCACCGAGCTGGATATCGCGACGCTGAGCCAGGCCGACGTTGGCCTAACATGAGGGCACGCCGGAGACAAGCATTTGGCCACGACCTGAACCAGCCTGCCCAGCAGCAAGGCATGCTTTTGGTTGCCAAGTGGCGTGGCACCGTGGTCACGGGCTCGCTGTCTGCT
>JAMAKO010000013.1:0-154529 GCA_023628555.1 Chaetomiaceae sp. R4402 | reverse complement strand
TGTTGCTGTTGCTGTTGCTGTTGCTGTTGCTGTTGCTGTTGCTGTTGCTGTTGCTGTTGCTGTTGCTGTTGCTGTTGCTGTTGTTTGATTGTGGCCGCCTCTGCATATTGGGTTGAGGATTTGTATAATACCAGATTCATCGCGTGCGCTGATGGGTGGCCCAAACGTGACGGCATGAGGCTAGCAAGTGTGTGTGACAGGATGGTTGATGTGGCAGTTGGTTTACGGCCTTGAAGTAGCCCTACGTGACGGGTCGCTGCTAGGATAAAAATGACGATGGAAAAGTGAAGTACGTGTAGGTATGCTTCTTCGGTTCATTGCATCCAGAATCTGCACGTGGTGGTAAGAACAGCATACAAGTAGTTCAGGTTCTCTGTCAATGACAACCAACTGAAGATCAAGCAAGACGTCACTGGAAACTGCTAGTCAATTCTAAGTGTAAGAGCAGGACGATGTAAAACCGCGGGTCTGCCTTCCATGAAATGAGGACCCGCTCAGCTTGGAACAGGCCAGGCGCACCTGGTTTTTGAGCTGCCGTGAGGCGGTCCACTCTTTGCATTAAACTCACAAAAACGCGAACACGTCTGAATGAAAGGCCGTTGATGAGTTGCTGCATGGTGCTTTCAGGCACGGCACTGCTGAGTAATGTGCAAGGTAAAATGTCTCGGATAGCAGTGTCGGAACAGGCCGCGAGCCGCGCACGGGACGCAGCGTGGGGTCGACTCGGTTCTCGCCTCGAGTCGAGCAGAAAGGCGGCCGGATCGGGCCGCACACTGGTTGATCGCCCATCAGGTTCGTTCCTTCGCAGACTGATAAGGCGGGCGGCTGTCGCGTGGGTGGGCGCAGTGGGCGAAGGCTGTGAGTGGCAGGCTGCAAGTGGTGTTTCAGCTGCCAGTCATGGGCTGCCTTATCTTATCTTTTTTTACCTTTCAATCCGGCCGAGCGCGTGGCATGCGACATGGTCGCGAGTCACACGAGAGGCTAACTATGCATCAACGAAGCTTCTTGTTCAGGCTAGCTCAGTGCACACCGCCGGGATTGCCTGGTAGATAACCGAGGCATGCGAGGGGTGGGCGTGCATTTGCGGAGAGGGAAGGGCACGCTTTCAGGAAGTCACTGTTCGTCTCATGGCGGGGTGCTTCTGTTCTGCACGATTTTCCACAACCCTAACTCTGCTGCAATTCAATCTGACCACAGTACGATGAACACACAGGTTTCCACCTGGATGATGCATGCTTGCCAAAGACTCTGATCTCGAATGTCGAATGCTTGACGTACATGTACGTAGCTCGCAGCGACGACCCGCGTCATGATATCACACGCAGATCTTGCCGCATGCGAGGGAGGAGGAGGAGTCTCCTTCTCGAGAACGCCCAAACGGCAAACGGCAAACGGCACCCTAATGGTAACCAGCCCCGGGAGCAAGATGGACCCTGTCGACTGCTTGTGTAAGTAGCCACCCTCCTGCCCCCCCCCCCCCCCCCAAGGTGAGGTGAGAGAGGTGGGAACCCAAAGTGGGAAATTCACACGCCGGCTTCCCCAGTCCAGTCCCATGGGCCCAAAGATAACGGGATTTTTTCGCGAATTTTTTCTCCATCCCAACTCGCGCTCGTCCCATGGCTCCGGTTCGCGCCGGGTTCCTGACCCTGTTCCAGTTCCCTTCCCAGTCATAAAGATGTCTTGCCACCCACCCGACCTTGGTCCGACCCTAGGTTCTTCAGCAGCGCTCTCCTGCAGCTGAGCTTGCTGAAAGCTTCGGCCCCTTCGTTCTGCTCCTCGCCTACCGCGACTTGCTCCACCTCGAATACAGCTGGGCTCTTTTTCTCATCGCTGCTGTGAACGACTGTTCGGGACCAACAAAGAAATACCGACAGAATGGGCTGGATAGACAAGGCCAACCGCCGGATCGCCGCCAGTCCGGTCGGCCGCTGGTTCAAGCTGGAAGGGTGCGGACATGTAAGCGATTCGCACACCACGGTCTAACACGCCGAGACTCGATGCTGACAAGGCCTTGTCGTTTTCCGGAAAACCAGCCGAAGGAGAGGAAGGGCTCCCACTTCTTCACCGAGATGCGCGCCGGCCTGGCCACCTTCTTTGCCATGGCGTGAGTTACGGCGGTGATCATCGTGATCCGTGCACTTGAGAGTTGACCCTGGCTCGCAGTTACATCATCGCTGTCAACGCCAGCATCGTCTCGGACACGGGCGGCACCTGCAAGTGCTCTATCCCTGCGGCCCCCGGCGAGGTCCCTTGCTTGAACGATACCGACTATCTTCTCTGTGTGGCCGACATCAAGAAGGATCTCGTTACGGCTACGGCCGCCATCGCTGCTCTCGGAACCTTCTGCATGGGTCTCTTTGCCAACCTGTACGTCAAACCCCCGTCGGCCGAAAAGAATGCCGGGCCGAAGAAAGATTGGCTAGCCCGGCTCGGTGCATATGCGGTGGCCAGACAAACAAGGTTCGCTAACCTGTCGTTCGTTCCACAGGCCGGTTGGCATCGCGCCCGGCATGGGCCTGAACGCATACTTCGCTTACACGGTTGTCGGCAAGCACGGCAGTGGGCAGGTGCCATACGAGGTCGCCCTGACGGCCATCTTCGTCGAGGGTTTCGTCTTCTTCGGCCTGGCGCTGCTCGGCATGCGCCAGTTCCTTGCTCGCATCATCCCGCGCTCCATCAAGCTGGCAACCAGCGTCGGCATCGGCCTCTTCCTGACGCTGATCGGCCTGACCTACTCCGAGGGCATCGGCCTCATTGTGGGCGATTCGTCCACGCCCACCGTCCTGGCCGGATGCACGGCCGACCAGCTCAATGCGAACGGGGGACATTGCCCCGACGGCCTCAAGATGCGCAACCCGGCCATGTGGGTCGGCATCTTCTGCGGCGGCGTCTTCACCGCCGTGCTCATGATGTACCGCGTCAAGGGTGCCATCATCGCCGGCATCATCCTCGTCTCCATCATTTCGTGGCCCCGCACCACGCCCATCACCTATTTCCCCTACGGCCCCGTGGGCGACGCCAACTTTGACTTCTTCAAGAAGGTCGTCGACTTCCACCCGATCGAGAAGATCCTGAATGTCCAGCGTTGGGACATCGGGTCGTACGGCGGAGAGTTTGGCCTGGCTCTGATCACCTTCCTCTACGTCGACATTCTTGACACCACTGGCACGCTGTACTCGATGGCGCGCTACGCCAACCTGGTTGATCCCGTTACGCAAGACTTTGAAGGCTCCACCTCTGCGTACGCACCCCCCCCCCCCCGCCCTTTTGGTTGCTGTTGTTCTTCAAGCTAATTCTGTTTCCTCCAGCTACATGGTCGACTCGCTGACCATCGCCGTCGGCTCCGTCATGGGCACCCCGCCGGTCACCGCCTTCGTCGAGTCCGGTGCGGGCATCGGCGAGGGCGGCAAGACGGGCCTTACCGCCATGTCCGCCGGCGTCTGCTTCTTCATCTCCATCTTCTTCGCGCCTATCTTCGCGTCCATCCCGCCCTGGGCGACCGGCTGCGTGCTCATCCTGGTCGGCTCCATGATGGTCCAGGCGGTGACCGACATCAACTGGAAGTACCTCGGCGACTCGCTTCCGGCTTTCGTCACAATCGCCCTCATGCCATTCACCTACTCCATCGCCGACGGCCTGATCGCCGGCATCTGCCTGTACATTTTGCTCAACACACTCGTGTGGGTCATCGAGAAGGCCTCGGGCGGCCGCATCGTGCCGCCCAACAAGGACCTCAAGGAGCCGTGGACCTGGCGGATCGAGGGCGGCATCATGCCACCCTGGATGGGCCGCCTGGCAAAGTGCCGGAAGGACTTCTGGCGCGCCTCCCCGAGGGGCTCCTTCTCTGAGGCTGAGGGCGTGACGGTCAACATAGACGGCAAGACGTCCTCCGGTCCGGGCTCAGTCCAGGACACGGCTGTGGCGAGCGGCCGGTCCGAGAGGGAGACGGCGGCGTAAACGGAGTGTGGTTTGTTTACTGGGTTTGTTTTTCTCTCTATTCGCGAAGCGATGAGGGCACCAGGATAGGATAAACCGTTGTTTTCCAGGCTTGCATGGTACCCAGAAATTCATCACTATTCGTCACTTTTTCGATTCGTCCCGTTGACGTACTCTCATCATGCTTAACATCGTTCGTCGTCCTTGGGCTACATGATTTGGCTGGTGTGTGCGCCGAGAGATGCGGATCCTCCTCCTGTGGAAGTGTTGGTGCCTTGAGAGATGTTAACCGGCCACAGTCGCAGGGTGTCTGGCATCGGACTGTGAGCGCGCGTGGATCCCCTCACGACTGGAGCACGGTCGAGTTCAGGTCACGCAACAACGGGTGGGCGGGCCGCGGCGGCAGATTCTCGGTCCATGCCGGCCCGTCGCAATCAACGGGGTGTTTGATGGCACGAGGATATAAGTGTCCTTGATGAAGGTGACATTTCACCAACACTTGCTGCTTGATTCAAACTCACGCCTCAGAAGGGCCAAACGAGCATGGATACAGCCCAGACGTTCACCATCTCGTGCCACTGCGGCGCCGCCCGACAAACCCTGGCTACGCGAGACGGCCAGAACCTCTTCTCAAACGTGTTGTTCTGCCACTGCGATACCTGCCGCCACACGACGGGTCTACTATGCACCTCATACACCCCCATATCGTCTCATCCTACACCGTGCGTTGCTGGTCTGACGAGCCATCCGACCACGTCAACAACCACTAGCTACTTCTGCTCCGCTTGCGGCTGCCATGTTTTCCGCACCCGGCACCCGTCGTTCTCCGCCCCTCCCGAAAAATGGACTTGGGAGGTGGCCACGGGAGTCATCACCGATGCCCCCCAGTCCAAACCCCAGTCCCGCACCCCTGAGCCATGGCAGCATTTGAACATCCAGGACACTGCAGACGGCGGTCTCGCGCCATGGCTACCCAACGTCGACCCTCAACAGCTCCATGAGTCGTACCACCGCGACCACATCAACACCACACTCCCGGCGTCATGCGCGTGCAGATCCATCTCACTCCTCGTCACCCGGCCCTCGTCTGACCCCTCCCTCAACCCTGACTCCCCCTACGCCGACTTGCTCCTCCCCTACCACAGCACACCTCCCGCAACTGTTTCCAACCCGTCCCAAGAGAAGTGGTATCTCCGTCCAACCCGTCCACTTCCCGCCCACTCATCCGGGCACACCCCGCCGCCCTCAGAACTTGCCAGAACCCGCTATCTCGCAGGCACCTGCGCGTGCCAGACCTGCCGACTCACCTCGGGCTTCGAGATCCAGACCTGGGCCTTCATCCCGCGACGGAATATTCTCATCGCCTCCTCAATACCACCCAACACCACCATTACCGACCCCAACCCGGCACAAGCGGACGAGGAAGCGTCGTACCGCCCCCTTGACTTCACCCGCCTCCCTCCCTCGTGCCCACTGAGAAGTTACGAATCCTCTTCCGGCCGCATCCGCGAGTTCTGCGGCCGCTGCGGCGCGACCGTCTTCTGGCACGACTCGGTGCGCCCGGACCTGATCGACGTCAGCGCAGGCCTGTTCCGCGAGGGCAGTGGCGGGGCCAGGGCAGAGGACTGGCTGGAGTGGTGGACGGGCCGGGTGAGTTTCTCGGAGGAGGCCGGCGCGGGCAGGCGAGGGGCGGCAAAGGAATGGGGGGAGGGGTTGGTTCGGGCGCTGGAGGGTCGGTTGCAGGCGCAGCACCGGAGTCAGCACAGTCAGTCAGAGCTATTGGTGCAGATGTGACAAGAGCAGTGACACAGAAAGGGCTGGATGATTTAGTTTCTATGCTTGTCCTTATCAGGCCGCGGGGCGACATCTATGGATGGTGGTAGATGCTCTAACATGCAAGGGGCAATAAGGTATGGGGACGTGGAAGTCGCGGGCCCAACAGTAATGTGGATACATGAAGGGGGAAGGTTAACTGACATGCCAGACAAAGAACTTCAACGGAGCTGATGCAGGTGCGCGTGCTCTCGCCCTTTCGGTAAAATGAGTGACCGCTGTTGATGGTAGATTGGACATTAATACCCCTGCAACCCCGCCTACTCTTGAAAGGCCAAGATTCCCGTGAACAGCTTGAGACGAGCATACCAAGAGCGGTCAAAGACAGAGTGCAGTCACTGGGCTTGTCCACCGGCGCACTCCGACTAGGCTGCTGCCCGACAGGTTGCACACCCTCACACCGTCATCCTCGGCTGTGCGTGCGTAGTACTGCGGCGAGGAAATGCCGTATATCCGACCGGGCGACTGGTTGGCCGTGACGGCAACAAGCCGATGCCCCGGCGGCGCACGGCATGGCGCCGCTGAGACGCGGAGGCAAGCTAAGCCACGGTGGCCTCGACAGCCGCAACAGCAACATCGGCCGTCTCTTCGACCGCGGACTCTGGTATATTGGGCGCGCTTGCCCCGGAACCCCCCTGGGTTGTTGACGCAGCGTTGGATTCAGTGGCGGGGCCACCGGCTTGGCCGTCGCGCTCCATCATAGCGGCTAGACGGGCAGCTCGGCCCTCCTTCTTCCTTGGGACGGGAGCTGCCGTGATGTCAGCGAACCGCAGCTGTCAAGCCCAAGACTCATCTATCACAAACCTCTGTTGTTCTCCTGAACATAAAACTGCCTCAACAAGGTCACGGCCTCGTCTCGGCCCCAACCGCCCTCAGCCTCAAATCCGCGCTCAATGTTACCACCGTCTCCCGGGAGATCCGCGATCTCGATGTGAGAGATGATGATGCCGTTCTCGTCCTTCTCGTTCTCCGTGGGTGGGTGCTCCTCAAGAACAACATCGGTCGATGCGGGACGGCGCTCGAGGACCGGTCTCACGAGGCCCTTGCCGTTCTGAGGCACGGGTGACGGCGGAGCCGAGGCCATCGAGTGCGGAGAATTCTTGTGAATTCTAAATACGCCGCCAGTGCCTCCGAACTTGTCGTTGACGGCGCCGAAGAACACCTTCTTGATTCCGAGCTGCCGAAGAAACGAAGCACACATGACACATGGCTCAACTGTGACGTACAGAGTGCACTCCTTAATCACCGAGGGGTCCACTCGAGGCGACGGATGAAGCTTCTGGCCGTAAGGGTAGAGGTGGCCGTCGCTGGGATCGACGTCTCCCCACGTGCTGGCCTCGGCAGGGTGTGCTTGATTGGTCTTGTCGCCGAGAGGAGCCGTGGCTGCAGCAGGCTCAAGGTCGGAGGCAGAAGAGTAGGACAACAGAGCGGATATGGCCATAAGCTCGGCATGTCTCGTGCCGTTACGAGTGACGTTGGTGGCATTCATGCCTTTCGCGATGATCCGGCCCTTGCACACAAGCACGCAGCCTACCGGGGTCTCGTTGGTTCGAAGAGCAAGCCTGGCCTGCAACTCGTATTAGCAAGCCAGACACTTCCTTAGACAGCTAGCCAAGATACAAAGGGGCGGGAGCAGTGCAGGAGGAGTGCAGGTGTGAACGTGTCATCGGCCGCGGACGAGCCGTGTGACCGAAAACGAGCCACTTCACGCCTTGGCCAGCCTAGGATGGCGGGGCTTCAGCGCCAGAACTCACCATATCCAAAGCCTCCCTCATAAACCGGCTATGCATGGCCCTTTCGGCTGCTCTCTCGGGCGTTTCCCATTTAGACTGGATCTGTAGTGTCTCGCCACCCAGCTGAATCGTAGTCGACGTCGTCGTGGCTGTCTCCTGTGGCCCACTGGTTTGGGAAGCAGGATGCTTCAGTGAAGCCGAGAGCACATTTGTCATCTCCTCCGCGATGGTGTCGCATTTGCCATCGGCACCGGGTCCGATGGGTGGAGTGCCATTTTGCACGCCTCGTGCACCGGAGCCATTGACCACATCTCGAAGCGGCTTTGTCGATGCTGTGGCTCCGTTGCTGCTGAGAGCCAATCGAGACAGCAAGCCTGTGAGCTCGGCATCGGCGGGAGTCGATGGAGCCAGGAACGGCGAGCATGCTTCTCGGCCCGGCTGCAACGACGAGGCCACCTCGGCGTTGGGTTGTGCCCTGCCGGGTGGCTTGGATGCGGCAGGCGTATCTGAGGCCGCCGTCATATCGGTAGCGACGTGGCGACCACCGTCGTCGACCTCGGAGCAGGGTTGTGTGAAAGAAGACGGCGTGGTTGAGCCAGAATGAGAGTTGGAGGTCGAGCAGGGAAGGATGGGTTGGTTTGTTTGGCGGGCGAAGGGAAGCAGGCGCAGCGCTTGCAGAAGGGTGTTGACGGGAAACAGAAAGAACGATTGCAGAAACGCAGCGGTTTTGAGGCCGACGGCCGAGAGGGCCCGAAAGAGCGTGCCTGCCATTTTCGATTTTCCTGCCTGCTGCCTTTGCACTGAGTTTCTTTTGGACATCCAAACCCCTCGGCACGCCTTCCAGCTCAAAGGCCACCAATGAAAACGGAAGCAAGCGTATGTATTCTCGGCGAGTCAAATCATAAAGAAGGTAGGCAGGTTGCAGAACAGGCCGTGATCAAAATCTAATGAAACAACAGGCTGTGCCTGTCAAAGAAATGCTGCGTAAGTGATCCTGGATGTATGGATGCTGGTTCGGAGTAGTAACCTAAAAGTGAAGGAGCAGCTGTGTCTGCCCAGACCCATGCGTTTGGGGCAAAGGAAGAGAGAGCGAGAACCTTTGTAGGGGCAAGCTGCCTTGGGAGGCTGACTTAAGTAAAGTGCCCAGCTCTCGCTGCAATCCGACCTTGAAGCTGCCAGGCAACTTGGAGGCAGGTCGTTGAAACCCATCACACAACGAAGGGTGAGACAGACGGGATTCATGTGCAGCATCAAAGGAGTGAAAACGTGTGTGAATGAAGTGGGTCGAACAGAATGAGCAAGCCCCCGATAAGCAACTAACCAAGCACGCTAAGGTGAACCATCACAAGTGATGGGGTGCTTTCCATTGATTGTTGCATGGCAGCTACCTAGCTGCATTTTGACGAAAACATCACACATCTCGAATTCAGTCACAACATCGAGGGGATCGCAAAGAGTAAAATTTACGGTGGCCCGTGAAGACGTTCAATTGTCAAGCCAAGAAAGCTGAGCTACCACTAACGTGAATGTATACCCTGCTGCCCCGGAAAACCAGCGGCAGGTAACGAAAGCAGTCGGCATCGCGCACTTTCCCGAGTCAGGCCCTCACAGTCCACCAAAGTCGTCCTCCTCCTGACCCATCCACACAACCACAAACCACGCTTCGTCTGCTCCATGCAGCTGCAGGAGCAAAGGCGCACGCTCCGAATACAGTCCATGCAGAGGTAGAGAAGAGGACGACCACATGTCTCAATCCAACCCGGGGGTATCATAGCCAAATATGCGCTCGCTTGTAACAAACCCAAAACACATCACAGACATATCACACAAACACTTGCACCAAAATCACACACCGAGGGTGTTACACCCTCAACGCCCGTGCCCACGGCCGGCGAGGAGCTAAGCTCCGCACCCGGCGGGACACGGTACACCGTAGAGCCTGTAGACTCTCGGCGACGATCTGGACCGTCGACGGCCCCAAGGAGCCGGCGACGCCAGAAAGCGCGGACGGTAGTGACGGTGATGATGGTGGCAAGGTTTTCGAGGCGAACCAGGTCGCGCCCAGCGGCCCGGCGCAACGAGGTGCGAGCCGGGCCAGGGATATGCTGATGATGGCAAGGATGTTGACGAGCTTGGCTTGACTTGCCAGGAGGTGCGCCTGCTGGAGGGCAAGCGCGCAGAGGAGAGAGACAAGACCGAGCACGGCAAGCTGGAGGAGGGGCGTGTTGTTGTTGATCAACACGCCTTCTCCCCCAGCGACGTTGCACCGTGTCGGCAGGGTTGAGAACACCGTGGTCGTCAATGCTGCATTGGCTGCGCCATTGTCCTGCGGGACAACGTGCAGCACGTCAATGCGAGCGGCGGACAATCTTGGTGCGTGGTCGGCCACAGGCTGGCTGCTGCTGAACAGAGCACTGCTGATGCGGCCCTGGTCATGACGAGGCGGGCGAACATTCGCAACATCGACGCCGGCCACGCCGCGTGGCGCATCACCAGCCACCGATGAGGACCTCGAGGCTGCCAAGGGCAGTAAGCCCGAGGGGCAGGGCGCGGCCGTGATCGCAGCCCGGGCAGTGGGCGTCGAGACGGTCAGGCCAACCAGTGAAGCAGGTGAGCCACGGGCAGGCGCCGACACTAGCCTCCTAGGTCGAGCGGGCGTGCCCGGACTAACCGACGACTGCAGAGCGCTGGCAAACACGATGCTGCTGGACACATCGCGAGACTCGAACGGCGTGACAGGAGAAGAGCCACCAGACACAGACGACAGGTCCGGACCAGGAATGCCGCCAGTATCGCCTCCGACAAGCCTGTTGTGATTGGTCTTCAGCCTGCCGATGCTGCCATCTGACGCTTCCAGGCTCGGACCAGGAACGAATTGTCTGGGGTCCTCAGCCGGAGAGGTGACGGCGGTTTGTATCTCCGCACGGGTCTCATCGCGAGTGGATGTGGCCCAAGAAACCGGTGAATGGACTCCACGCTCGGTCAGCGACGCGCCAGGCGAATTGTGAGCAACGCCCTCCGCGGCAGAGCCTTGTGATTGCGGAGACGGCTGTTGGCTGGCGAGGTCCCTCAGCTGGAAAACAGGATCCTCCTCAAAGACCTCAGGACCCGGCGAGTACAGGTTGAAGTCGACGTAATTGGTGCCATGAGCAACGCCCGGGTTGAGGTATGGAACGGTCGCATCCCGGAACGAGAATTCGGCCGAGTCGACCGCGACATCGGATGCCGCGACCGGCGATGCTCCAGAACGCACCGAGGTAAATGGCGTAAAGGTTTGTGAGGGGGAGGTCGACGAAGAGCCGGAGCTCGGGGAGAAGTTTTGTAGGTCGGTGAAGGAGTCGAAGAGGAAGTCGTCATAGGCGGATGCGGCAGCGACCGCGACTGGATCTTGGTCAAAGGTTACAAAGTCGGTCCAGAACTCGTCGTAGTTCTCGTGGAAGTCAGCATCTGCCGGTGCAAAGGAGAGTGCGATCTCGGAAGCGTCAAAGGCTGTCGCGGCCAGCAGGTCTGCCGCAGGATCAAGGATGGCAACAGAAGGGGACTCCTCCGCCTTCCTCGACTTCTTGGCGGGCTTCTGCTCGGGTTGTGACGCCGAGGATTGCGAGGCGTTGCGCTTCCTGTGGCTGGGATCGCAGCGGATCTTCTTCCTCCGGCACGCGTCGCAGGCCTTGATAATGCGCATGAGATGGGCGTGGTCGCGCTGCTCCTTAGTTTTGCAGCCGCGGGAGGCAGAGTTTGTAACATCGCGTCCGTCCTTGGTCAGGATGCGCATGCCGGGGTGCGTCGCGAAGTCGACGGTGCCTTGCCGTGAGCTGGAGACGCTGGACTTCTTGGAGGCGGAGGAGTGGGACTTGGTCCTCGTGTCGGACGCCGCCTGGGCGAAGGGAGCGGGAGAGTGGGTCCAGGAGCCCTGGTCGGAGAGGACTGGGGAGTGGTTAAAGCTCGAGGCATAGCCCGAGTCATAGAGCGCCGAGGTCACGGGAGACGCGGTCACAGGGGTGAAGGACGCCGAGGGAACGGGGTAGAACTTGAAGCTCTCGCCCGTCTGTCGCGAGTACTCAAAGAAGTCCATCGAAATGTGGGCGCGCTTGTCCTGGATGGAGGCGGGACCGGGGAGGAAGGCGTTGATCATGTCGTCGAGTTCGGGGGTGCCAACAGCGGGCAGCCACTGCAGGGCTGCTCCGAGTGCCGGCTGGCACACGGAGAACCCGCTGTAGGCACCGACGGAGCCGTGCCGGGCCATGTTGGCCATTGGTACGGTTGCGGCGAGGAGGTTGCACGGGAACGGAAACAAACCGGCGTCTGGGACGGCGGGAATGTCACAGAGCTTTGCCAGGCGTGGCTCGAGTGAAATGGGACTCAAGGACGTCTGCAGCGTGTGAGAAACTCGCTCTTTTGCGATCAACAAGCAACGAAGTAATTCTTGCTTACCAGAGCGGATAGATTGCAGCGGTCAATTGGACAGCTCGGTTTGGCCGAATCTGTCGCCAATGCGTTAAGAGGTGGAGGTGGGGGGACAAGTGAGATGGCGGGTGGCAAGGAGGGGCGGAAGAGCGTGCTCTCTCTCTCTCTTGCTGCTGGAGCGACTTGCTTGCTAACCAATGCCCAATGCAAGCGTGCCAAACAATGTTTGATACGCCGGCTGGGCAGTAACTCTTTGCAAAAATTCTGTGGTTCCGTGGAAAGAGGAAGAAGGAGAAGAAGGCAGCAGCGCGCCCGGAGGAGTCAGGCCGATATTTCACTTCCTCTCTCTTGCAACGCGAACTGGTGCAACTGGGCTCGCCCATCAAGGCGCAGCGAAGGTTGTCTCCCCCCAGCATTTCGGCGAGCCAAAACAGGCATAGCGCAACCCGGGCGGCTGGTGGGGACGGGTACCTGAAGCAATGCCATTTAATGCCCTGCCACCAAATCCATGGGCTCTCCATTCGGTGGAAAACGACAGCAGAAAAGCCGTTCTGGCCTCAAAGTATATATTTCATAAGCCATTGAAAACACTCGAGGAGTTCTGTTGAAAAAAAACTATAAACCATGTATCAAACCACGCCACATCGCTGAGCGTCCCATTGCTGTGGCTACAAAATATCCGCAAGCCCACGGTATTCGCTACCGAGGGACCGCTGCGGGAAAGAGGCTTGCATGGTTGCAGAACACGGCGAGCAGTTTCCCTGCGAGCCACGACTCCACCCTCCGCCTGCTTCACAGGAAACCGTCCCAGTCTGACCCGAGAAGGAGTGGCACCGAAGGGTCGTTGGATCCAATTGGCCAGGCGTTCGATGACTCAAAGCGACGATTATTACGTCTGCAGGACGTCTGGCCATTCGGGAAGGTGGTTGTGTCGGCAGCACTTCCTTTCCACTTCAAGCAGAGCACTCAATTGAGGAATGCGCGGAGGGAGGATCCAGGCGTGCCAGGTCAACTGATCGCATTGCCTCGATCGCAAGGGAAATCAGGTTGATTCTTCATGAATGGTCTGCAGTGCTGGCGGCCTCTTCATATTCTATGAAGGCCTGGGGCAGGGATAGGCATGGAATGGCTAGGCCCCTCGAGGGTCACACAGAAAGGCAGTCCACGAGGTTGACCACTGGAAGCTGACGCGACCAGTGGGAGCTCCCACCCTGGCTGCCTGGTCTTGGCACCTCACACTGCTCGAGCTGCTGTGCGACGCGCCGGCCCACCTTCAATTGAGTCAGCCCCTCCGTGTCGACCTGCACTGCATCACGATACTCGAAACGATCCAACCAGATGTTTGCCGGGTGGGATCAAGCTGCCTTGGGTGACTCCTCTCTGCCAGTCCTGCGGGCTGGATGCCTTGCTTGAAACATGCACTGTGATTTGGTTCTGTTTCCTGTGGATGATGATGGGCTTTCTCGGGGTGCAGCTCTCTTTCCCCCCCCCACACCGCTGGTCGGCGTTGTGGCTGTGGCTGTGTCCTGGGTTTCACTCAACCATCTGCAGGAGCTCGCACCAATATCACGGTCCGCGCCATGATGGGCAAAATGCAGGGCATCCAAGCAGAGCTTGATCAACATACAAGAGATTCGAAGGCTTAACAGCGTCGCTCGGTTGCTCATCGGCGAGGCCTCAGGAAACCACTTCGCGTCCATCGGAATTGTACAAAATAACGCCGTCGCCCCTGTATCCATCCAAAACCCAACGCCCAGTCCTTGCGGACAAATCTGTCTTTGCACTTGTACAAGAACCCGAATTCAGTTGGCCTGCCACAGCACAAAAGTGACCCCAAACGCGGACTCAGAAAGCCACCCAACCGCAACGATACAAAAAAGCACACACATGAAAACAAACACATCCGGAAACCAGCGTGAGGGGAGAAGTCAAGAGATAGGACAACATGAGACAACCGCCTAATAAATCACAGGGCCAGTCCAACCGACCGCCAGAAGGGAACACGAACCCAGACGCCAACGCTAGAAATATCCCAGTTCCAGCCAAGGAATGATCGTCTTCACAACATCACGCAGCAGTCATCACCACAGGACCGTCAGCGTCCACGGGGCGAACACTGAAATCATCTCCCCTATCGCAACGCTCAGGCGGCTACGACCCGCATCAGTCAGCACGCTACGCATGAACGCTCGCTAACCGAGGAAGTCAGACAATCGAAAACATACCTGCGTGCCACGCCGCTGCCTCAGCCGGAGCAGCCACGTCGCGGCCAGCCCGGCGCCGATGCACACGATAGACAAATCAAGCACCCGCGCCCGAGCGGCGCTCAGCATCCGGTTAGGCGAGACGATGCCGCTGGAGAATGCTTGCTTGAGATCGCCGCCGAAGGGACCGGTAGACAGCCAGCCCTCAACCAAGGCGAGGAGGACGACGGCGAGGAGGGCAGCCGCGGGGCGGGCGTGTCTGCGCAGGGAGAACTTGGCGCTTCCTCCTCCCTGCACCAGACAGCGGCTTGGATACCACGCTGGATAGCTCTCGCTGCTGCAGAATGCGGCGGAGAAGGGTTTCTGCTGGTCAACCAGAGGCCTCTCTTGTCCGCAGGCTTTCGGCTCGCGTGCTGGCTGTGAGGCTGCGTGGGCAACCCGGAAGGCGTAGCCGGAGCCGCCGCTTCCGTAGCCATAGCCGCCGTACGAGGGCGTGTACGGGCTGGTCTGGCCCCCGGCAGCCGGGCCCGAGAATTGCGTCGAGTAGTCCGTCCAGGAGGAGCGGTTGGACGGCGACTCGCCCTGGCCGGCGGTACGGCTGAGGGCAGGTCGGTTATAGGTCGGCGGGGCAGGGATGCCCAGGATGGCCCACTGCCACCTCTGCCACGCATACGTCCCGGGCCTGGGGCACTGGGAGCAAGGGCCAACGGGCGAGCTCAGGTCCTCGAAGCCGCAGTTGGTACAGTGCCACATGGGCCAGTCGTGCCGGACGGGCGCGTGGGACGCTGCGTAGTGCGCCTTGAGCTCCTCCAGCGTGCTACAGCGCTCGATGCAGGACGGCAGCCCGTTGATGGGAGCCGGAGAAGTGCATTCGTTGGTATTCCAGAGACAGTGCCATTGGCCCTGGCAGGAGAGTCTGCCGATCGGGGTGAAGTCTGGCAGTGGGGCCTGGGCGGTAGGGGCAGCCTCGCGGTATCGGGCGGTCGACGCGGTTCGGGCAGTGAGGTCGGAGCCTTGGTAGTGCGCCGACGCCGACGTACTCCGGCCCATGGTGGTTGCAGCTTGGTTATGCATCGCTGACGATCTTCGGGGCGTCGTGCTAGAGGTTTGGTATTGGGTCGCCGACGCGCTTCGAGCCATGCCTGTGGCAGCTTGGTAATGAGCTGCCAATGTGCTCTGAAATGCAGGAGCAGCTGCGTGGTGCTGGGTACTAAGATTCGGGAATACCAACGGTGAGCCGCCGAACCAACCCAAGACTGATGCTAGGCGCTGCGGGACGGAAGGGTGTTGTTGTTGACTTTGATCCAGCAGTGGGTCGAAGTCGGCGTGTGTATCGTCTCTCACATCCCGACCGGCCGTTAGCAATCCGCCCGTGATGTTCTGTCCGACACCGACACCAAGGAGGTCGATCGGTTCGCCCAGGCTCGGCTGGTAGGGCATCGTTGAGGAAGTCGGGTGGCCTGGGTCGGCTCCCTGGGCTGCGGCCCGCTTCTCCTCTTGATATGCGGCCTCGAAGAGACAGAAATCGAAGTGATTGCACTTTTGTCGCAGTTAGCAAGATGTAACTCCCAGTATGGCAACGCATCCCTTGTTGGGCTCCTCCTCTGGCGCACCTTGACTCTCCGCTCGCGGCACTCATCGCAAACGCCCAGCTTGCGCATCAAAGCAGCTCTCGCTTTCGTCTGCTTCTGCAGTGGCCCGTGGCGGCCAGATTTGAGTTTCTTGGGCTGGAGCTGGTCTCCAGCTACGGCCAGCTCATGGACCCCCTTGGAGATGGAGTGGGTCGTGCTGGCGTAGGACGGCGACGGGGATGAGACGGTTGCTTGTGACGGTGAGGGGAGCTGCAGGTAGCCGGTGGCGCCGTCGTCCACATGTTCGAGGGACTCTTCGGTCAATCTCTCTTCCTCTCGGCGCATTCTGTTGTACAGTTCCTGTGTCTCAGGGGTCGGGATGGGCCGCTGGAGAACAGCCCTCTGACCGGGTAAGGGGAGAGCCATGGTGCCAGACTGCTCTGAGAACGAGTTGAAGTCGCGCTTTGATCCTCGGGGCATGCCGTTCTCTCGTGGCTTTGGGCCTCGCCAGCACGCCAGCCTTGCGGGAGGTGTTTCGCAAGCTCGCCGGACACAAGGCTGCGCAGACCAAATCGAGAATGACTGTGAACAACAGTTGAGGGCTGCACAACACAACACAGGCACCGAGTGAAAAAGCACGGGGAGCAAAAGAAAAGCAAACAAGCAGCGTTTCCAACGTGCACACAAGAAGACAGAATGGAAGAAGAGCACACACTCGTCGTGGTTTGGGAACAGGGAGTTCAAGTAATGTTGGGTCGGCTGGGGGTCACTCGACACCACAGGGCAGGTAGGTAGGCAAGGCGGAGCGAGAGGCAGACACTGCCTCCTCAGATGCGCCGCCCAATGCGGCCTGGGCAGCAGCAGCACAACAGCAATGACGTCCTCAAAAGGCTCGTCTGCGGCGTGGTAAGTAATCGGCGACAAGAATGAGAGACGGGAAGAGAAGCACGCAGAAGAGCGCAATGAAAACCGGTGGCACCTAGCACAACATGTTCGAGCTAAGACTGTAGCGCGAACGGAGAGAATACATGGACGGGGGTTACAAGGGTATTGGCCGACGTTGTGTCGTGTTGTGTTGGTGTCGTGTCGGTGGACAACAACCAACGCCTCCAGCTAGGTACCTACCAGGTAAGGTACTAGCCAGAGAGGCCACCCACGGGGCGGGAACTACATGAAGGTCGGGTCTTGTGAACAGCGCGCGACGAGATGCACTGGACGCATCAACGTCCACAAACGGTGGATGGGCCAGCATCATCAGAGCATTGAGGCCGGATTGCCCTTTTTGCACTTCGGTCGAGGGATGAGGCGAGCGAATGCAGTCCGCGCACCACGGTCGGGCGAGCTGGGAGGTCATTTGGATGGCGGGGATAAAGTGAGGCACCTGGATTGGATGGGACGGACGAAAGCACAGGCACAAGCGAGCGGGAACGGCCCGGGCGAACTGCCCCGCACTGAGACCCGCCTGCAGTGGCAGTGACAGCGACGGTTGACAGTGTGCCCCTGTATATGTATCTATGTAATGTACATGTAATTACACTTCGAGAATGTGTTCGCAGTGTTGCGCTAACCGTAACGCTCACGAGGCGCCACTGAGCATGCCCGGAAGTTATCAAGGAGGTACCGGCTACCGGGGCATTGGGGAGCCAGCACATCACGATGTGACACCCATGGGTAGATCCCGTACACTGATAGTCGGCGTGTATATGCACGTCATCGACACGAGGACGGGGTGCTGGTCGTGTTTTGCTCAATCTCGCAACTGCGCATCAACGACCATGAAAACGCCCTGAACGCGCCACACAAGGGAATCTGTCAGGTCTCCCCAACTCCATCCATCCCCCATCATATAGGCTGCAAGGTACCTTTGCCACAGAAATGCCATCCTCCAGCTCCAAAGCAATGCAGCAGCCGGGGGAGGGCACAAGCTTCCGGCGCGAAACGCAGAGTCCCTGTGACCCTTTGAGATCCAGAGCGTGCAAAGGGGTTGGACGACAGGAACGTGGCACTTCCCCCACAAGTTCACTCGTGGCCGTCACGGAATTCCCCCTGTCACTTAAGTCAAAGAGCCGTTCCCCGGTGTGGGTCGAGGGCGGTGGAGAGATGCGTCCGGGTTCTGGCTGTCGCACCCCCGACAGCCCGGGAGGCGACTCGGGTCCCAGTGCTTCGGAGTACGGAGTAGTGTGAAGAAACATATTGCGGCTGGGCCGACTGTGCAAGCAATGCGGGCGGCCATGCATTGGGCCGCTTCCGATTGGGGAATGCATCCAGTTCGGGGAAGAACCCTACATAAGCCCCGCAAGTGCGAGTTGTCCTGCCACTGTCCCAATCCCTTCAAAACCCCCAAGAGAGGAGGTTACAAGGGTCGAAGGTGGTGTCGTAATATGCATAGTCATCGGCGAGGGACGGTCACCTGGGTGCTTGACAAGTGAAATCGGGCGACTCCCAGCCGCTCCAGCCATCGGACCGAAGCCCGGTGCCGTGAATTCTCGACTGGGTTCGTTGGTCGATAGCAACCAGGCCGCCAACACGATCAGGTCTCGATCGCTTGGCGCGGGGTTCGACTTCTTGTGAGATCATTCAGGTCGGCACACTGCGAAGAGCGAAGGGGCACAACGCATGGTGGTATCCCAGAGTCGCATCTTCGTGGACTCGACTCTTCCCACATCAGCAATTCGATCTGGGCTCCCTAAGGCACATGGCCCGTTCCATCCTCCAAGTAATGTAGCAGGTCTGCTGAACTCTCCCCAGCTGTACAACATCAGCGCCGCCCAATTTTCTGTCATAGCAGTGCATTCCCGTGCCGCTCGGCGATCTGTGTTCAACGGCGCAATCTCCGTGCCACTCGGCGATTTGAGCCCCTAAGGCCACGGCAAGCTGAACAAAGACTGGCATACATGACATCCAACAAAGTGTCCGTACGGATTCGCACACTGCATCTCTCAGCCTCAGCCTTGTGCAGGACGGCCGCTCTCCAGCAGATCGTGAGCCTCTCGGCTCCAGGGTCCGCCCGCTTTCGCCGAGATGAAGCCGGGAAACGTCATCTTCCTCTTTGGGCGCTCGTTGACCGCCGGCTCTCGCCGAGGCACCGCGGCAGGCCGTGCGGTTGCGTGTATGGGGGGAGGTTCGACCGGCAAGATGGACTGAGGTGCCTGGCCTGCAGCATCCGACTTGAGCGCAGCCTTGCGGCCTCGCGTCGCCGGATTCGCAATCCTGGGTCGAGCGTGTTCAGCTGGTTGCGCATCGAGGACTTGGATGGTGGCGTTCTCCGTTGCACCAATCTCAACTCCAATTTCGCCCGCATCGCTGATTGGAAGTCCAGGCTGTTCCGGACCTCTGGATGCGCTGTGTAAGTCTGGTCGCCTGGCTGTAATGGCTGCGGCAGACGGGCTCACATGGTCAACGCTCCCAAACCTGGTCGTAATCGGGGCAATGTCCATTTGGGGCGCCGCGATGCTCTGTGGTGCAGGAACTGATATCAGTTCCTTCAAGGTCTCTGCTCTTGCAACTCCTTCAGGGCCATCCGCAGATGCTTGCCGGGGGACGCCGCCTCGGATTGAAGAATCCCCGAGCGGCTGCAGCTGAAACCCTTCTCCTTCCTGCTTCATTGTCTCGCTGCTTATTACCCTGCCCTTCTTGGCGCCAGGGGGTAGACCGTCCTGCTGGGAAACAAGTGCAATGTCTCGTGGCTGTGCCGTCGGCTGCAAGGTGTTCCGTGGCTTTTCTAGGAGAGGCTGTCTGCTCCCTGAATCTGGCAACTCTTGGACTGCTGGGTCAGGGGAACAGGGAGCGCCCGCAGTGGCAGCTGGGTCGGCCTTGGCTCTGCGGGCGCCCGGTACCGATGGAAATGGGTTCGCAATGTTGAGGACGGGCGGGCTGGAAGATGGCACGAACCCAAACACTTCCTTGCTCCTGACACTCTTCCTGCTGAGTCGAGCGAGACGGGGGCCCGTTTTGGCAGGGAGCGGCTCTCCGTCATCGCTTTCTTCCGAGTCGACCCTCGACGCCTCTCTGGAGAGTTTGGAATGCACTGCAGCTCTGCTTGTGGCCTTGCGTGTTCGTCGAGCAACGCCAAGCTCCGTAACCTCGTGAACAGCGTCCGTTGTGGACTCTCCCGCACCGGAAATGGCCGTGCTCTGCGTCCTCTCTGGTTTCTTGGGTGAGATTTTGCGTTTCTGTCTGGCCTTTTGATCCCTATTGGAAACCGCCGGCGCCGTTGGTTTACCCTTCATAACTGCCACGATATGGTCAGTTGGCACTGACGGGTATTCAGTGCGGACAGATATCGCCTCTTCAGGCTCGCTTGTGTCAGCAGTTACATCGGGGGCCATGGAGAGCCTACTTGCCACGCCATCGCGTCGGCGGGCAATCCGATCACTATCAAGCGGCTGCGGTTGAAGTGGCAGTCCCGCCATTGGGTGCTCAGATGCGGCGGGCAAGTCGGGTGTAGGAATTGGCGCTATAACAAGACTATCAATCGGCCCTGTTGTCGCCTGGCCCGCAGTCTCGTCCCCGACGTGGGTCTGAAGCCCTGAAGATGTCGCATTCAGGGGTAATTCTAGGCCGTCGATGGTGCGGCTTTGTTCACCTGCGGGTGGACTCCGTTGTTTACTGGGTTGCCGAGATTTGTTTCGCTTTTCAGTCAGCAACAGGAGCCCGCGCTTCTGCCGAGGTTTCAGGCGTAGCTCGGTTCTTTGCTCTTTTGGCGACGTCCCGTTGCCTGGGTGCGGTT
Organism: Chaetomiaceae sp. R4402; assembly: GCA_023628555.1. Lineage (NCBI taxonomy): Eukaryota > Fungi > Ascomycota > Sordariomycetes > Sordariales > Chaetomiaceae > Chaetomiaceae sp. R4402. The sequence continues at coordinate 134,119 of JAMAKO010000013.1, read as the reverse complement.
CGGGACTCCTTGACCGAGCGACCGGAAGTTGGTCCGTCACAACCCGTAGGCTGTTCTGCTTTTCTGGCCTTCGCCTAGCCGGACTCGGAGCTGCACGCTTCGGAGCCGTCGTGCCGCTCGGGAAGGCAAACAGGGCTGAGATGTTCTCTCCACCGACTAGCCTTCGGCCGGGACCATCATCCAGGAGAATTGCCTGAGGAAGCGTGGCACCTGCGGCATCGGCTACGAGAGGGGGTTTCTCGAGCCCAGTTTGGACTTCGGTCGCGGTCTTCGCATTGCGCGCACCCAATCGCCTTTCAGAGCCCTTGGGAGCTGTTGCCAACGCGACTACGCTGGCCGTATCCCTGTCCACGCCGACAGAGGATGAGCAATGATCGCCGGCAGCTGGCGAGTGTTGAGCCAATCGTCGCGAGTCTGATCCCGCCAGTTCTGGGCCGAATTGTAGCAACGACCTTGCTGAAGACGCAAGTGCAACGCCATGTCCTGGCGTCTCATCCGAATCATGCCGTGGGGGCATTTCTGACGAAGTCCCAATGGCATTTGACCGGGAGGAGGTGGCTCGTGGGTCCGTTCTGGCAGTATACCGGCGGCCGTCATCGCGCATTGTCGTCTCGGTATTCAATGACCCCTCCTCTTGCGATCCTGTCGTTTCCGGTGACCCACGGTACGTCGCAGGAGGTCCTTCTCGAGGGGCTGAGCTTAGCGGCACTGCAGACAGGGACAATGTCGCCCCAAACAAGCTCTGAGCGTACCCCTTCTTACTCGGGGGCGTGAGGTCAACTTTTCTCCGTTTCGCAGACCGTGCTTCGGAGCGGTTCACGGACATGTTGTCGGCTCTCTGCCGGAGCTCAAAAGGCGACTCATTTGGAACCACAGCCCGCCCATGATGGCCTGTTGGCGTTCCCAGCAGCTGATTGAGGGGGCGGTGCCGAGTCTGGAAGTGGTCTTGAACTCGAGTCCCAGTCGACGGCGTGTGTACTGACTCCGCAGAGATGGAGGGGTGGACCGCCACCCGTGCTTGACGTTGTTCCTTCTCCTTGGCTCGTTTTTCCAACAATTCAGACAAGTCCTGCTCCTGGCGCCCCACGCACTCCACGACCTGAACAATGACCCCCCCACGCTCCAGCTGCACCTCGTCGCCCTCGTCGAGCGCCCCCTCGCGCTGCCAGTGCATGTCGCCGACGAAGTTGCCGCGCTCATCATACACCATGACGCGCCTGTTGAAGGTGTGGTATTTCAGCCGGCCATCCTCCCATCTTTTGTGCTTTCTCCGGAGATCGTGCGTGAAGAGGCAGACGAATTCGAGCACTGGGGCGCTGCATCCGCTGCTGCTTGCTGCCATTGCCGCGGTGACGGACACGGGTCTCAAGAGTACCGTAGACGGCATTCCTTCAAAATCTGGGTTTGAAGCGCCGTTTTCATCGCACCGCGTTAGGGGGCGCGAAAAGCGATCGCGCAGGCAGCAGCTTCACTGGGAAGCGATCTGGGACGAATTGTGGACAACGCGATGCGAACTGAGAAGGCGCGTTTGACGGCCAACGCGGTGTCACCTGACATCCCTTAGCCCCCACCTTCCGCAAATAAGCGACCCATTGCCAAGGGTGGACACTGATTGGCCACCCATTCCTGCCCCGCAGCAAGTGCGCAAGCAACGGTCATGGTTGGCTGATCGCTTCGTTTCGAACGTTTCTTCGTCTCTCACAGGCCATGCTCTGCGGCAAGAGAGTGGAAGCCTGGTGCAACGTCAGAACTCGCCAGAGCAAGGTGCCAGTCTGCAGGGACCTTGTGCGGCGCTGCACTGCAGTGCGGTTGTCCTCGCCCCTCACTGCCTCTCGATGGATGGAGTCTGAGACGCCCAAATCGGCGGGATGTTGCCAGGCGCCATATTCCGTTACCAATGACATGCCAATTTCCCTGGCAGCGGGAGGCTGTGCTGCTGAGCGTGAGGTCAGGATAAACGATAAACATCCATCCTCTGAGTCCCAAATTGCGGTCTGTGATACAAACACAGACATAGAGCCGGCAAATGCGATCCTCCGCATTCCTTCTCCGCTTTTACCCTTGCCGTCTTGTCTCTGATTCTCCATCGTTTCTTGTCTCGGATTCTGCTCCGAACACACCTAGACATCCACAACTGAACCTGAAAGTTCGGGTGGGGTGAGCAGCTGCGGGCTTGGGTACTTGCGACTGTCGGACCTTGCGCAACTCAGGATCTGCACTCGACCACGCTCAACCCGCACATGGCATAGCTATGCGTGTGGCGTGACGCAAGCCTCCTTTCTCAATTGTTCTCAGGTCGACGAAGCTCACTCATTTCTTCTGACTGCGTCGCGGCACACGGGCGTGAGCCATCAATTTGTCTTTCTCCGTCGGTCATTTTCCCCCAACTCCAAGATGCAGTCAATGCAAAGACAATTCGGCAAGCTCTTGAACAAGGGTCCCGGGAACAATGCCAAAGTCTCCGTCCTCTTAAACGATTACGAGGATGCAGACAACGTCCTTGCGCAGGTACAACCCCCCGACATTTGACGCAGGTTCGCGAAATGCGGTCGCTGACTCGGATTGCCTAAGCTCATTGACAACGCAAAACTATGGAAGGACTCCTGGTGTGCGCTCGTCACAACGCAATTGCAAGTCGTCACCGAGTATGAGGGCCTTTACGATCCCATCGTTGGCGCGTCCGACGGCAGGACCCAGAGCGCGCCCACACCGCAGCTTCAGCTCGAGCGCACATATAGGCTAAAGACGGCGTACAGCGAGCTCAAGACAGAGCTCATGGAGGAGATTTCCCTGATCGACGGCAGTGTCATGCGGCCCGCTTCTGATGCCCGTGATGCCATTGCTCCCATCCGCAAGACGATCAAGAAGCGGGAGGACAAGCGGCTGGCATACGAGAAGTCACAGGAGAGGACGCTCAAGCTCCAGAGAAAGCCCTGCCGTACGGTCAAGGAGGATGCAGCGTTGGCGAAAGCTGAAGCCGAGATGTCACGGGCAGCAGATGTGAGGACAACCCAGTCGCCCCGTGGACGGCCCATCAAGATCAATCTCCGGAAGCTGACACGGGTACAGGAATTCAGTGTCGCCGACGATCACCTTCGCGCCACCCTGCCACGCATCATCGACGCGGCCTTTAGCTTGGTAAACCCCTTACTCGCCAATCTAGTCATGATTCAGAACAGGTTGCTGGGGCTGTATTACACCACACTGCACGGCTACTGTGAAGAGTTTGGGTTTCCATCACCCTCGCCACCGATGGAGGAGGTCGTCGCCATATGGAATGCTTCGTTCGGTCCAGCTCGAAGCGAGGTCGAGTCCATCAGCTCCATCGCCCGCGGCAAGGCTGTGCAGCAACCCATGAACGTGGGGCTGGATGGCGCACCCCCCAAGCCGAGCCCAGCTCCCGCCAGTGTGCTCCGTCGCACCTCGTCGGGCCTGATCTCGGGTCCCCAGGCGCGCACGCTGCGTGTGCCGTCGTCAACATCGCTCAAACCGCCATCCCCCGCGCCGGAGGAGGCCCGGCCCTCCCCTTCCTGGAAGCGCCCGGACTACGCGAACGCGACCGACTTCACCACGGCTACGGTGCTCGGCGGCAGCGCGGTTGATCGCTCGCGGGGCCCTTCGCCAGGCGCGAGCGTCGCGTCCGGACAGCGCGATTACTTCAGCCAGCGGAATCCGCCGTCGCCAGCTCTGAGCGCCAAGGGGTACGGGCTTGCGAAGAAGAAGCCGCCTCCCCCGCCGCCACCGAAGCGCATTCCTTCGACGAAGCCGGACGAGTGGGTTGTCGCAGAGTTTGCGTTCCTCGGCCAGGGCCAGGGCGATCTCTCCTTCCAGCAGGGCGACAGGATCAAGGTGGTCAAGAGAACGGGCACTGATCAGGACTGGTACGTAATCCCGCGTTCCGAGCGCCGGCGGCAAATAAACGCTCTGATATGACGCATGCCCGACTAACATCTCTTGTGTTCAGGTGGGTTGGAGAGTTGGGAGGTGTGACGGGCAGTTTCCCTGCCAACTATTGCAAGCCGCTATAATTACATGTCCAGCGTTTCTTTCTACTACAAGCGAGGGGAATTGTCATCTTCTAAGTTGCTTCCCCATTTGCGGTCTTGAAGCTTTCTTTCCGGTCCTAAAATGAAGCGCCTGCGTCCGAGAAGCAGCGCCGGCTTGCGCAGACGAAGACAATGGAGTGTTCAACCTCGGTCGCCCTGGAGGTTGTCGCAGCTGTAGCTCCCGTCGGTCAGACCTGGGGCTGCTTTGTCTTCTCTACATGTATTGCGATACCAGACCCATGACTTCTCGATCTGAGTGCTGGCGGGCATGATGGCAAACGGATAATCAGCGTAAGCAAGTCTTTGAATATCGTAAAATGAACACTTCAGCGACACTGGAAACCGTAATTGCCGTAGGTCTATGGTGGCGATCCTTCGATAATTTAACGCCATCACAAGCGTGCTAATCTCTGCTTCTGTTTCGATATTACTGCTTAGTCCCTCCCGTCTAACTCAGTCACGACCTCCCTCCTCATTAACAATACTCGGATCATGCATCAACCCACAGACCCATTCAACCGTTCAGACTCAATCCTGAAAAGAAAACACGGTTATCGCACAGCAGCTTCCATACAAATACAGATGGCCGTCCGTTCCAAGAACTATACAGCTACCGTCACCGCCTTTCCCTATGTCCATGCTCCGGGTATCACATGTTGAGCCTCGCACAATTGAAACCGCCCCGCCTTGTCTCGCCCCGCAATGCATAGTGGAAATAAAAAGAACAAATATTCAGGGCCAGGCCATGGTCTTCAGACCGAAACTGCATTCAACTCGACAGGCGAAGAGCACGATGACGCCCTGCTGTGCGCCCGTTCGGCCGGCAGCGTGAGGTCCATGCCGGACCTGGGTGTACGAAACGTGAGGTAGCAGTCGCCCTCGAGCGACATGGGCGTGACTGGACCCCCGGGGCTGCCCATTGGCCGTAATCGCGGCGACAGTGGCTTGTGTGTCTTGAGGAAGGCCGCCGCGAGTTGAGCGGTGGAGAGAGACAGCCCGCCGCCCGGGGCAGACGGGCCGGCGCTTGAGCTGGCCGGCGCCGTGGATGATGATGCGCTGTTGGCAAGCACGGCGTTGGCGGCCATGGCGGCCTGTGCGACCATGTCACGCTGGTACTGTTGCAGTCGTCGCTTCACGTCGGAACCGGGCCGGTGGTGCGCTGCGTCGTGGTCGACGTGATACTTTGGTATCTGTGGCTCGGACTTCGCTGGGGCGGCGGTGGGGTATGCGGCTGTTGACGGACGGTGGTGCCGGGGGCTCTGCCCGTGCCGCTTCTCCCAGTTACTGGGGTAGTACTTCCCCATGGGCAGGACCACGTCGTCGTGCAAACCGCTGGGGATGTACGACGAGACAGGGGTGTGAGGTGATGCCGACGGGCTGGCCGGGCCTATCATCGAAATGTACGAGGGCGGCTCGGCGTCCGACGTTCCCGACAGGCGAGACTCGGCGCCAGATTTGCTGGACTCGGCGGCCCGTTGCAGAGAGGTTTGTCGCGCCATGTCAAAGTCGGAATGGAAGGGGTGAGGAATTCGCACGCGGGACTCGGGGTCTTCGTGGAGGGGGAAGTAGCCTCTGGGTGGTACGTCCAGGTTAGCACCTGAGGATCCATCTCTGTATTTGTGTGGTACGTACCCGGGAATGTCGCCTCTCGCTGACAGGGGCTCCGGCGGGTGGGAGGCAGTCGCCGAGGTCGGGTCGGCGTTTGGCTGGCCGGGCAGTTCGATGGCGATTGGTTTGGCCTGGCTGCTTGGGCTGATGAACGACGGATCGCTCGTGACTGCTTCGCTAATCTCTGAGTGCCGAGAGCGGGCTTGAAGTTCTGTTGCATGGTAGGAGGTTAGTGTCGGTTGAGTACCCCCGCGATTATGTTAGGACGGCTGATGACGCAGTGGTGAACAGGGGCAAACGTGGGGTCTTGCTTCCCGTCGGCGGAGTCAGGTTGTTGGAGCAGGAGCGCCCATGGGGTTGCCCAAATTGCCATCCCCAAACCCCGCTACGGCCTAGTGTAAAAGCGTGCGGTGCCGTGGGACCCTTACTCTCCACATACGACCCTCGGAGGGAGAAGCAAGCGGCCGTCCACGAAGCCACTCATCGAGATGAGACCCTCCACGGACAATGCAGCAACAACAGTAGCGTTAGATCAACGTACCTCGCCCACGGGGCATGCCATGTCTGGCAGTCGAAGGATCTGTCGCATAGCGGGGGAACATGACTCGGGACGGGGGATTCTCCTTCGCAGGCGTGTGCAGAGGGGAGAAGGCGAACTGCTCGTCAGACCCGTGCGAGTCAAGCGACGCCTGGGAGCCGTGCGACACTTCAGATGAGTTGGAGTCTGCTCGCTGATGCGTAGGCCGCTTTGCAGCGGGCAGCATCGATTTCCAAGGGGTCTCCATGGTGTACATCTTTCAGATCCAACGCGGTAGTGGGAGAAGATGTTGTCGGTTGTGTCACCCTAGCACATGCGAGGGTCGTCTCAGCTTAGGTACCTTAGGTAGTGAATGAGAGGCAGATCAGCGACAGAGGCTTGACCGGAGGGTGGCTGTTTTTTTCCCGGTCAGTGAGGGTCCTGCGCAGCTGCTGCCGTAATCATCTAGATGTACTCCGTACATGGATGTATTTGCTGACAGGGCGGGTTGGAAGGGATCTGGCTAGCGAGGCCTCATGGGATCGATCGCAGTGTCTTGCTGTTGCCGTCAGCCTGGCGCCAGAGGCAGGTTGCTCGAGCATGTGGGATCGCGACAGGAGTGCATGGCAGTGAATTCACTAGAGTGGAACTGAGAGTTCCTGGACCTGTAACGGTCTCGGTGGGATCTGTGGTGCATTCATATCCCCTTACTCTGGTGAGGACCCTGGACTGCGGGTGGCCTGACGGGATGAGGGGCGGATGATCGGATCACGTCCAAGCCCGGGGTGTGTGGCCGTCAATGCTCCACATCTGTGTTGAACCTGCAAGCAGCCGCCCTTGCCGTCCACTCCATCGCATCTCTGAAAAGCAACCTACACTAGGAGAAGACAGCTCGGAAGCGGTTGTCCTGATCACATCCATGCTGAGCAGCAGCAAGGGCCTGCTTCCCACGTTTTCAATCAGTGGTCGCAGTGTAGGTATTGTACACTGGCGGAACGTGAGCGGATGGCGACAGCTCGATGTGCCCCTTCATGTTGGACTCCTCGACAGTTGTCCCCGACAGATTGGTGCCGACAGCCGAGACGGGCCGCCCCACCAGAGACACAAACGCCCCGTCCAACGCTGCCAGGAGCTGCCTGTTGACGACACAAAACATACTGGTGGTTAAAGTTGGGTACTACAGTACGGAGTAGTACGTCGAGCGTGCGTGAGCGGGCGGCGAGAGTATGCAGGATGCCGGCCCAGGGTGGTGGTGGGATGTGATACCCGGTCAGCCGGTCTTGAGCCGGAAATGATTCTTTGTTGCTTTCACGGGAGCACGGCTTCTTTCTCTGGCGCGGCGTGCGCAGCAATCGCGTCGTCGATTTCTTCCACGTTGTCTCAGGTTGCCTCTCTCGAACCTTGATGGAAGCTAGCAATCGACGACCCGGGCACTGATCGGCGCGGATCTCGTACGACCACGGCAAACTCAGACTTTGTTGTTGCAACAGCCTAGGGAAATTTCAAGGAGCAAGAGCCGCCCCACCCTTGCCATTCCTGAAGCTGTGTAGTTCACTACCGGGGTGTAGGTCCAATGTTTGCCGCATCTCGAGATTGGCGTCCTGCGGGAAGGGTGCCACGAGGGGGAGCGAGCACGACTGCTGCATCGTCAAGCGGAGAGCGGCTTCCTCGAGAGCTTCCGCGATAGGAGGAGACACCCGACCCGGCATCCGAGGGAAAACGCGGCACGACGAAGGCCTGAATAAAAAAACCTCAGGCTCCGGCCGACAACGAGTTCAGTTACTGCCGGCCCCGCTGGTGCCAGTCGTGCACGTTGCACCAGTGTCCGCTGATCTCTGCCGATGTGCCGATCTCTCGTCCCCCCCCTCCCCATTCCCCAACGTAGGCTTCGGCGCTCATCTCTACGCTCGAGGCACAGCTTTGGTATCTTTGGACCTTGAAACTGTAGAGTCTTTCTTTGTTCGGTTGTGCATTGTAGTTCTGTGATGTGGGATGTGGGATGTGGGATGAGAAACAGGGGCATGAACACCTATCCGTGGACGAATGCCTAGTGCTTGGTGAGGAACCTGCTGATTAGCAAGAGAAGTCGCATCTCCTCTCCAAATCCTAAGTCCGTATAGACAGATCTGGGGTAAAATCTTCTGCTAAAGCGACGTTCCTTATTACATAAACACCGTGGGCGGTTGTTGAGGACACGCAGATGTTGGGTTGAACTCGGCTCCGCCATATAACGTTAAGCGTGGGTGTGACGTCAACGGTTGTTTGCTCATTCGATGCACTTCTGAGCGTGGGCTGTGAGCCCGCATCCCGGGCGGCACGCACAGCAGCATCTGAAAAATTCAACGATCCTGCATTAGATGGGACTATTATGTATTGTGAGTTATCAGTATGTCCAACCGGCACGAACTCCCAAAGCCCAGTGCCGCGCATGGCCAATCTAAGGGTATATAGAATGCAACGCATCAATGATATCGTGCTCCGAAAAAAATCAGCGAGTATCCCGCGCCTCACCCACGACCGGTACGGACAAGCGAAGAGTCCATACTGCATGACGCGCCAGTCCCCCGAGTCCCAACAAGAGACTACGGAGCGTTGGGTTTTCACTCAGACCTTTGCACGGCTGGTGAAGCGCGACCGGCGCTCTCTGTGGCCCCACCAATAGACGAAATGGGCGATGGTCCCAATCAGCCACAGGAGAGCGCTGGCGAGGACGACCCAGACCGCGTTCTTCATGCGCTGGATATCGCCGTTCCCTTCCGGGTCTTCGTGGATGTACATCTGCATCACGGGTGTGTCAGCTTCTACCTGCACTTCTCCGACTTGGTGGTGGATCGAGAAGTAAATATGACGGGGTACGTACGCTGCCAAAGACGCCAAAAAGCGCGATCCACAGGATGAAGAGGATCAGGTTCCACGCCCAGACCAGCGCAAAGCGGAGGATAAAAGGGATGCAGTAGAGAATCGCCGTCAGGGCGGAGAGCCCGCCAACGACCACGGCATAGACCTGCTGCCAGTCAGTTGACAAGTCCCCATGAGAGCTCGCGGTGTGCCAGGATGGTGGCTGGGCGGGTACTCTTACCCATTTTCCGTCGGCATACACGCCGGCCTTCCGGGCGCGGTCGAGGTCGACGCCATACAGGCCGCAGACGGTGAGGGCCAGCGCGAACTGGAAGAGGTGGAGGATGGAAAAGAATATGTAGCTCAGCACCATCGTGGCGGCGGTACGCTCGAGTTTGATGCACCTAGGCAGCTCGATGTAGTAGGCTGTCGGCCCTGGGGAAAGCGTTCCCTAGCCTGCTGCGTGAAGTCGGTATGCAATTGTTGCGGCTTGGGTGGAACGGTCGGGGAGTGTTTGAGGCCGATGATGGCTACTTGAAGCCTGAAAAGGGGGGTGAGGGACAAAAAATGAATCGATCGACTGGGCAGAGGCGTGCCAAGAGCACCGGCGTGTGTGCGATCGGCGGGAGAGACTGGCAGCGGTCACCAGGAAGGGGACAACGCGGTCATAAATTGCGGGTCAGGATAAATACATAGTTGGCAATAGTCATATACCAAGTGGTGGTGTTTCTGACCAGACGTGCATGGACGAGTCGTCAAGCTTCGGATCTTGAAATGCTCTCGCGCCCAATATCAACCATCTTCACCAATGACGTAGCGCTGGCCTGGGGTCACAGGGCCGTCATCGGGGTCAGTGGGCCCAAGCTCCGAAGCCAGGGTGTGTTCAGGTGAACTGACTAGGCTGACCACTTGTCACTGCCGGCCGAGTGGGTCTGGCTCCTGCCAATCAACCAGCTGCAGGAGGGGCATTCTTCAACAACACACCTCAAAGCCTCGCCTGCCCTCACACGCCAACATCATACAGAAGCAAAACGAGCCAATAATGCCACGAGATGTGGGAACACTGAATTGACAACCTACTCACAGAGCTCATGTTTCTGCTTTTCTTTCACTTTCACTTTCACTTTCAGAAGTGAATCAACGCTTGTTGAGTCAGCATGACCCGGAGTGTTGGAGCGAGAGGCTCACCCTGCGTGTGTTGGCCTTGCCCCTCGGGAACACAGCTTCTGTCAGCATGACACGGCATGCAGTGCTTGCGGGCAATGCGGCTCAAAATCATACTTACGAAACCGGGCGCGTGTGTGCCCAAGCTGGTTGGCTGCGCAGGCAGGGCATAACCCCAATTTCCATCCCGCAGCCTTGTGTCAACAACGCCCGGCCTGCTGCAGCCTGCTCTTCCCGGCTTGCCTACTCGAGAAGGTCTTATCGCCTTGTACGGAACCATGCCGCGGTCTTAATATGGGCTTTGCGCCGTTCTACTCGACGAGACCTACCTACGCAGCCGGCGAGCATTTCCGTGGACCTTCGCGGGCCCTGTGCGACCCACGATGTGCCCTCACAGTCGCTAGGTCAAGGACGCTGCTGACCTAGCAATTGGTAAATGCCAGCCATCGCGGAATGTCGGCGCTTGCTGCTGCTGGGCTTGCGCATCCCACCGTGAATGACAGTTCAGTAACGCGTACGACCATGGGGAGCCTGCTCCAAATCAACGGCAAGCCAGGTTGGAATCGGGCGGGCTTCCTGGAGACTTTCGGTCTAGCATACGTGGGAGCTCAGTTTTCAGCCGTTCAGCGTGCGGCCAGTATGGGGTCCGGCGAGCATAAAGAGAGCCGCATCGCCCACGCAGACGTGGCGTCTTGGTTCGAACTCGAGAGGCTTTGCCATCACCAAACTGTCTAATTGAGGCATAACTCTCGAAAAGTGGAAGGTCGCGACTTCCTGCTAACCTACGACCTCCGAGCCGTGCCCTGTACGACCGCAACATCGATGAGACCTTCTCCTGTCTGCTCGGGCATCCTCTGCCGAACACCTTTTCCAGAGGCCCATCTCGTATTTCGTCCAATCACGTCAAGAGGCAGCCGAACAATGCTCGGACGGCCTTGTCGAGGTTACGCTGGTCATCTCCCAGGAAAGGCTTGAGGGGACTGTCTCCTTCCAGTCGAACTTACCCGCCAGGGCGGACTCAGTTGTGCCCCAAGGATGAAGCAGCTTGCCCGCCCAGCCCGGCCGGGTAGCCCGTGTGGTGGCTCTCTATTCTTGCCTTCTTCTCACAGCAAAGCAGCAAAGATGGCCAGCCTCGAGCATCTGGACCGGGGGTTCAGCTCCTCGGCACCTCCCTGTTCGGATGCTTACCGGCTCGGTTGGGGGTGGCCAGGTCCAGTAAGGGCCGACTGAGCCTGCGTTATTTGCGTGAAGACAACTCCAGGGAAATGCTGATGCGCTGCGACTTGGCTTAGCCTATTCCTTCGCCCTTGATTCCTCCCTTTCACATCGAGACCGAGGGCCTCTCCCATGACACGAGTGTCAAGTCAAGCGCTCGTTGGCAGGTCAGCTCCCGGGCGAGACACACCCCTCGGGGGCTCTGCTAGGTGGATTGGGGCAACATCACCGAGCCCGTGCCCGGAGAGTATCAGAACTGCGGACCAGTCAGGCGCATTGAGCATGCCCTGCCGGAACTTGCTCCAGTCCTATGACGACGGCCACCACAGGGCCATTCACACCGCCCAAAACTTCCTTCCCCCTTCGCCCTTCCCGCTCGCTGGCAACAGTTACCGGCCACTAACTGAACGAGCCATGTCATTTGCAACTCGGGATGACATATCAACAGTCCAGGGGCCCGCTTATTCGCGGGTCGCCCGCGGGCGGAGTCTCCGTTTGCCCCTGACGCTTGGGAAACTGCGACAGTTCTACCCAGCGTCCTAGAGGTCTGACCGAATCACGGTCGAGGCAACCTCCTTGACAATTTGTCGAGGACGCCTTACACCTCCACGATTGGCTCTGACACTTTCGCCGACGAGTCTCTTACCGAAGAACGCGCGGTGGGCTTCTCGACCAAGCCCCCCTGAGAGGAAATTACTTTTGCCAGAGACGAGTCCATGATGGCACGGGACGACGTATAAAGATGAGGGGCTCGCGCTCGGAAGAGGAGTTGTTGATTTCGAAAAACAGCCATCATTGCAGGCCTGTTGAGACAAGCAAACCATCAGCGAGCCTCAGATTCGAGCGCAACCGAATCACCAACCCAAGCGCGCGTCAGCAACCGCAACATCGAGAATGTCTGGCTACTATCAGCCCGCTCCCGAGCCCGTGAGTACCCCTGAGTCCCATTTCTATTCTTTCCCTGCGCTTGGTAAGAAGCAACGAAGAGAAACTAAGCTGACTCGATACCGTGCGCTCTCTTAACCACCAGGCTTTCCGGCTCATGGTGCAGTGGATCTGCCACCGCTGCGGGTGGAATTACCTCGTGGCGACGACGCCCCAGTGCCTCAACCCGGCCTGTCAGCACAAGTTCCAGCGCACATCAGAGCGCAATTGCGACCGCTGCCGGGTCGAGCAGCACTGGGTTCCCGTGGACACGACACCCCCATCGCAGACTTCCTGAATCTTTCGTGCTCCCCCATCGAGGGAGTTCGCAGCGGTGTTTCCGTCGAAGTAGAGCGAGAGCAGGGCTGGGCTTGGTGGCTGAGCATGGGCTTGGTGGTTTCGCCCCCCTATTTTATTGTTGCAAAACCCAGCTTATCGGCCCATTTTTACCTCTTCTTAGCCATTGGGCTTTTCGCGCTGCCCTGGCTTGTGTTACTGTATCTTTGGGGTTACTTTTTTGGTTCTGCCATCCGTGACTGACTGACCGGGGTCTCTTGCCGCAGCGGGGACTCGAGGCTATCAACACGTCAGTGGGTGGCGGAGGGAATTGCTTGGTTTGTATTTGACAGGTTTGGGCGCTGTGCGCCTCTTTTTGTTTGGCTATCTTTCCACTACCTTAGATGGACCGCCGGCGTTTGGACGATCTGGATCAGACTAGAGGACACGCGCGAGCTTTCAAGGTAGACTTTCCCAAAATCACGGCTTGTTCTGGAGCTTTAAGTTCCCTCAATCCCACTCACAGTGTCTCTGGAGTCATTAGACTCTCAGACTCAGTTACTGTCCGGGACGGTGCAGTGTCGAAAGCGCACCCGACGGAACTCACGCAGGTTTGGGGAAATGCCATGGTTGGGGTATCGCTTCTCTATTGGTGTCGCCAAATACCTAGTACTCTCAGACCGCTTGTTGACGACATGCTCACCGGGGCTCCCTCGCGGGCTCCCGCCTCAGCTCCCCATGAGACCCGGTGCCTGTTTAAGTCACGAGGGTCGAGGCACAATGCCAGACACCTCGTTTTCGTGGCCATTGCCTTTCTCGCATCCGCTGGGCTCAATGAGACAAAAGAGGAGAAGGTGCGGTGACTAGGCTCCCAGGCTGCGCGGCTCAGGCAGCAGCCCGAGAGGGGCTTGGACGGCGAGGCAACCGCTGTGCTGTCAAATCAACGATGGGGCAAGCATTTCCACCCACACCCTTCACCGGTTCTCTGATACATGACGACGGTTGATTGTAAGAATTACAGTAAAAGTCGAGAAAGCGCTGTTGCGGCCGCCAAGCTTGCCTGGCACGTGCCGCCGCTTTTGGCGGTCTCGACAGCGAGGCGGTCTCAAACTTGGTATTGGCTTGCGCCGCCATTCTAAGAAATCTCTCTCTCTCTCTCTCCCTCCCCCCCCCCCCCTTCTCCTCTCCCTCCCTTCTCTCCATTACACAATCTCCGTGTGGTGAGCCAGCCGGTCGAAGAGCTCAAATTCCATACGTTCAGCGGCGTTGGGGCCGGCCTGGATCTCGCCCATTATATCTGAGCCTGGCGGGAAATCCTGTTCATGGAAAGGTTCTCCTATCCCTCTCATGTTTGTGAGGACCGCCTGGCGGAAATGCCAGCGGAAGAGCGAGTCCGGCGGACGGCGGGAATCGTTGAGCAGGCGGCTGTCGAGACTTTGCCCAGCCAATTGGTCCAAGTCGTCGATGAAAAAGACAATCTTATATCCGTTCTAAAAATGGGTGATGTTAGTGACTATAAAACATATAGTTAACAATAATAAGGAAACGTACATCAGGATTGATAGAAAACGCATAGTGATCGAAGAGTTGGTGCAGATCGGATCTGAGGAGAATGCCATTCTGTACAGAGTTGATCTTGCCTCCTTGAGGGGGATCAATCGCGATCCCACGGCCGTAGTTGTTCTCTACCCATTGTTGTTCGTATGCTAGTGGGAAGATATGTGCGGCTTCAAATCCCAACCATATGTCGTACGCAGCTCGGCGATTTTCGACTTTCGAAACAACACAACGACCGTCCCGAGCTTGGACTTGTTCTTTGAACGATCTCACTCTGGTACCCGTCGCGATAGAGTACGCTCGCGTATATGCAACTTCGTTGTTGACCTTAGTAACATTGTTAAAAACCAAGACACGCGGTACGGTAAACAAACTAACCTCAACAATATTTGCAATGGCAGTGTAATCTCCAGGGAGAAGGGGCTGGTCATTTCGTGGGATTTTGTCTCCATGTTCGTTTTGGATAACGCAATCGCTCGAGGTGATGAGAAGAATATCAAGCATTTGACGAAAGTCCGTGTTGGTGACGCCAGCTGTGAGGACTAAGCCACCCAAGGGAATGCGATCTTCATTGTCGCCATTCAGATGCCAGATGAACACATTACGGGCAAGAGATCGCTTGCCCGACATTTCTGCGGCGCATTGAGAACCGAGGGCTTCGAGGCATGAGTGGACGTGTACGAGCAGAGGAGGAATGAGATCGGTTCGCTTGGCTTCGGGTGGTGGAGTCGGAAGTGGGGCGCCAAATCTGGCGGGCACGACAGCGCATTCGCGTTTACAATGTTGAAATCACCGGACTCGGGAAGTCAAGCAGAAAGGGGCGTGACCTCAAGCCAATGCATGCAGGGCAAACCAAATGTGCTCGAAGATGGGTGTGACGTTGCGCGACAGACGGTTAACAGCAAAACACGCGCTTGCCAGCTCATTGGCCGCTTTCTGTTGGGCTGCGCCAACGAGGGGCAGGCACTTGAGCGGCGCGAACTGTAGAACGGGCCAACCCGAGTCGCCCGCCCGCGGACCACATGGCTCGAGCGGCGGGAATCAACAGGAGCCACTGCAGATGTCAGACTCGAAGCACTGGCAGGCTGCACAGACAGAACCCGTCATGGCGGCACCTTCCATATCGGGCAGGGTGGTGAGATGTGCGATGCAGTTGTTGTGGTCTCAGCTGGCGAGGCGCACCCTGCCCGAGTGGATCAGGATCGGATTGCACCTTCCCAGTCAACAGGCCACGGGGGCCAAGCTAGTGCCATTTGGTTGACACTTTGCAGTCCAGTCAGCATCGTTTTGTGTTCCATTGTTGCATCTGCAGACCGACGACGCGACGGGCAACCCAAGAGGAACCCGACCGAGCCACTAACGTTAGGTACCGATCAAGTGCTGCCAGAGCCCGGCGCCGTCGGCCGATCGTCCGTATCCGGTGCCGGTATTGCAAGCGGTGTGGTTCCACAACCGACTCCCGGCAGCAGGCCCGCGGCAAAACAAATAAGAAACAGCACATGGCTATCACGCCCAACGGCGGCCAGGCCGCAGCCCCCCTCCCTTCTTCTCCATTCATCAACGCCCCGGGCCTTGTCAACCTGCGCGATGCGGGCGGCTACGCCGTCAGCAGCTCCTCCCCACACAAGGCCATCCGGCGTGGCGTGCTGTACCGCTCCGCCGATCTGACTGACCTCAACGACGGCGGCGCGGCTGCCCTCCAGCGGCTCGGCATCACCCGCGTCTTCGACCTGCGCTCCATTCCCGAGCAGCAGAAGGCCGGCGAACCCAGGCTGTGGGATGGTGCCACCCGCGAGTCTGTGCCCGTGTTTTTAGCGAAGGACTACAGTCCCGAAGCGATAGCGCTTCGCTATGGGGACTATGGTGACGGTCCAGAGGTGGGTTGTTCAGCTTGTGTGCTCCTTTACTCTTGCTCCGCGTGTGCAAAGTTGCCTGTACTGTGTAGTTGAAGTGCGGCAGCAGGCTGTTGGCTGGCGGCAAGAGGGTGTGGAGGGGTTGGACGGCAAGCCAGCAAGGCACCACACATGACTGACTTACCAGTGATTTGGCGTCGATTGCTGCCGTCTCAGCCTTCCCCAACGCCTCTAGCCCACCGCTGTGCGACACGCCTCATCTCACGGGCGGCAGAGCCCTTCCGCACGCGCCACCACGAGGGCGCTCGTGTCTCACTTCACCGTCACTTCTCATTTCTCCAACCTCTTCGACCACAACCGAGGCTAATACCCCACGACAGGGATTCGTGAGAGCCTACGCCGCCATCCTCGCCGCCGCCGCAGACCCAAGCAACCCTTACGCGCCCTTCCGCTCCGTCCTCAAGCACCTCGCCTCGCCCACCACGCCCCTTTCTCCGATCCTTGTGCACTGCACTGCCGGCAAAGACAGTAAGCCACCCCCGCCGCAATCTCTCTCATCCCCTCCTTTGAAGAGCTCCGAGACGCCACGCCTGGCTTGGCGGAGGCACGCACAATGGCACACACACGCACACACGCACACGCACACGCACGCACACACACACACACACACACACACACACACACACACACACACATTCACACTCTCAATCCTTCTCATTTCCTCCCCGTGGAAGTCCTTTCCAACCCCACCGGGGCAACCCATTTCTCACTCCCTCGGTTAACAGGAACGGGCGTCCTCGTCGCGCTCGTGCTTTCGCTCTGTGGTCTCGACGACGACGCCATCGCAGCCGAGTACAGCTTGACCGACGCCGGTCTGGCACCGCGCCGGCCGCAGATTGTGCAGCGCCTGGTGCAGAGCGAGGCGCTGCTGGGCGACCGGGCACGGGCCGAGCGCATGGTGGCGGCGCGGTAAGCAAGCTTTCTATCTCACACATTCTCCCCCCTTTCTCTCCCTCGTCTTGTGGCTGCTTTTGTTTTCTTTCGTTGCCCCTGGCAGCGTTTGTTGACGCTCCCGTTTCCCCGTACCACCACACCCACCCTGCCCTTCCACTTTTCCATGCCGTGCGCACCACTGATGAACTTTTGCTTACAGGAAGGAGAGCATGCTCCAGACGCTGGCCATGATCAACCAGCGGTACGGCTCCGTCGAGCGCTACGTGATCGACGAGCTCGGCCTGTCGCCGGCGGACGTGGATCAGATCAGGAGAAACCTGGTTGTTGACGTGCCCGAGGGCGAGAAGCCGCTGGACTGGCGAAGTCTGGCAGACATCAACGGCGAACCGCATCTGTGACGTGGGGGGAAAACATGGCTGGTTTGCAGCAATACATACAGGACATAAGAGTGCTATACACGGGCGGGGAGAGGGCCGCCCACTGCGGCTGGCTAGGCCAGTTGAATCATACACGGGCTGCCGGATCCCGGTAAAATCTCCACATACAATACACACACGGAGCTGCGTGGCTCACCAGCCGTTTGATGCAACCCGCTCCAAATCAAAGAAAAAGTGGCATTAACCCACGCTGGTGGGGATCTTGACCTCGCCCCGCTTGCGGTCCGTCAGCGGCACGCCGTACCGCCAGCCGACGGCGTGACGGGCGCGGCCGGTGCGGCCAACGTCCTCGGCGTTGATCTTCTCAAAGCGGAACTCGAAGCGGCCCGTGTCGACGCGCACGCGACGGTCCTCGGCGGCCTGGGCGCGCGCGCGCTGCCGGTCCGCCAGCTCCTTCTCGCTACGCGCGGCCGCCTGCACGAACTCCTCGCTCGCCTCGGCGACGGGGACGCCCTCGAGGACGCGCCGCTCCATCTGCACTAGCTCGGGAATGCGCATGCGCTCGTCGGGCGGCAGGATGTGGTCGCCGAAGGCCTTGGCCGCGTCGGCGCGCGTGAACTCGCGCGACTCGGACGTCGGCACGAACAGCTGCTGCATCGTGTAGCTGTGCACGTGCAGGTCGTTGATGGGCTCGAACGCCGGCTCGTCCGCGTTTAGGTGCGATCTGGGGAGCATTCTTTGGATCTGGCGCGCGTATTCCCTCGCCAAGGGCTTGTTCTGTATCGTGGGAGCGGTTGCGTTAGTTCGTAACCGATTCGGAGTAAGGCAACCAAGACAAGAAAAAGTAGAGCAGGCTTCGTCAGTCGTAGAGCATTTTCTAACCACGGAATATTTGTCTTCAAGACTAATCGAATTGTTGTTGCATTTCATCACAGAAGCCATTGTTCGAGGGGGAACTGCGCCGAAAGAAAGAAGAGACGAGTCAAGATACTAAC
This sequence comes from Chaetomiaceae sp. R4402, assembly GCA_023628555.1. Lineage (NCBI taxonomy): Eukaryota > Fungi > Ascomycota > Sordariomycetes > Sordariales > Chaetomiaceae > Chaetomiaceae sp. R4402. The sequence goes on along the minus strand of JAMAKO010000013.1, from coordinate 115,795 downwards.
CTCGCGCTCCCACCTCTTCTCAATCTCCTTCATCCGGACGACGGCCGCGACGCGGCGTACATCCACCTTGAACTGGGCCGACACGGCCTTGAGCGGCAAGCCCTTGACCATGACCTCCTCCCAGATCCTCTCGCGCGCCCCTTCGGCCAGCACCGGCTCGCTGCGGAAGGTCGGGTTGAGCGGAAACGGGACATCCGCCGTGGGGGACTTGTCATCCTCGTCGGAGCGCACGGGCTGGCCGAGGTACGCCGGCCCGCGGTTCTGCAAAGTCGGGTTCTTGAACATCTCGGCATGCTCGTCCAGCCACTGCTTAAACTTCTTTCGGTAAGTTGTCTCCCGCCGCATGGTTATCTCTTGCGGCGCCGGCGTCGTCGAGAAGGACCGGCTACAGCCGCTGCTGCTGCATGACCGTGGTGGGAGCGCGCGCGCGGCGGCGGGTCGTGCCTGGAGTAGAGTGGATGGAGTCGCGGTGTCGATAAACTGTAGCAGCTGCTGTGGCTGGCAGCTGCTGCCACGTATCCTGGGCGGCATGTCTGGTAGGCTGTCGACGACGGAATAAAGGGATGGAGTGTGTGTGTGTGGGTGCGGGTGTGTGGACGAACATTGGAGAATTCAGGTGCAGAGCGATTGGAGGTTGAATGGAAATTTGATGGGGACCCACATCCATGTTGACGAATGGACCCGTGGAGGGTTAGGGTCTCAACATGCACACTGAGCAGTCGCTCGACTGGCTCCCTTGATGTACAAACCCAGAACTTGCACACAGGCTGCCACTGGACGCCAGTTGGGACGGGGCTCTCATCTGGATTTGTACATACATTGATATGATCGCTTGCTCTGTGTAATAGCCTTAAAATGTATCCCATCCCTGGGCGTCCGTTGCTTGGTGACGCGCCTCCAATCACCCTTGAATTGGTTTTTGACAGTGTACAACGTATGTACCAATGTTACGAATTGCTCTGCTGTTTGCCCGCCCCTCACACCCTCCAGCTGGGGACAACATTCCTTCGGTATTTATCCCAGGACACCTCACCGTATTAGTAGTTGATCCCAGCAGCAACATTAGTCTCAGCCACTGGAGAGTCCTTTCCCAGATGTCGACGTCCTCACGCCCAGTCTCTAGCATTCTGCTCAACCTGCACTGGCGCCTCTTTCTCTGTCAACAAACAGCGCTGAAATGCTCGCAACCGGTCTCGCAGCCATGCAAGCATAATGGATTCGAAGAAGAAGGTACAAGAAAAGAAGCAACGTTGCTGTAAGTAGCGGTGCGGTGCATCCTGCGCATTCGCCATGCCCGGTATATTTTCCGGAAGCAAAAGCCACGCCGAGTGCAGAACAGATTGCAACCCAGTAGGTTTCGCAAGTTCGTGTGCTGTTCAGACCGGGCCCTGAGCTGGTCTCACTGCCCGTCCGAGGAGGAGCTGTTGGGAGCCGGACCGCGGTTCTTCTTGCTCTTGGCCTTCTTCCCAGCGGCGGCGCCATCTTCGCTCTCGGGCTTGGTGCCGTACGACTTCCACTTGCGCCAGCCGTCGTAGTCGATCAGGGCCTGCATGCAGCCCCATTCCATGACCTTGCGCTCGAGCCAGACGTAAGTGACGGGCTGCAGACATACTGTGTTAGCGAGAACAAGCACGTCGATTTGGAGTGAGCAGTTAGGGAAGACCTACCTTGGTCAAGAAGTCATTACACCCCGCCGCCAGTGCCTCGTGCCGGTCACTCTGCAGCGAGCTCGCCGTCAGGGCGACGATGATGACGGGGCTCTTGAACAGCTCCCGGTTCTGGAGCTTGTCCTCCTCGGCCGTCTCGCCGTTCGACTCCTGTGGCTGCTTGTCCTCGCCCGCGTCGCTCACGTCGCCCGTGTGGTTGCTGGTGGAGAAGGCGCCGATTGAGTTGGTGCGCTCGAGCCGGCGGATCTCGCGCGTCGCCTCGAGGCCGCTCATGACGGGCAGTTGGATGTCCATCAGCACCAGGTGGAAGCCGCCGGCGCGCCACTTGTTGACGGCCTCGCGACCGTTCATGGCGGTCTGCCAGCGCACCTTGAGCCGCTTGACGAATGCCTCCAGCAGGCGCAGGTTGATGATGTTGTCCTCGACGATCAGGACGTTGATGGGCGGCACGCCGCCGTTGAGCATCCCCGACGGCAGCGCCGGCGCGTCAGCCGTCTTCTTCTTCTTCGGCCGCGAGGCGGGCGGGGGCCGCGGCGAGGCCGCCCGGGCCGGCGGCGGTGTGGCGGTCCGCGCGATGGGAACGGCAGCCGCCACCTCTTGGGACGGTGGCGTCGGAAGCGGCGGGGCGGGGGGCACCGGCTGCCCGGGATTGGTCTGTTCTAAAGAGGCATTGGAATGAGTCCGGGAGCTCGGATTGTTCGAGTGCAGGTGGTGCATACCATGATTTGTGGCCACGGCGATGGTGGCCGTGTGCCCCCCGGCACCGACGACGTTGAGCATGGTGGGAGACGATGTGTGCTGCCTCCCTAACCGAGGCCGGTCGGATCGTTCCCGGTATTGGCGCGACCTGGATGTGCCACCCGGCGAGGGGATCTGGGGCACCTGGCCGGTATTTAGGACGGAGATGGCATGCGTCGCCCCGTTCGGGGCGCCGGCGATGGTGACGGGGATGTGGGCGATGGCACCAGGCCCGAAGTAGTCGGTGACTGCCTCGAGCGGGCGGATGTCGTCGTAATTGACCGATGTCATGTGTTGGGCGTGCGGTGGCCCGTGTCGCGGGGAGGCGCGTGGGGTGCGGCGGTGCGGGACGTCAATCAGCAAGGCCTCGTCGACCGTCTGGCCACCGGGGAAGTATGCATCAAGCGTGCGCGTCATGGGCTCGTCCGGCCCCAGCACGCGCTCCTGTCGCTGGCCCTCGCGCGGCACGATGCGCAGCGTCAGGTCGGGGGCGTCATACTGGCGGCCGAGCGAATTGCCGTATTTCCGCAGAATCAGCTCGCGGACGTCGTCGACCAGATCCTCCTCGCTGATGATGACCAGGGTCGCCGACGCGCCGGGGCGCTTGACCCAGAGCTTGCGGGTCACCATGTTGGCGCTGATGGGCAGCAGTTGTTCGGCGGCGGCGAGGTCGAGGTCATCGGCCTGGCCGGCGCTCAGCAGCGTCCGGATCAAGGTTGTCTGTCGGCTGGGCAGGAGGCTCTGCCGTCGCGGCGGCGCGGCTGGGCGGGAGAGCGAGGCTGACGGGCGCAATTGAGAAGTGGGAGTGGATGTCAGATCCGCAGAGTCGCGGTGCTTTGTGGGGGCCAGGCCCGACGGGTCTGAGCTCGCGGGCGGGTCGCTGAGGCGGACTTTGTGGACGGCGTCGGTGGAGCCTCTGGGCTTGGCTTCGTCGTCGAGCGCGGGGCCGACCGACGGCGGCGGCAGGGTCGTCGTTGGCAGCGATTGCGGGCTCGGGGCAGCAGCGGCAGCGGCAGCGGCAGCGGCAGCGGCATCCGTAGTATGTTCGGGCTCGTTGACGGTGGGAAGTGGCAGAGGACGCTGATCATTTCCGGCCACGGCCAGCCCGTCGCCATTGCTAGCGGCACTTTGGGCGCTGCAGGCCGTGCGGCTCCGTTGGTCGTCCTCGTTGACGTCGGGGGGCGGCAGGCTCGCGGCGCGGCTGTTGTTGTATCCGTGCTTGGTCGTTGCATCGCTGACGTCGGCGCCGCCCATTGCTCCCGAGAGATGTTTGGCTCCCTGTCTCAGCTTCGCCGCCCATTGCGCGCCCGACAGCCTCGAGCTCCTGGTCGAGGCTGGGCGCGTGTGGCTGGCGGCATCCTGCTGCTCTGGCACGTCGGCTGCGGCCTTGGCAGAGTCGGGTCCAGTGCCGTTGGTGCGACTGCTCCTGGTGCCGTGGTTGCTGTCACTGCCGTCTTGTCTCGCTGTCGACGGGAGCGGCGGGATGCCCGAGTGTCGTCGCGATATCCGGGCTCGCAGCTTGGACGTGAGTTCCCCCATGACGGGGCGCCCAGCGGAAAAGTTAGGTCTTGAGCGAGCTGTTTCTTTCTCGAACTGGTTCACGCGAGGCTACGAGTGTGATCAGTGGCTGCAACGGCCCGCCAACGTTGGCCGCAACCTCGTCACCAAGGATGCAGTCGCCAGATGAGCAGAAAGCGCTTCGTGACTCTTCAACGCCGGCTGCGTTACTGTTTTCCGGCGCGCCGTCGTTGCTCTCGCCGCCACGCAACAGCAGCGGGCAACAGCTCAGGCTTCCCAAGCTCAAGCGATGCGAACGATCCTTGGGGGAAACGGCTTGGCACCACACGATCCCCGCCCGACCGTTGCAGAAGCTCCGCTTGCCAATCGGATGGATGCATGGCTTGGGGATCCCTGTCCGCGAGTGGGGGTGCGAATGTCGCTGTGCATCGGGCCAGGTGCAGTCCCAGGCTGTTTTATTAAGGTCCAGCCGGTTGCCACGGTTGCTTGCCTTGAGTTTGGTTGCATAGCTGCCTGTATTGCTTCAGTGTACTTTCTTCCATTATTGACTTTTACATTTCTAGAAGCTTCCCGGATCGATGAATGAGATTGGGACATAGACCGGGCAACGGCTTCTCAGTGCTCTCACGCACCTTCCCTGCGCACAACGGATCAATCTGACGCGCGGCAGCACCGTCCACTCTATACCCGCTTCCATCCCGCACCTTTCCAGTGATTCAAGGTCTGAAGAGAGCTGTGGCAGCCATGTGCTGTGAGTAAGGTACCTACCAGAGCTGAAAGGCACGGTTGTTGCTGTTCACCTGGGCGACTGCGCGCGTACTCCATACACAGTCACAATGATACCAGTACTGAGTACACTGGTAGGTTCCTGCTGTAAGTCACCCCTGCCTGTCTCGATCGGGCGAGTCGAGAATTTTTACTGTTGGCGCTGGAGCGTCTGGAGGCCAAGCACTCCTCCTCGCTGCCAAGTGCGCTCAACTCCACACCGATTAGCATCGCTCACAGCGGTCACACGTCCGTCCGGCCTAGGTGGGACCCCTTGCATTGTTTGCTGGCTGTTCTCCTGCTATCTGTTGCCTCACATTGTGTTCTGTGCTCTTGGCTTTTTATCTTGTTGTTGTTGTTGTTGTTGTTGTCCCTACGTCTGCGCTGCAAGTCGCCGTGCCTCCCTTTCTTCCAAATTGCGCCAGTCTGCAGTTTGTCTCCTGGCAATGGTTCATCTTCCGCCTCTTTCGTACCGAAAACGAACAAGAGTATAAGAGGCCAAGGGAATCTCCGGCCTCAGACCCTCACGATGGCGGTGCGAGCGAGCTTTCCGGCCTCTTCTCGAAGCAGCGGCTCCAGACCACGCGACAAGCGCGCTTCTCTCTTCCAGCACGTCAACGAAACCTTCCTCTCTAAGCCATCTTCAACCCTACCTGCTTCTGCATCTGCAACCACGAGCGAGTCCATCTACGGTCGTAGTACCTCGTCGTTCACCTTCACTGCGGGGAACTCGGGTGGGCCTTCGGTCAACAAGAGTCCGTTCGCCAAGGGCACCGAGCCGCCCCCAACAGCACCCTCCCTCAACTTCACCGGTCCGCAGTACCCCAGCGACCTGGGCGGGAGCGGGTCTTCCGATTCGGGCAGCCGGTCTGAGTCAATGGACGATCTGTCACGCAGCATGGCCAGCCTCAAGATCCCGCATGCGAAGCCCACGAGGCGGAAGGAGGAGGAGAAGGCGGTGTCGCTCTCGGCCGCCTCCGCGTCGGACCAAAGCAAAGAGCCGTCTCCCAATGTCATGGATGCGTCTAGTGAGGGCGAGTTGGAGGGCGAGACCAGTGGCGCGTCGGAGAGCGAGCACAGCGGTGACGATGACCCGGCTCTCCAACAGCACCTCGCCCTGCTGCGCCGGCGCCCAGAGCTCGATGAATTGAACGAGATTAGGACAACCCCCATATTCACTGAATCAGTGCGCAAGTACGCGCGCTCTCTTTCTGCCGCGGAGGAAGAGCAGCCGTTCAGCCAGTACGGGCTGCTGGGGGGCGATATCACGGGCAGCTTGGGCGATGGCGGCTCAGACCCGCGCATTTTCTGGAACATTGCCGCGCCCTCGAGTTTCTTCATATGTGGCAGTCAAGGGTCCGGCAAGAGCCACACCCTGTCGTGCCTGCTGGAGAACGCCCTGGCGCCCTGCAAGGCGAACGTGCTGCCACGGCCGCTGACAGGCATCGTCTTTCACTACGACACCTTCATCTCAGACTCTGGCGGCTCCCCGTGCGAGGTGGCCTGGCTGTCCTCCAATCCGCACATCAAGGTGCGGGTGCTGTGCCCGCCAACAAACATCCGCACCATGCAGGCGAGTCCTTCTCGATTTTCGCAGTTATGCATTGCAACGTGCTGACACTGGAGCACCAGCGCATGTACAGAAAGTTCCCTCAGATCCAGGTGGAAGAACTGCGTCTCAACGAGTCGGATCTCAACACCAAAAGAATGCTTGACCTGATGGCTGTCACAACCGGCGGCAACCTGCCGCTCTATCTCCACGTAGCGCAACGCATTCTACGCGACTTGCGCGTGACGCAGCAGCGGACCGCCACCGGCTTCAACTACTCGGCCTTCAAGCGCAGTCTCGCGCTGGAGAACCTCACCGAGATGCAGCTGGCGCCGCTCAAACAGCGCCTCGAGACGCTCGAGTCCTTCATGGTCGAGGACCAGGCCAAGGCCTACAACATGTTCACTAGCGGCGGCCCGGTGCCCAGCAAGTCGCGCACGTCCACCTCTCGCCCTACCGCACAACGCGGCACCTCCTGGGCGCCGCGCAGCGGCCAGCTGACCATCGTCGACCTGTCCTGCCCCTGCGTGACGCCCGAGATGGCCTGCTCGCTGTTCAACATCTGCCTGTCGCTCTTCCTCGAGCAGGATCCGGCGGCGGCGGGGCGCGTCGTCGCGCTCGACGAGGCCCACAAGTACATGACGGACTCGCAGGAGTGCGCCGCCCTCACCGAGGCCCTGCTCGCCACCATCCGCCTGCAGCGCCACCTCGGCGCCCGCGTCGTCGTGTCGACCCAAGAGCCCACGGTCAGCCCCAAGCTGCTCGACCTTTGCAGCGTCACCGTCGTGCACCGCTTCACCTCGCCCGACTGGCTGAATGCGCTGCGCAAGCACCTGGCAGGTGTGTCAGCTGGCGGTAGGATGCTGGAGAAGGCCAGGAGGTTGCACGGAGCCGGTGATGACGACGAGGAGCAGCAGAGCTGGGTGGACGGGGCGGGTGCGCTGACGCTGGGCGATGCCGACCCGGCGCTGGAGCTGTTCTCGCGGATCGTGGACCTGAGGGTGGGCGAGGCGCTGCTGTTTGCGCCGAGCGCGATTGTCGGGGTGAGGAAGAGGAAGGATGGCGGCGGTGGCAAATTGGGTGATGTCCAGCGCCTTGCGCATGGCGTGTTGAAGGTGCGGATTCGCAGCCGGACGACGACGGATGGGGGGCGAAGCATCATGGCTTCTTGAATAACGGCCCCCACCACATCGCATTGTTGTTTCGCATTGTTGTTTACGGCGTTCCGGGAAATGTTCTTCTGAATAAGACGGGGGTTCGGAGCTGGCGGAGTCGGTGTCATGATACCATAGCTCTTAGATTTGTTGTTTGTTGTTTGTTGGGGGTAGAGTTGGTTTTGTGGCTTGTCAGGTTTGTGACCAGTCGGGCAGAGCAATTATCTGATAGACTTAGGTACTTTAGACCTTTGTATGGAATAGCCTACGGACACCGCGAGTCGGTGCGTGGCCGTCGTAGGTGATTGAGTCACTGAGAAATTGGAGCTGTATGATGATACCGGACAGAGCCCCTTTATTATGAGTAATGATGCTCGTATTGCAGCCGTTCTGTGCCATTTAGCACCTCCCGTTCCAGCGGTTCGGGCTTTGGCTTCAGTGGGTCAGCGTCTCTCCATGACAACACCCCGTGCGAGAACACCAGTCCTTGAACCACCTCGCATCAATTTAACATTACATCGAACTTCGCCACACTTGAAGGTTCAAACGTGGGACCAGAACCGTCATCGTCACAGCAACGAAAACACCGTTCAACTCACGCACTGGCAGCTTTCACGAGTGAGCTTCTTCCGGAGAGCCTCTTAACTAGCGACAACGAAAGGACTGAAACCGTCTCATTTGTTTGACAATCATGTCACCGCGGTTCGAGTCGCCCCCCCGGAGCCCAAACTCCTTTTCTCGACCACGACCACGGCCTCCCCGGTCGCCCGGCCACTCGGCTCTCATCCGAGCGCAAAATAGGAGGCGAGCATACTTGGAGAGCCACCGTGAATACTTCATTTCAGGAGAACATGAGCTTGCAGGTGGGTTTGGATTCTCTTCTTTCATTATTATCTGAGATTCATACGGTCATCTCATTTCGCATCATATCATGTCCAAACTCCGAATCTTCTGCTCTCTTATCTCTTCTTCGTTCTTGTTTGGTGATAGCATCGATCCCTCACTGACAGTGACCCGCAAATCCGCCAGATCCGCTGCTCTACGACTTTCTCATTCGGCGCTTCCAGACCCCCGCCGAGCGCGAAGCCGACGGCCGCGCCAAGGGCTACGCCCGCGTGCTGGAGGGGTCGCTGCTGCGGGGCGAGGAGCGACTGGCCAAGCTGCGGGCGCAGACGGTGGAGCGGAATGGCGGCGAGAGCGGAGATGGGGAGATAGGGGTCGCTTCCTCTGCCTTGGCAACTGATCCTGGTGAGGGTGGTGCCAGTGCTAATGCCGACGTTGCTCTTGTTGATCGGACTGGTGGCGGCGCTGGCGGCGTCTCACAGTTGCCAGTACGAGGGACCGGTGACATGGACACGGGCGCGGCGTTCAGCAGCCTAAGCGCGGAGCTCACACCGCCGGCCCGGACGAGGGAGGAGGGGCGGGCGCAGTGGGAGGAATTCCTGCGGGACCGGTTTATCCGCGGGGAGGACGAGGACTTCGACTACGCCGGAGTGGACGGGGACGACGCGTACGATGTGCTGGAGCGGGAAGACAGGGAGGAGGCCTGGTTCGAAGAGGAGGACCCGGAGTGGGCTAGTTCCGGGGATAGCGAAGAAGCTAGCGGTGCTGAACGTGGAGGGGAAGGACGGCAGGGGGAGAAGTCACTGCAGGGAGAAACGGGGATACAGGACTTTTAGGGTTCTGTGCTGGGGTGATAATGTGCGGGTGCTTGGTTCGATTCATGTAAGCCCTTTACAAACTATGGATGTTCAATTTGCACACTCCCCCCGAGACAGTCTTTCTCCTTCCAAGTCTCAAGATCGATGGCTGACATGGCTGACTAGACAAAAACGAGCGTTGAGGCTCCGCTAGCGTTCCGACATACTTTCGATGTAATACTGTTCCAGCAGGGGCAGAGCAGCCGGGTGCACACGTCCAACCTTCATGATGCGCAGGTCATCCTCCACCGTGTAGATCCTCCCGCAGTCCAGCCTGGCGAACGGCGAAATGTACTGTTCGTCGTCCTCGACGATGATGGCAATGGGATCCCGGGTGATGCCCTCCTCCTCGTACGGTCGCGGGGGCTCGACATTGGACGAATGCAAGACCACGTAGTCCATCGGCCGGCCGCGGGTCGTCTTGCTCGCCCCCTTTCCCCCGAAGGCGGTGATACTGAAGCACAGCGAGTGGTGCAGCCGCCTGCGCACGACGATGAACCAGCGGAACCGGGCGGCCGGCCTCTCCCCGCGGAAGGGCAGGCAGTTGTCCGCCCACGTCTCGCTGCCATCAGGCCGCTTCTTGGACAGGTCGCTGCTCCCCGGTTCGAACCAAACTGTCTTGAAGATGCGACCGACGCAGAAGAAGCGCTTGGGCTTGGTCACAATCTGAAATCCTGCGGCGGTGTTAGCGGGGCGGCGCTTGACGACCACGGGGCATGCCCTGGCACTGCGGACATACCGTCGCCCAGGGGTCTTTCCCACAGAGGAACTCCAGAAACAGGGGGCCGTATGGCCAGGGGAACGGTCCTCAACTCCGGCGAGCTTTGCGAGGGAGGAGCATTTTGAATGGAATCGCTGATGTCGGGCGTCTCTGGGGCAGGTCCCGCCTTCTGATAGTTCGTGTAGAGCAGTTTCACGCCATCTTGTGAGAAAACCGGTCAGCCGGATCCTTGAGGCAAAGAGACACGGCGCCGCGAGCGCGCACCTTCACCGAGTCTAACAAAGTCGCGAACGGCCGGGTCCCAATCCCACCGAGCGCCATACTCCTTGATGGGCTGGGGATAGTCCTGAGGAGCGGCCGCGGAGGGGTCGAGGGATTCGTCATCGGTGGCTCTGACAGCGCTGCTGCCGTCATCCTTCTCCTGAGGGTCAGAATGTGACCCGGACTGGCTGGTCGCAGTCATATCTGCCGCTCATCCGTCGGTCAGCTGGACTTGCTCCAGCAGTCTGGGTGTCAAGCGCACTATTACAGGCCTCAAATACTTGCCGTCGAAGTTGTTAACAGACGCAGGGAAGGCCGAGGGCCGGAGTGTATCGACGTCCGTCATCGGTATGAGTGTTGTGTCCGGGGGGGGGGGGGGGGGTCGCGTGCCCCTTTACGGAGCCCGAGTGTTGAACTTCGCTGTCTGCAATGGACGAGGGGGTTCGTTAGGGACCAGGCCAGCCATGACAACAACCCCTGCTCCGTGTCATTGCGCACTCTCCGTGGTAGATCAATAAAACTTCACCGCCGTGATGGCGTTGCAGCTGCCCATACTACTGGCTGGTTGCACTCATCGGAAGCCACGTCAAGGGATCACAAACCACCAGCCAGGACCCCGAAGAGAGCAACAGGACATAGCATGTTCTGGCAGAGAACGGGCAGCAGTCAATGAATGAAACAAGGAGCACAGTACCGGAACCATAGTAGTCGCCTCCACAATGATCAGAATTCCCTCCGCAGAGGAGACGACTTCTGGCGGGCCGGGACGCCCATTGTGGAGGAGCATGCGCGCTGTGATGTCTTGAGCTGGTGTTCGAAGGATAAGCGCGGAATTCGGCGAAGGGAGCCAGCTTGTGTGTGAGCTCGCCTCACTTCTGCTTCCCGGCCCCCATGCATGCAAGGCAGTCCGCAGGTTCTGGCCTAACTAAGGTAGCCGAATTCTGCTAACTAGCGAGTGAGCTGGGTTCACACACCGGTCAACAGCCCAAGCACGCTGTGCGACGCGAGCCCTTTTTTATCCAGCAGGCTGCACCTCCGCCGGGTGGCTTGCATACTTGTCGGCAAACGACAGCCAGTCTCAGTCACACGATATGCCCCCAAGTTGTGTGTAGTATAAGGACGCCGAAGGTCCCGTTTTCGCACACGAGCATTTTACAATTGCCTCTTTTGGACGCACCTAAGACAACCCCCCCCCACTGTGCGTCCCCCCCACCCAAGTTCAAGCAGAACCTAGGTACCCGACTGGACAACCTTGAGGAGGACATGTTTTGAACGAGTTCCCGATGCCCTTCTCATGTCGTGTCACAACTCAACCTCCAAACCCACACCACTCCAGCTCGCCCTTGTTTCCACCCCCTCAGCAGAGCTGCCCAGGAGTCACTTATAGCTCCAGGAGGCTGCGCTGAGTTCCCATGATCAGGATGGCGGAAAGGACCCGAACTCCCGCTCCCAGTTGGCAGATTTAAAAATGTCTACACTGTCCACTATCTAAGTCACAACGACCCTTGTACAGCAAGACCATCACGCCCACTGCCACTATTAACTTATGTGCTGTGCACTTCTCCAGCATGACCGGCGCATCCGGGACGCAAGGGCAAACTGCAACAGCACGGCGGCCAAACGATGACTACCTACCTACCACGGCTCCCTCATCGCCGGCGTGCGCTGGGCTTCAATACACCGCACGCCACGCGCTGGTTTCGGTGCATGCTTCTTGTCTCTTCCCGACTTGAGCCAATAGCAACTAGCAACCACACCGCCCTTGCAGGTGGAAGTCCGAAAGTCAGGAGGTCTCGCCCACATACGTCTCACATCGTGGCACGGTCTGCTGCCGATGTGTCTATGCCTTGTAACGTGCCACCGGTCGGGTCGGATCAGACACCATGTCTACCTATACTGTGTAATCGTGCCTTCCCCTAGCTGACCTGTCAGTGACTGGTAACACAAGCTGCCGGCAGAGACCCCTGCAGCCACACGGTGCTTTCATCACGCATATCTGAAATAAGAGACATCCTCCTCCTCTACCGGCAGTCACAACACATCCCAGTGCTACCCGAACCGATCCAACGATGCCCGACATCACGTGGGGGAGGGGGGTTGGGGGAGGGGGGGTTGGGGGATTTGTACTTCCATGAACCAAATCCAAATCCAGCAGCAGGCACAGTCCAGTCCAGTCCAGTCCAGTCTAGTCCAGCCCAACTCTATCTGAAACCCAAACACAGCCCGACGTCGATGCTGGTCCTCAAAGCACCTCGGAGAAACACCGGCTCGCAGAAAACGCACACGACACAGTAGACCAACCAGACTGTCACCCACCCACTCTCACTCACGCAACCCTCTTCCCACTGCACCTAGTACTGCACCCGGCTGCCAGCAACCTCCTGCGGCGGTTCCGCCTCTCGCTGCGCGCTCATCTCAGGCACATGTCCCTGGTACTGCTGCTGCTGCTGCGGCGGAGGGTAACCATACCCGGCCTGCGGCTGCGGCGTATGATACTGACCCTGAACCTGGCCCTGGTCCTGAGGCACCGCGTCTTGCCCGGGCGCAGCATAATACTGCTGCGGCTGCGGCTGCTGGTAACCAAACTGCTGCTGCTGCTGCTGCTGCTGCTGCTGTGGGTGCTGATACGCATACTGCTGACCGGGCAGGTGATGGCCCTCGTCGGCCTCGGCAATCGGCGCCGGGTAGCACAGCTGTTGTCCGTTGGCACCAACCGCGGGGCTGCCTGTGCCGGCGCGCCCGTTTCCTGCCGCCGCCGTCGGCAGGAAGTAGCCGGCAGCTGGCTGGGCGTTCTGCAGGAGGTTCTGGTGGCCGGAAAGCGAGCTCAGCTCGCTGACGCCGCCGTTGGAGGTGCCCGTGTGTTGCGGCATCAGCGAGGCGGCCGGGGTGCTGGGGGTCATGCTGGTGCGGTCGGACGGCGGCGGCGCCATCATCATGCCGGGCGGGGGAGGCACGGCGTACACACCGGGCTGCGGGTACGGGTAGTGGTTGATGGGCGCGCCGGGTTGCTGGATCATCTGCGGTTGCTGGAAGTCCGGCTGCGGAGGGTGCACATTCATGGGGGGCGCAGCCGGAGGTTGGCCCGCTTCCTTGTTCCGGTTCTTGCGCCGGTGTCTCCACAGGCAGATGGAGAGGCCGGCGATGAGAATGGCGGCGACGCCTCCTCCGGCACCAATGCCTGCTATTGCGGCGGTGGATAGGCCGCCGCCCGTGGAGCCAGAGAGCTCGTAGCGCATCGACCAGACAATGTTGATGACGGCTGACGTGGGCTTGGGCTTGGGCAGGTCATCTTTGCCGACCGTGAGCGTAGGAGGGGACACGGAGTGGATGGAGCTCCAGCAGGGCGTGATGCCGCCCACTTGGCTCGTAAAAGGCCAGAAACCGCTGCGCAAGGTCAGAGGACGGCCATTCCGCAGATTGGGAAGTGGGGGCGAAGGGGGGATTCGGAGAGACATACATCGGACAGCACCCTCCCGAGATGGAGTAATAGTCATCGGCGCAGGTGGCCAGCTGGGCCTGGACGCTGTTGGAGGGCTGAGGGAAGTCGTACTCAATGCCGTCCTTGCCATTGGACGGCGCCCCATCGGTGGTGGCACCAGATGGGGGAGCCGTGGCGGTGGCTACGGCCCAGGGACAACACTCGGGTCTATCCTTGATGCATCCCATGAACCCCGCATAATAAACAGTGCTGCCAGCGTCGACCCTGGTGAAGTCGGTATTCCTGCAGGGTCCGCTAAGTAATCCACCCGAGCCCTTGTAGTTCGGCTGGCCGCCGTAGTCGGGCGTGTGCAGAGCACCCGTGGCCGTGACGACATGGACAGTTCTGGCGTCTCAATCAGTGACTGCAACAGCAAGTGGTGAGAGGAGCAACAACATACTGGAGTTGCAGGGAAACGCTCGTCCTGTAAATGGGGTCAGTTGAGAGATGCGCTGTGGGTCATGCTCCGTGGCAAACGAACGGACTCACGGCGGCTTGAGGTGTGCCATGGCGCTGGCAGGAATGCTCCCGCAGTATTCCGTGTAAAATGACATCTGGTAGTCGCCAAAATCTGGTCGCCGCGGCGTCAACGAAACGTGTCCCAAGACGACATTCGTGATCCTGGAGGAAGTCATGACACACCCGTTGTTAGACCGTAGTAGCTCGCGCAGCTCCCGGTGGCCACCTGGGAGAAGTAGCAGTCCAGATAGGGCACGCCATAGTTGCAGAGGCAAGATGTGGCGGCTTCATTGTAGTTCGTGGCCGACAAAAAGCCGTTGTAGCACGAACTGAGAATGGTCGCGCACTGCTGCACGCCATTTTCTATGGTGTACTAGTCGGTGACGCCAGAGGATTAGCGGTCCGACAAAACCTCGGCGGGTTGACGCGCGCCACAGGGTCATTGGCATATACCTACCAAACACGAGTCATCATAGCCGTAGGCCGTGGAGCGAGGCTGGAGGATCGCGAGCCCGAACGCGCTGGACAGGTTGGGCGGTGGCGTGGGTGCCGGGGGCAGTACTGGGGCAACTACCATGGCGACGTCTTGGTGGTTCTGGGACAGTGATGCACGGAGAGGAAGAGGATCGCAGGTGTACGGAGTAGATCGAGAGAGCCCGTCTCCGAGGTTTTTCAAGCGCTCTCGATTCGGCGGGAGAGTGCCGCCAGCCTCGCGCCCTCGACATGTCGCCGCATGGGTTCAACGTTATCTCCTTCGCGGCGAGCTCAGACCTGAAGGCATGGCGCCATGGCATCCAGTCTTCATCTGGGGGGAGGGGGGGGGCTTTTCCATATCTGATGCCACCAGGCCAGAGTGTACCCAATGAGGAGCCATCGTCAGCGAGGCCTTGCACGTCGTGGCGTCGTGTGGTGAAGGTGATAGGTGTGTCGTTGCGGAGGAAGTGCTGGGGCTGAGAACGCCAACGCCGGGGGCTAACCATCAGCTGCTGCTTGGCAGGCAGATTCCCAGCATTGCGAATTCCGAGCACGGCAGGAAGGTGTTCTCAGGTGTTGTGAAGCAACAGACCCACAGCACGTTCCTCGTACATCCCCCTTCAGTTGTTACCACAACCACTGTTGAAAAGCCTGAGGAGCACACTCATTGCAAAAGCAGCAACCTTCAACCACTGACAGCTTGTTGGAGACCGGGCCGCTGTTGCATACTTCCGAAGGTCCGACAAGCGCATGCTTGCCGCGAGAAGCAGACGTGGACGGCAACAACAGACGGGCAGTTTCGCAGAGAACTCGTTCAACCCACCGACCACCGACCACCGACGGGATAAGCCACCGAGCCACCGCAAGAACCGGGCATCGCGATGGCCCCTCTTGATGGAGGCACGGCTCAAACCCCGCGGACCCCCCAAGTCTCGTGCACGGGAGGCTGGCCCAGACGGTTAAATGGGGATAAATAGAAAATGGGGACCAGACCCTCCCTGCTTCCGACATCCACGCGCCCGGCTCGATCCAGCACGACGGGGGCGGCTTGCAGAGGCGGCTCCAACAAGAGACCGGACCGACGGCGAACCCTCGTCAAGCGACGCTCTCTGACTATGTATATAGCCTGAGGTAGTTCCTCAGCTATCGCGGTGTTTCTCGTCTCCTTCTATCACACTTCTCCTGTCTCTCTCACCTGCCAGACATCAGCGACAGCCCTCCCCTCCGTCTCCAGTTGGCCCCTCCTTCCCCCCCCCGCACCCCGCATCGCGCTACCCCCACTACTCCAAATCTCCTCCACGATCTCACGATGGCGCCTCTCATCACCAACATCTACACGGCCGACCCGTCGGCGCACGTGTTCGAGGGCAAGGTGTACATCTACCCGTCGCACGACCGCGAGACGGACATCCAGTTCAACGACAATGGCGACCAGTACGACATGGCCGACTACCACGTCTTCAGCACCGACTCGCTGGACCCGGCCGCCCCCGTGGTCGACCACGGCGTCGTGCTCAAGACGGAGGACGTGCCGTGGGTGTCCAAGCAGCTGTGGGCCCCCGACGCCGCCTTCAAGGACGGCAAGTACTACCTGTACTTCCCCGCCCGCGACAAGCAGGGCATCTTCCGCATCGGCGTGGCCGTCGGCGACCGTCCCGAGGGGCCCTTCACGCCTGACCCGGAGCCGATCAAGGGCAGCTACAGCATCGACCCGGCCACCTTCGTCGACGACGACAACCAGGCCTACATGTACTTTGGCGGCCTGTGGGGCGGCCAGCTGCAGTGCTACCAGAAGGGCAACGACATCTTCGACGCCGAGTGGCAAGGACCCAAGGAGCCGTCGGGCGCGGGCGTGCGGGCGCTGGCGCCGCGCGTGGCCAAGATGACGGACGACATGCGCCAGTTCGCCGGCGAGGTGCAGGAGGTGGTGATCCTGGCGCCCGAGACGGGCGAGCCGCTCGCGGCCGACGACCACGACCGGCGCTTCTTCGAGGCGGCCTGGATGCACAAGTACCAGGGCAAGTACTACTTCAGCTACTCGACCGGCGACACCCACTACCTGTGCTACGCCGTCGGCACCAGCCCCTACGGGCCCTTCACCTACGGCGGCCGCATGCTCGAGCCCGTGCTCGGCTGGACCACGCACCACTCGGTCGTCGAGTTCAAGGGCCGCTGGTGGTTGTTCCACCACGACTGCGAGCTGAGCAAGGGCGTCGACCACCTGCGGTCCGTCAAGGTCAAGGAGATCTTTTATGATGCCGACGGCAAGATTGTCGGCGAGAAGCCGGAGTGATGGCCAAGATGTAGTCCGATGTGTATATAAGAAGAGAAGAGAAAATAGGACGAAGTGCTGAGGCTCACGATCAAGTGCCAGTCGTCGTGTTCGTGTTGTACTCTAAGGCGTGATGTGAGCATTGTCTAGCCGAAGGATTTCCCTTCTTGTGTCTTCCGAATGAGTCGAGGTCGGTGTGGATTTACAAGGAGAGAGAGAGGTTGAGCCGGCTGCCCGGCGCAGATCGCGGTCAGGCTATAATATAAATAGTACCTCTAGCCGGAAAAGGTACGGAGTACGCGGTGTTACATTACGCGCTCAGGAGGGCTGAAAATGCCGCTACCGTTCAGCCCCATAGTGTACTGTACCAGCGCCAACAGGGCGGCCCCGCGCATCGGAGTTCAACCCCTGGCTTGCGCTGGATTCAGCGCTCAGTGGTTGGCGGGGTGGCCAACGGAATGCCCCTCGTATTAGTACGGAGGGACGTGTACACAGTTTCGCTCTCTCGCGACGGACTCAACAACAAACCAAGAACCAGTTTGGCATAATAGCTAGGACAGACCTGCACTCGGTTGTTCTTGCAACACAGCCAATTCCGCGAACCCACCTTTGCAATGGCCGAGCGAGGTCTCTTTTCGGCCGAGCTCCTGTCGCCCGAGGTGCAGGCGGCGCTGCCCGAGGGCTACCAGCTGCGCGCGCTGCGGCGGACCGACTACGACACGGGCTTCCTCGACTGCCTGCGGGTGTTGACGACGGTGGGCGACATTACCAAGGAGCAATGGGAAGGGCGCTACGACTGGATTGCCAAGCAGGACGGCGGCTACTTCGTCCTCGTCGTCGAGGACACCAACGCCAGCCCGCCCCGGATCGTAGGCACCGGCGCGCTGCTGGCGGAGCGCAAGTTGTAAGGAACGGGCTGTTTTGATCTCCTCCCCCAAGAACTTGACAAGAAATTGAACGCACGCGACTGACCGCACTCACGCGCAACAGCATCCACAACCTCGGGTCCGTCGGCCACATCGAGGACATCGCGGTTGCGAAGGACCAGCAGGGCAAGAAGCTGGGCCTACGCATTATCCAAGCGCTCGACTTCATCGCCAAGCAGGTGGGGTGCTACAAGACGATCCTCGACTGCAGCGAGCACAACGAGGGCTTCTACGTCAAGTGCGGCTTCCGGCGGGCAGGCCTGGAGATGGCGCACTATCACGAAGGCGGTCCCAAGAACAACTGCGCTCAATAACCTGCGCTGGGCGAAGGGGGCCGGGAGGAGAACAAGCTGGGCGATGGGGGCAATATGGAGAACAGTTGCCCTTGCGGCCCCCAGAACGGGTCTGCGCGCTCGGCTCGTTCAGCGTATGCCTTCATCGCCCGTTGCGAGCGGAGACCCAGGGGCGGTGCGATTGGGGACGGCGCCTGTCCGGGGCTCACTCTGCTTTGGGCTACACACATCGAGCGCTGCTGGTGGTCATCGCTGAGATAGAGATAGATGCTAGAGAGTCTTGATTTGGTTGGCAGATGGAAGCGTTTGTGAGTATTCCTTCCATAGTCCGACTTCCCTTTTCCAACTCCGGCACGCATGTGATTTTCCAGTCAACGGGCAGCCAAGTCAAGCCAATGTCTCGCTCGGCGACCTGCCCGAAACGGGCTGAAGCCGCCCCCATCGGAGTTCCCTTGCGTTACACCAACGTGTTCCAACGCCCGCAATCCCGCCGAGATCCTCGACGGGATTCTTCACTGTGTACGAGGGTGTTAATGGTGCACCCGGATCCCACTGCTGAAGTAAGACGCTGGTGTCAGCTGTGACTGGCTCGGCGCTTTCTCGACGGTCTCACTAGCATGCCCCCCTCCGCTTCACACCCGGCCGCCCTGCCGGCGTGACTCGGCCTTCTCTTGCTCAGCTGGTGTCGGAACGGGACCGGTCCTGCCTGTCTTCTCCAAGTATAAAACATGAGTGGCCCGCTCCTTCAGCGCTGGGCGTGCTCTGCCTTCCATGGTGCTTCCCTTTTGTCTGAGGCCGAGTCTCGAACAACGGCGAGTGTTGCAGCTGCGAATAGTGCGGCTCGAATACCCGGCTACTTGAACCTCGGGCGACTTCCTCCGGACTACGGATATCCCCAACTCGAAGCACCCGGCAACCCGGGCTGCCGTCCCTCAGCAGCGCGAGGAAGGAACCCGGCCAATTGCATCGGCCGTCAGCACGCCCAGTCGCCCGCTCTTACTTCGTGCCGGCTGCAATATAACCTATATCAGATTGACGAAACGACTACCGGCTTCCTTCCTCCAAAGATGGACCGCGACATGCACCTGGCCGTGACGCGGATCCGCATTGCTCTTGTCCAGCTGGAGTGGGTGGTTCCTTCTTTGTACCCATGGGATGTGCGGCATCTAAATATTGACTTGTGTCCCCAAATCCTAGAGCGTGCCAGAAACTCGGCATTATTCCACCTTCAAGCACTTCGTCATCTCACAAACGCCGCCGAAGCTTTTCCACCGTGTACGCGGGCCGCAAGGACGGGACCACTGTCTTCACCAAGCAAAGGGCTGTCCGGTTTGCGTAGTTGCTTGTAACGCTTGACTTGTTTTCTTTCTTGTCCTTTCTTCTTGACACTCCTTGGTGTCGTCTGAGCACCAGCTCTCGCTCGCACCATGTCTCCTCATGCAACCCGCGGCAGTGCGGCCGCCGACAATGGCAGCAAGAACGAGACTCCCGTTGCCCGCCACTGGATCATGGGCAGGCAGGCCTTTGAGGCTCGCATGCCGCACCATGACGGCATCGAGGCGCTGTGGGAGACGAAGTGGAAGATGCCCGTGAGTATCTCGACTTCTTCTGTTGCTGCTCACGGTTGAGGCCGCATCAAGTAGGCACGGTCGCTGACAACGATGCACTGAAGTGCTCCAAGTCCGTTTACCCCTTCCACGACGGCCTGTACGAGGATTTTGAGCCCGTCTTCCGCCATCTGATCAAGGTAAGAACTGCACTCTTCGCTTCCTTCTCAAACTCAGTTCCCCCTTATCGGATGCGTTATCTCGGCTTACACGAGAACAAGAACAACATCAACGACGGAACCTCGCCCGAGTACACCAACGCCTTCATCGCCGCAGCCCGCGTGCTCGCTTCCGCAGGCGACACGGCGCTGGCCAAGCAGAGCAAGTCGGCCCAGGCCCAGGCACAGGAGCTGTACCTGCGCGCCTGCGCCGTCTACCGCATCGCGCGGTTCCCCTACATCACGGCGTTCCCCGAAGTCAACGACGCGGCCAAGTGGACGGCCTGGGAGGAGCAGAAGCGCACGTACCGCAAGGCCGGCAAGCTGTGGGAGTGCCCGCTCGAGGAAGTCGACGTGCCGCATGTGCGCGCCCAGGGCCGCGACCGGGCGGTTATTCCTGTGTATGTGCGTGTGCCGAAGCCGGCGGCGCCCAGTGCCGCGCGGAAGGACGGTGTCGCGGCCCCCGTGGTGGTGTTGATGACGGGTCTGGATGGATACCGGCCGGATAATACGGTGCGGTGCGAGGAGTTTCTGCTTCGGGGCTGGTGAGTTTGTGTTCTTTCGGAATCTCGAATGCGTTTTCGTATCTCCTCCTTCTTAGCTGACGGCGGGCTCGCCATCAGGGCCTCGGTCGTGGTTGAGATCCCCGGCACGGCGGACTGCCCCGCCGACAGCGCCGACCCGGAGTCGCCCGACCGGCTGTGGACGAGCCTGCTCGAGTGGATGGCCAAGGACGGCCGCTTCGACATGCGGCGCGTCATGGTCTGGGGCCTGAGCTCGGGCGGCTACTACGCAATCCGCATCGCGCACACCCACGCGAGCCAGCTGGCCGGCTGTGTCGCGCAGGGCGCTGGCTGCCACTATTTCTACGACCAGGAGTGGTTGGACAAGGCGGACGGGCACGAGTACCCCTTCCAGTGAGCAGTCCTCCGGAGATTCCACGGCACGCGGGGAAGGAGCAGTGGTTGATGATCAACAGGTTGAGCCCGGCCATGGCCATGAAACACGGCTTCAGCTCCGTCGACGAGTACAAGGAGAAAGTGCAGATGAAATTCTCGCTTCTCAAGACCGGCATCGTCGACCAGCCGGCCACGAGGCTTCTGTTGATCAATGTCGGTCTCCCTCTAACGTCGCGGGGCATGGTTCCGCTTGTTAGACTTTTTTTTATGCTGACCAGACGTTAGGGCACCGCCGACGGCCTGATGCCCATCGAAGACTCAATCATACTCTTCGAGCACGGCACGCCCAAGGAGGCGCGCTTCTTCACGGGCGCACTGCACATGGGCTACCCGATGGCCAACGCCTCGGTCTATCCGTGGATGGAGGATGTTATGGCTTCGGTCAGGGACTAAGAGGAAGGAAAGGGGCGCGATGGTGAATGTTCCATGTTACAATCCTGGTTCGACGTTATGTTTTATCGGTGCTGTTGGGGCGGAATGATGCAAAGTCATAAAATATGAATAGGCAGTTTGCTTTAATGCTGTGTGCTCTAGCGCATGATTATGGCTCTGCTCACCGTCCCATCCACCCGCCGTCGACTACCAGGATGTGACCGCTCACGTAGGCGCTGGCCTTGCTCGCCAGATACACAGCCGTGCCCTTGAAGTCTTCGGGGCTCCCCCACTGTCACATCACCAGCAACTGTCAGCAAATCATGCACAGGAAAGCGGAGTGGGACAAGAGAACGGGGTTGTCCAAACGCACCCTTCCCGCGGGTATCCTGGCGCTGATGCTGGCCAGGCGGTCCGGGTCGTTGAGCAATGCCGTATTCATCTCGGTCTCGATGTAGCCGGGGGCGATGGCGTTGACGGTGACGCCGCGAGACGTCCACTCATTGGCCAGGCTCTTGGTCAGCTGGCCGACGGCGCCCTTGGACGCCGCGTACGCGGGCACCGTCAGGCCGCCCTGGAAGGTCAGCAGCGACGCGAAGTTGATGACGGACCCCCGGCGCCCGGTCACGGGGGACGGGTCGAGGCCCAGCATGTGCGCGCCCACGTCGCGGCACAGGGTGAAGACGCTGTTGAGGTTGACTTGGAGGACCTGGCGAGGTTTAGTTGCTGTTTCTGTGTTTTGGTAGGGGAACAAAATGGAGAGGCAGGGGGGGATGGCTGTACCTCGTTGAAGTCGGAATCTGGGAATAACTCGCAGGGGTGCCGTCGCTGGATGCCGGCGCAGTTGACGAGGATGCGGATCTGGTGACCGTCGGCGAGGACGCGCGGCACCAGCTTGGCGACGTCCTCAGCGGAGCTCAGGTCAGCCGTGTAGATGGTGGCGCTGCGGCCCAGTGCCTTGACGGCGTGGAGCGTCTCGGTGGACGTCTCGTCTCTCTAGAGAAACACTGGTCAGCACGGCAGGGGTCCGTCATTTGGCTCATGGAAATGGCATCCGGCAGGTAAGTAAGTTCAATGACAGACCGCACCTGAACAAGCAAGATGTCAGCTCCGGCTTCAGCGAGCGCAATGGCGACGGCCTTGCCAATGCCCCGCGTGCCACCGGTGACGAGCGCAGTGTGGCCCTCGAGTGAGAACATGCTGGACACGCTACTGCTACTTGCCGCCATGGTTGAGGCCCACTTCTTGTTGTCGTGAGGGTGGGCGAGATATTCGAGTGCAATGCGACAAAGGTCCTGTTCACCGGGATGGTTGGGATGTTCGTGATTCCACTTGGTGCGAGTCGTTGTCCGTCTCCGTTCGCGGTGGTGTAAGTGAGCTCCACCTCCGGTCCGAATCGAGTAACTTGCTGCGGATTACAGCGGATACGCTGGCAGTATCGAAGGGTAAGATAATTACATGTACTTTGCACAGCGCCGGGTCGTTCAGGGGCGAGGGACGGGGTGAACGATTATCCACCCAGCCTTGGGCGTACGGAATAATGAAAGCAGCTTTCCCGCGGCGTTTGCCCGTTACTAGCCCTGGGGCCCAGCGGGCTCCATGTCCAACGACCCCATGAAGCAATGGCTGGCCTGGCGAAATACACTACGCTCGAATTCGCCGCATTTCGGCCTGCGGGGTGGTGAGGTACGGATACCTATGGAAGGTAGGTGATGCCGGAAGGCTGGATACCTTACGTGGATACGTAACCGTCCAGCTTCCATAATACGCCGAATCTCTGCCGTCTTCCATGTCGTGACCCAGTCGCTAGTTCCAGTCCCCAAGTCTACATCACCACAGACGGCCGAACTTCACCAGGAGGAAAAGACTATCTTTGTTGTTTCTCACCGGACTCGATCACCTTTCTTGGTGCTCTTTACTTGCAATGGCTACCACGAAGGTAAATGCGTCGGTGCTGCATGGGCCCAGGGACCTGCGACTGGTAAGCTCATGACTGCGTTTGAAGTCGCCCCTTACCCGGACTCACACATGCTACCACCAGGAAGAACGCGACCTCCCCGCGCTGGGACCTGACGATGTTCAAGTGGCCGTCAAGGCGACCGGGCTCTGCGGCTCAGACCTGCACTACTTTGGCCACTTCCGCAACGGCGACATCCTGGTGCGCGAGCCCCTGACGCTGGGCCACGAGTCAGCCGGCGTAGTCACGGCGGTGGGATCCGGCGTCACCGCGCTCCAGGTTGGCGACCACGTCGCGCTCGAGGTCGGCCAGCCATGTGGGCAGTGCGCGCTGTGCGGCGAGGGGCGCTACAACATCTGCAGGGAGATGAAGTTCAGGAGCTCCGCGAAGGCGTACCCCCATGCTCAGGGCACCCTCCAGGAACAGATCACCCACCCGGCTCGTTGGTGCCATAAGTATGTCGTCCTACTGACCAAAGCTATCGAACTTGAGATATTTGTTCGCTAACGCTGGCATCAGGCTCCCGTCAGAAGTCTCGCTCGAACTGGGAGCCCTGGCCGAGCCCCTATCTGTGGCCCTCCACGCCTCGGACCGCGCACGCCTTGCTCCTAGCTCTACTGTGCTGGTGTTTGGCGCGGGGACGGTTGGCCTTCTCTGCGCTGCCGTCAGCAAAGCGGTAAACGGCGCGAGGGTGGTGATCGCCGACATCCAGGCGGACCGAGTCAAGTTCGCAGTCGACAACGGGTTTGCCGACGCCGCCGTGGTCGTGCCCATGAAGCGGCCCGATACAGTGGAGGCCAAACTCGAGTTTGCTAGGGAAGTGGCTGAGGCGGTGAAGACGACCAGCCTTGACGGCCAGCCGCTGGGCGAGGTCTCCGCGACGTACGAGTGCACCGGCGTCGAGGCGTGTCTGCAGGCTGCCATCTATGTGAGTGCCACTGCGCTACGGACTATGAGCAAAAAGCTTCCTGATGCTGACAGTGGCCAGGCCACCGCCCCCGGCGGCCGCATCATGCTCATCGGCATGGGCAACCCCATCCAGACGCTGCCCATCTCGGCCGCCGCCCTGCGCGAGGTCGACCTGGTCGGCGTCTTCCGCTACGCCAACACGTACCCGCGTGTGATCGAGCTGCTGGCCAGCAAGAACCCGCGCCTGCCGGACTTCACCAAACTCGTCACCCAGCGGTTTTCCGGCATGGAGAACATCCCCAAGGCGTTTGACATGGCCGCGAGGGTGAAGGATGACGAGGGCAAGTTGGTGTTGAAGGTCATGGTTGACATGTAAAAGCGAGGGTGTGCTTTCTTTCTCCTGGCCATTTTATCAATTCAGATGGGGCTCCAATCGCGACCAAAAATAGAGCGAAGAATGGCTCATATTCACATCTCTAATTGATCCTTTCTATGCTGTTCTGTCCACTCGGTGCGCCCAACCCAACCTACGATTTATCCGGGAACCCAAAATCGACCCCGAACGGCGGGTACACAAACCGCTGCAGCTTGCCCTCCTCGGTCAACTTGTCCGAATACTCATTCAGCAGCTTCATGTCCTCGGCGTCCAAATCAACCAGGTTCATATTGTCCTCGATGCGCTGCGGCGTCACCGACTTGGCCAGGACAGTGCTGCCGCGGGGGACTGTCGGGCGCCACATATGTCAGTTCTCTCCTTGTTGCAAGTCTGATTGAGAGGGAGGAAAAGAAAATTGTGGATAAATCATACTGTGATAGCTCAACAAGACCGTCGCGGGCTTCACACCGTGCTTCTCGGCCACCTTGACGACGGGCTCGGCGGTGAAGAGCGGCCCGCCCGTGCTACCCAGCGGGCTGTACGCCATGATGTGGATGCCCTTCTCCTTGCAGAGGTCGACGATCTCCTGCTGCGGCAGGGCCGGGTGGTTCTCAATCTGGTTGACGGCGGGGACGACGGTGGCGTGCGGGAGGAGCTGCTCGAGGTAGCGCTTGCTGTACTGCGAGGGGGGGGGGGGGGTTTGTTAGTCCGCCGTTTGATAAGGAAGGAGGAAGCATGAGGCCTTACGTTGGAGACGCCAATGGCCTTGGTCTTGCCGCTTGCGAGCAGCTGCTCCATCTGCTTCCAGGTGCCTACGTGGTTGTGCGAGCGGATGATGTCGCGCTCGCCGTTGGGCAGCTTTGGGAATCGGTCGTCATTGCCTGGCGGGCGTCAGGTTTTCATTCATCTTCACAGTTCAAACACTCGGCAGCAGCAAAACAGTGCCAACACTCACCCTCAGGGTTCATCAACAGGGGCCAATGCTGTTTGTCCTCTTGCGTCAGCGTCCAGCCCACCAGCACCGCCCCAACAGCTGAGAGTGAACACATACCACCAGCAAGAGATCCACATAGTCCAGCCCCAGCTTCTGCAAGCTCTTTTCCAGCCCGAGCTCGCACCGCGTCGTGTAGGTGGCCCAGATCTTGGTGACAACAAAAACATCCTCGCGGCGGACGGCGCCCGACGCGAAAGCCTCGGCCAGCCCCTGCCCAACCTCCTCCTCGTTACCGTAGCAGTACGCGCAGTCGACCAGCCGGTACCCGGCCTTGAGCGCATGGGATACCGCCGCGCGCACCTGGCCCGGCTCGGACTGCCATGTTCCTGCCGCAGGCACACACACCTGGTTAGCATTTCAAGGTCGGTGAAGCTGTGTCGAGGAAAGAAAGAAACTTACCCAGCCCGAGAGCCGGGATGTCTTGGCCGGTGTTGAGCTTGAAGGTCTTGCTTGCCATGGTGGTGTAGGGCCGGGATCGAAGTCTGACGTCTGGGGGAACCACAGCCAGGAGGCGGAGGCCACAACGGAGCAGGGCACTGGCGAGGCGTGTGGGCGGGAGTTTGCAGAGGGTCAACAGCGTGGCGGCGATGGTTGAAGTCGGGGTGAATCGGGCGAGATGGTGACGCTTGGAAAGGGTTGAAGCGGTAGTGTTACCACACAGACACAGCTAAGCAGAACCTGAAGAGCAGCTGTACGCTGCTAGGTATGGAGAAGAGACTTGGATCCTGGCCGGCCGGCTAAAATGCGGTGGGCAGCCATCACGACAGCAGCAGTGGAGCACGATGTGAGCTTCGGGTTATCAATTCCCGTAGGAGACGCGGCCAAGTTTTGGTGCCGATGACCGACTTCATCGACAGGCCACACACAACTCGAACCTCACACACAACTATCGGTGAAAGCGGGGGGGAAACGCGTTGATGCCAGATCACAGCAGATTCGGGTTGAGTTCCAGCCACCATCCGCAAAAGACCTGCTTCCTGCCCTTGGGTTCTACAATGCGGCCGGCCTGTTGATACCTTTACATCAACAAGCGCGTTCCTCGCTTCTGAGCATCGTGATGCCGGTCCCTGATAAACTGCTGCCCCTCATTCACCCCGCGCGGGGGTTCAGCGGGGTCCCGTGATCAGGGGTAGTGTGAACTCTGAGCGCAGTGATAGGTGGAAAAAATATCAGGGAGTTCGTCAGAAACCGCTGTAGCTTCCCGTCGTCGTATTGCCGGCATCTGTAAATACCGTACAGATCTTGAACGGAAACGTAAACTCGAGCACCTGGCTCTTGTGTGTCCGCTGGACATGATGCACCTTTGAAAAGATAACGGTTGAAGTGGCCCCAGGCTTTCGAATGAAAAGCACCAATATTTTCCATTGAAACTCCAAGCAGCTTCGGCTGTGCCTGAGTAGTACAAAAGAACATGCTCCCCATATCCCAGGACTCGCGAGTCCTGATGCCATGCCTGCTGAACCCATATTACGAATATCTACCGTGCGATAGTCTATCATGACGCCGGCGCAACTGGTGAACCCCCCCCCCCCCCCCAAAAACCAAACAAAAAAAAACAAGAGTCGTACAACGAAGAGAAGGCGGCACATGGCCCGTCTACCCGGCGATCAACACCCAGAGCAGGAAGAACACCATCTGACGAACGAGGTTAGCTTCGGGGACTGCACAAGGTGGTATAAGCGGTTGGGTGGGCACATACCAGCACACCAAACATCTTGGCTATGAGCCACCTGTTGCTCGACACGCGGGACCAGTACTTGAGCAGCTCCTTCTGCGCGCCCTCGACATTGTCCACCACGTCCTCCCTATTGGTATGTCAGCCGAAAATTTCCATGCTGTCATGGCCGGGGTACACTTACGTGTTCGCGTCAATACGCTGGATCATCTCGGACTGTTCGCTCACCATGGCGGCGAGCTGCCCGAAGCTACAGGAATTGGGTCAGCGCGGGGGCCTCAAATCCGTCACCTCGGACTGTTTCACCCACATTGACCCTAGTTCGTTGATGGTCGACTCTATTGCCTCGATGGCCTGCCCTCGTTGTTGAATGTACGTGTTCTGGCCTTCTTCCATCATCTGGAGCTGCAGCTGCGGATCCCCGCCCATGGGGTTGAGCGAGATGAGGTCGGCGCCGGGGGAAGGTGTCCCTCGGTTCGGAGTGCCGTAGAGCGGGGAGGCCGACGGCGGCAACGCCGCGTGCGCGTGCTGGCCCACCGTTGATACAAACGCCTCGGTTCGTGACCTCGACGCCTGGATGTTCTTTGTCCTAATTTCTAGGACGTCCTGCCAGAACGCGTGAGCAATGGGCCGGCGAGATGGAGGGTGTTTGTCAATACCTTAAAGTTCGCGCTGACGTCCCCCAACTTCCCCTGCAATAATAGCAGGATATTTTTGTTGTTCTCCCCCTCTTGGTCCGGCTTCGGGTGCAGGCGCTTCGACAGTGCTTGCAGGTTTCGGATGTCCTCGTTTAACCGCGACAGGTCTTGCTTGATGATGAAGGTCAACTGCGCGAATGTTAGCGGAAAGTCCACGGCCCCTCCTTGAACAGAATCTAGAGCATACCTCGTTCACTTCCACCGGGTTGTCGTCAAAAAGCGATCTCTTCTTGGCCACTGCATCTGTTCAGCATCCCATCCACCACCTTGTATGCTCGGGAAACCGCATAGCTGCCTACATTGCGCCAGCTTCTGGAGCTTGCCCATCGTCGCCGAGATGCCTCTGCCAATGTCCGCTGCGTGTCGCGCAAACTCGGACCGCCGGGGCTGCGCGCCGCCGGAGACTGCACTCTTTTGCGCATCGCTGAGGAGCTTCTGTGACCCGGGCTTCGCGGCCTGTCTGCGCTGGGCGGCCGTGACGATGTGACGGAATTCCGCCGTGCGGTCGTTGATGGCAACGGCCATGACGGCGTATTGGCGAATTCGTGCGTGTTTCGAAAATTTGTGTGAATCGGTCGCTTGCTGGGAAGAAACTCGTGGCCGGTTGCAATGCGATTTCAGGGGGTGCCAGTGTCTCGCCCGCTATGATGACCCGGCCGACTCCAAAGCAGGCTTGCGCGGAACGCAAATGAAAGGAACGATGAACTCAAAGGGCAAAACAAACAGAATGGGGAGAAATGAAGGACAAGAGGTAGATGCGGCGGCAAGTTGAATGTGCTGGTGAATACTTCTTCTACGGTAGCTGTCTTGATGGTAATCCGGTTGATGAGGCAAACGTGGTCAACGTTTGGTGTTCCCGCGCGACATGACGACGCTTGGGCCTGTTCGGCGCACTGCATCCATTGGCGCTTCGCGCACGTTCCTGATCTGGCCAAATTAAGGCCATGAAGGCCACTGTACTGTGTATACCGGCCACGGGAACTGTGCCCAGACACTGTACCTGCTGGTGCGTGCCAGGTGATGCTTGATGCACGTGCAAACGGTCCGGGTGCAACGACTCTTCGGACTTGACAACGGACATTTCTCATCAGGATGGCGGCAGCGACGAGGAATTATCTTTTTGTTTTGCATTACGTATATACACAGCGGACACATATGCGAGGATCCACAACATTGGCCCGGAGCAGGTGTAACGCAAATGAATGATATGCCGTCCACCACAGCTTGCCGAGCGCAATCGGACATGCACCTGAAATTATCGACAAATATTCCGCCGTCAAAATAGTATGGAAATGCACGCAGGGTTCACTTGCGTACCTAGTTTCCCAATTCCAAATCCAGACGGTTCGCGTGCGGTGGCTCTGTCAGACACTTTTGGCGCCGGCTCTTGCGAGAGTGATACCGGAGCGTCTCACAGGCCATTTGAAGGTTCCAGGTTCTGATGACGGACGTCGGTCGGTACCTAGAGTCAGGTTCGTGTTCATACCCGGCTGGTTACCGCCCTACCGTGACCTAAGATGCCTTTGAGGCAATTCTTGGAAGCGCGCAGCATCATTCTCGAGTTACTGTGTAAACGGTCCAACCTTTGAAGACAGTTTGCGTGAAGTCGCCGTACGTTACTTGTACTCAGTACATACTGCAAAGTGTGGTTGCGGGCAAGAAAGCCAAATTACCACGTTTGCGTCGCGGTGAGCAGGGGCTCTTTTTTGGGGTGCAGATCAAATCTTGGCATTGCGCAGCCTGGAGGTGGAGGCGGCAAATCCCTGCTTTCGGTCTCTGGAGCGAACAAGGTCTCATCCCAACTGGCAACCGCGTGCACTTGAGGAGGACCAGGGCAGGATTTCGGTGGGGGCAGGCCTGACGACATGCCTCGGGCTTCCTCCCCCTTTCAAGCCGACCAGGTTGAGCTCTGTACATACCCGCCAACCAGGAGCCGACCTACCCAACCAAGCAAGAGTCAACTTGTGACTCTCATTGTGAGACGCGGAATTTATTGCGAGCCGTCCGCCTGCTTGCTTGCATTACGCGCTACTGTGTACACCCGCCGTGTTTTGCCGCCCTCGTGCCGAGCCACCGACCGGACCTGGGTTCGTTGGTCCTTGCGATCCCAGGGCATATTACCTTCCGCTTCACCCGCGCCTCTTTCTGGTTCGCGGCCGCTCCTGGACGACCGACTGTTCTTTTTCCTCCCCCACCGGAAGGCGCGGATGTAGCTTCGCGATTGCCAGAGGTACCATACGCCTGCCGCCATGGATGGCTCGTACGGGAATGTCTTTCCCACGGGCAAGGCCTCGTAAGTGAGAGCTTCGTGGGGCCGAGCATTGGTTGGGGGTGAACGCGCAGCTCAAACATGTTCTTTACACAGGCCAGCCAGTACGCCCGCCTCGAATAACGGCAACCAGTACAAAATCAACGTGAACCGACAGAAGACGAGAAAATGGGCCAACTTCAAGCCCCAGAACTACGACGGCGACGACTGGGGCGCCGAGGACGACGAGCCCGAGCCCGAACCCGAGGACGAGACAGAGCCTGCGCCTGCGCCCCCACCGAAACCATTTGGCCCGCGTCATCCGGCCGCACATTCCCCGACTGCGCGGCAGTTCCAGCCCACCGGATCGCCTGCTTTGCCCGCCCTGCCCTCTCAGTACCCTGCCGCTGCCCCCGTGAGGCCTGGACAACGTCAAGCTTCCTCCGGGGCTCAACGTAGCGCGACCGAGACGCTTGCGTCTTCAACATCACCGCAAGAGGCCGCTGGACATGGCCGGCCCGTGTACTCACCCGATGGTCGGCGCGCTTCGCCAGCTCCGCAGGGCGCGCACCCACTTCCGTCCCAACTGCCACTGACCGACACCCCCAAGTCGTGGGTGGAACCACGGTCGATGTCTCCTCGCGACGGCAGTCCCCTGGCCTCGCCGAACAAACCGCTCCCGTTCATTCGCCCCGCCGACGTATACCGCCGCATGGAAGAGGAGAGGGAGAAAGAGCGGCGGTCGCTGGAGAACGCCAGACCAGAGGCGGATAGCACCGCCGGCAAGTTGGGAAAGCCTGTTGTTCTGCAGACTCAGCGGCAAGCGGAGGCCCCGACCCAGTCGACAGACACGACGGCTCTCGAAGGCGCCGACGGCCGGGCCACGAGTCGGGTGCTGAACACTGTTGCCGAAGGACTAGCTCCTATTGCCGAAAGGCCGGAGTCCAGCCCCGAGGGCCAGTCGATTGGCCATGGCGCGGGGGGTGTCCATGCCGAGCCTGCAGCGCAGGAGCAGGTGAAATTTACCGAGTCCCAAAAGTCTGTCCAACCTGTGTCTCATCAGGATTTGCGGCGCTATTCCAGAAGCCCGCAGCTGCCAGATCTAAGTCGCATGTCGGGATTCGGCGACGATCTCTTTTCGTCTAGCCTTTTTCCCAGTCCAGGACTGCGCTCACCTGTTTCTGACAGTATGCAATTCGCGACGTCGGGCCAGTCCACGCCTGCTTCCGCGCCTTCAGCCGCAGCCGTGGCGGGCGACGCGCCAGGCCAATCGGCCGTCACCGCCGTACATGACAATGTGGTTTCGACGACGGCGTCTGGTACAGACCCACACTCCGCAATGGCCGAAGCGCCACAACGCGTTCCTGGCGCTGGCGTGAATGATGATGAAATGCGGTCCCAACCGAGCGAACGTGACCAGGA
This sequence comes from Chaetomiaceae sp. R4402, assembly GCA_023628555.1. Classification (NCBI taxonomy): domain Eukaryota; kingdom Fungi; phylum Ascomycota; class Sordariomycetes; order Sordariales; family Chaetomiaceae; species Chaetomiaceae sp. R4402. The sequence continues at coordinate 84,445 of JAMAKO010000013.1, read as the reverse complement.
CAAAGCAGGTGCTGGGCAGCCGGTGCCCGAATTTCGTGAGGAGCAGACACCCGTAGCAGAGGTACTACGGGAGCGGGAGGCTGCAGCACGAAGTGAGGAACAGCCGGCTGCCGCAGCAACCGGGACCCCTCTGCCGGGCGGCTGGGTTTCCGAAACCCCCCCAACCCCTGCGGAGGCGGCCGCAGGCTCCTCGTGTAAATCCCCACGACAGCCGACCGAGAACAGCGCTGCTGCATACACAGCAAACCCCTCCAGACTTGATGCTGACGCTTCCTCCGAGACCGGTCCAACGCGGGACTCTGAGGAAGCGGGCATCGCGAGGGCAGCCGGCGTAACAGAAGGACACAGCCCGGTGCAACCTCATCCCGCCTCACCGCACAGTCTGTCCCCACTCCGAATATCCAGTCCAGCTCTGAGCACGAAGCCTGAGAGCATGGATCGCCCGCAAGCTACAGCTGAGGAGCGCGGAAATGACACACCATCATCACCCGGGGCTGCGACCACAGAGCACGGGGCGCCAGTGCCGACCAAGACAACTACTGAACATTCCGAAATCACTCCTACGGCACCGCTGAACCCTCGCCGAAGCACGCCCGAGGTGGCCTCCACGCCGCATCCCCCCGTGCCGTCTCAGGTTTCGGGGTCCGAGCCGAGCCTGGAGGTATCGAGCAGCTCACCGGTCAAGGACAGCGACATGTTGAGCGAGGAGATCATCAAGTCGCTCAGCCCAGTCCTGCCGAGCGGGACCGAGGGGTTGACGGCAACCTATGGCGCCGTCGCTGCGGCGCCAACCCGTGAGAGCAGCTATCTTGGGGACGTGTACGGCGATTATTGGGCAACTACTGAGGACAAAGCAGAGCCGGGCATCCTTGCCGCTGGCAAGGCGAGCGACGAGACGGAAAAGGTGCGACGCGACCCGTCGCCTGGCGCAGCCGGGTCCCGCAGTGAGGTCTCTGCAGCGGCAGCCGCCACACACGGACCAAACGGTTCATCTACCCCATCTACCGCTGAGCCCAGGAAGGCGCCCGAATCCGCGGCTGAGTCAACAGCCGAAGCCGGAGGGCTCCGCAGGCGCTTCTCATGGGAAGCTGCTCTAGAAGGCTCGGTGCCCGCTGGCCTGACTCCCACCACGACCGAGCCGCTCGTGGAGCAAAAGGCCCTGGGTTCCGGAATTGACAACGTGGCTCCCTCTGCGGCCAAACCCGCCGCGCCAGACTCGGAGTCGGTACGGCGTTCCTCGGACTCGGAAGGCGAGCAGCAATCGAACGACGCGAGAGCCGCCGAGGCTCCCGAACCGCTTCCGGCAACTTCCTCAGCAGACGTCCCAGAGGATTTGCCCTCGCCAGTTTCGGCTCGGACAGACGGACCAGGCGGCGGTCCTAGAAGGCTGTCTCTCGCCGAAGAGAAGATCGTGCTTCAGGAGTCGGCGAACCCGGTCTCCCCATCTCCGCCCCTCGACCAGCACCCCGTTTTCTTCGCTGGCGCGCCGCAACAGTCAAGGCAAGCGGACCCTCAGGGCGCCCCTTCGCCGAAGAACATCGTCGGGTTCAGGAACATCATGGAGTTGCCCCTGCCGTCAGAGCGGATCAAGCATTACAACGAGACGCGGTGGCAGTTCTCTACCATGGACACCGGACTCGATCACTGGCTAAAGGCGATGATGAACCGTCATCCGGAACATGGCGACATCATGCAGTCGTATTCAGGGGCGGCACTCAGTGCGCAACAGAGCGGGCAAGGGGCGGCGACACAAGCGCCGGGGCAGGGCGGAAGGGCGCCGACACATCTACACATGGGTAACTTTCAACACGGCCTGAGCGGGCTGGGGCACTCGAGCAACCAGGTGGGCACCAAGAGCAAGGAACTGCTGATGGCGGCGGGCAAGGCGGGCAAGGGCTTGCTGAGCAAGGGGAGAAACAAGCTCCGGGGCACGGGCGACAAGGTATTTTCGAGTTCGTAAACGACCGACGGTATCTACACGGAGTACGTAAGGTACTCGGTACTCCGTACATCGTTTACTAGTATTCACTTGTAGTAAGTAATCTTTTGAAGTTGGGGAGCTTTTCTCTCACCCATGACTGCCGCTAGTCACTGCGTATGGTGATGAGACCCTGGGATGGATGATGCTTCCCTGGCTGTTCTCTTCCATGTCGAAGTGGACCCTGGACCACACTGGACCGCGCTTGCAAGAGGCCCCCACTCGACGCGAGAACAGCTCTGAGGGGAGAGGGGCTCAAGTTAATTTTAGACGACGATCTCGTTTCCACCCGGCGCGACAACAAAATTAACGGCCCGCGATCTCCACCCGGCCGGAGAAGCAATAACCTATGACCTAGCAGAAGCATCGTGCAGCGGAGTGCAGACCGCGCGTGTGCGACGGTAGTTGGGTGACGACGTCGCACGGTGCCTCTGGCTGACCGGCAGCGATGGCGATGGCGATGGCGACGGCGCGTGCCAACAGCAAAATCAACCACCAACAAGAGTAGGGATGAGGTCGGTAAATACATAAGAAATTTGATGTTGGAACCAAAGACCCCAGGCACCGACCTCAGCTTGGCCCCATCGGGCTGCGACTTGCACCAAGCGCGCCCCTGGCCCCGTCAGCAGGAAGGAGTTAGCGGCACCAGCAGCTGAACACCTGGCCAATCCCCGTTCTGCGTCGCGAGCACTTGGTCGTCCTGGGCTTCTGGGGCACTTCTGCTCTGGCCGGGGAGTGTGTGGGTGTTGGTGCAGGGCACTGCATTTCACCTCGCATCTTCCGTGGACTCAGAACAGTCGCCGTCATTCGTCCAGAAATCTGCAACTGGCGTCGTCTCGCTCGCTGTTGTCGCTTCAATTGCCACAGCTCCTTCTCGTCTGGCAGACGCCCTCCTGCTCTGCCGGTGGGTGCCCGAGCTGCCTGCGAAAAGGGCGGAAGTGCGGAAGCTAGGTACGGTGACTGTGTACGGCACGGTACCAGCATCTGTACGGAATACCTGTGAGAGGTCGAATTGGTGAACAGACAGCTTGAGCCCGGCCGCGGCTGAGCTTGTGCCGCTCGACTGCGACCCCGTTTCCCGTCCGCCCGCGCGCAAGGCTCGAAGAACAGACACCCCAGGAACAGGAACCCGTTCCATCCATCCCAATCCTCAACTCTGCCGTGCTGCACACCGGCATCCCGCCCCCGAAGCGCACTTCGACGACACCGGGGCCCGCGGAGGATTTGTCAATTTCCCTCTCCTCCGGCCGTCTCAGGCGCTCCCGCTTTGCAGTGGTCCAAACGCGGACCCGAACCCGGTGAGACAGGCGGCGCGCGCCCGGCGAAGTGCTAATCGCGCGACACACCGGCCCAGTTCCCCGCGACCCCCCGGCCGACGACGTATCAAGCGAGGGAGAAACTCGGGCGAGGCTCATTAAGCGGCGGCGCAATTGAGTCCCAGCCACCTGCCATGGCCGCGTACGCGCAGAACCAGAACTTCAAGCCGCTACCGCCACTGGGCAGTAATAACTATCAACAGGGCTACCCTCAGGGTTACCATCTCCAGGCCCTGCAGCAGCACCAACAACAACAACACCAGCAACAGCATCATCAGCAGCAGCAACAACCGCAGCAGCAGCAGCAATCCCTCGGCTCGGATGGCACGCAGCGCCCTGGCTCATTTGTAGGGCTGCCCCCTATCCGCCGCGCTTCAACCTTCGCCTCGTCGCTCGGCCTGACCGCCGAAGAGTTCCTCCCCACCGACGGCAGCAGTCCTGACGCTGCGTCCCGCCGCCAGCAGCCACAGCAAACCCCGCAACCGACACCCCCGCCTCAGGGAATGCAATCACAACCGACAATGGCTGCTCAGCAAGGGGGGCAGTTCCTGCCCGCCTCGCACGCTCCGGGCCAGCTCGTCCAGAACGTCTACCGGCCCACCCAGGGCACACAGAACGCCCAGGGCCCGACGCACCAGGGCCAGACTTGGCAGCTGCAGGGACAGTATCCCGGCCAGCCGCAGGTCTTCCCGGGCATGCCGGCCGGCGCGGGCTTTCAGGGAGCGCCCAACGCGCCGCCGGGGCAGTTCTTCGGCCATCCCGGAAATGCGCCGACGTCAGCACCTCAGATGGGGCAGGGCCAGCCATTCCTGCCGGCCGGCGCAGGAGGGCGACCGATGATGGTCCCTCCCAATATGCTCCAGAGATTCCACCCTCAGGGCGGCGGCTGGAACCTGCAGGAGTCTCACCTGTCGGAGCCACTGCAGCCGACGAGCCGCCACCGCCACTCACCCAGCAACGCCTCCTCTCAACAGCAGCAGCAGCAGCAGCAGCAGCAGCCATTCTACGGCTTTGACAAGGAGACCGGTGGCTCGCCCGTGCAGCGGCAGAAGTCGCCGCCAGCCCAGCAGCCCGTGACTGGACAAGCCCCGGGCTCGCCTACCCCGGGCGACAAGCCGATCACCTCCCAGCCGAACCAGATGAACGTTGCGAACCACCAGATCCAGGACGCTCAACGTCCCGAAGGCGCGGCCTTGTCGCGCTTACAGTCAAACCAGAGCGACCTGGCAAGGCCCGGTGTTGTACCCGCCTCCGACAGCGGACAGGCCAAGCGTAACTCGGGCGTCTTTTCCAGCCTTCGTGGCCGATTTGCCGGCGGCCAGTCGGACGAACGCCGTGATCTCGAAGGTGGCCCGAAGTTCCAAGTGACCAACGGCGACACCGCTTCGGTGACGAGCTTCAGGACTGAAGAAACCGGCCCGGCATCCCGGCTCAACCCCGTCTTTGGCGGGAGACCCGGCGTGCCCACCCCGGACAATGCGTCCTACAGCCACAGCAAAGACAGCATCGTGGCGCATGGCTCGGGGACGCCCCTTGGCGAGCGCATGTCGCCCCAGCCTTCGTCTCAGTTCCCGCCGCCTGGCGGAAAGCTGAACAGGTTCTTCGGTATCGGTGCTCACGCAACCCCGGTGCAGCCAGGAGGAGGCCCCATGGCCCGTCCGGACTTGCCTAGGACCTCGACTTCCACCGCCGCCACTGAGCACAAGCCTGCCGGAAGCATTGGTGGTCCGCCAAAGAAGCGCTTCTCCGCTCTCAAGGACGTGTTCCAACGTCCTCTGGGCACCCCAAAGAACTCGGCGCCTTCTTTCACCGTCAGGATGCCCGCGCAGAAGCCTCCTCAGATGCAGATGCAAGGCCAATATCAGCAGTCGTCTCCGCAACCTCCGGGTCAGTATCAAAATTCGCCTCCGCAGCCTCAGGGCCAGTATCAGAGTTCGCCCCCGCAACCGCAAGGCCAATATCAGGGTCCGCCGCAGCGCCCATCTCCTCCATCGATGCCGCAGACCGGACCTAGCCCGCCGTCAGGGCCTCTGAACCCTCCGCCCACCGGTCCTACCCTCCAGACGAACTCAAACAGCCCTCCGTCAATTGCATCCCACGCGCAGCCAGGCCCGGTAAGCGGACTGGCCATCGCTGGACCGGACCGGACCGGACCCATAACCGGCCTCAGGCAGCCCGGATATGGCCTCCCTCCCATGGCGCCTCCGCAGGGTCCTGCTCCGAACCAGAACCAGGAGCGGAAGGCCAGCACCGGCATTCTCGGGTTCTTGAGGGGCCGGTCCGACTCCAAATCACAGGAGAGCCCGCAGCAACCCGGCCAACCCGTCGGCCCAGGTCAACCTCTGGTCTTCCCGCCCGGACAGGGCCAGTTTCCAGGCCAGCAGTTTGGCATGCGTCCGCCTCTTGGTCCCGATGGGCGGCCGATTACCGGTGCCGGTCAGCAACTCCCGCCGGGGCAGTTCCTTCCTCAACCACCCTTCATGCAATCCGGGCCTCCCGGTACCGCCGGTTCTCTGCAATCCCAAGGTCCGATGACAGGACAGCAGCATATGGTGGGGTTTCCCCAGCAAGCTGGGTTCTTGCAGGGTCAGCAGCCGAATACACAGGTCGCTGGTCAAGGACCACCAATGCTGGCCTTGCCGACGCAAGCTCCTGGTCAATCTCAATTCCAGAACAGGACAGCGCCGGATCAGCAGCAGCTCCCTCCCAGCCTGTTCCAGCCAGCCCAGAGCCAGCCCGTACCTCAACCTGACTCGGCTCGGCCAGTGGAGCCAACCCCTGCCGCCTCTATTGTCGAGTCTCCCATCTCGCAACACTCGCAGCCCGTGGCTCAGGTTTCTGCCGAGCAGTCCCGTTTTCAAACCGACTCTCCGGTCAGCCTGAGGCAGCCCTTCGCCGCGCCTCAAATTGGTGCCAACCAAACCTATCAACAAGCACCTGGTGCCCAAAATTTTTCTCCCACTCCGCCTGCCCAGGTCGCTTTCCGGAAGCCCGTCCAGCCCACTTCGGGCCCGGTTCCGGATCGGTCCGTCCCACAGGGGACCGAGCTTGTGGACGAGGATCAGAGCCAGAGGCCCGTGTCTCCCGCCTCGCAAGCCCCCGCCATCCTCCCTGGCATTCCAGGCGAGGAAATCGAAAGAACTCGGTTTGGCGGTGCCCCTCCATCGCAGGCTACCGGTGTCCAGCCGCAGAATTCGGCAGCTGTCCCACCGACCACCTTCCTAAGTGAAGGGCCTTCTCCGTCAGCGCCGGGTTCTATCGCTGGGGCACCAGCGCAAAACTCTGGGTTCTCGCAGCAGCGCCCGCCTAGCCAGCAATCCAACCAGCCCAGTGTCCGCCCGCCGACCAGCCAGCAAGGCATGCCCTTCCCTGGCGGTCAAGCCTACTTGGCTGGCCAGGCACCCTGGATGGCATCTCAGCCCGGCGCCGTGCCCCCTCACCTTCGACAGCAATCTGGTCCAGGCAATGTGCGTCCCAACGGTGTCGCCATGAATGCCCTGCCGAAGGAGAAGGAGCAGAGCACATTCTCCAAACTGTTCAAGGGCACCAAACCCCCGAACCCGGGGGCGGCGCCTGTTGTGAAGCTAGATAAGGAAAAGAGCGCCATGCCGTCGCTCATGAGCGCGTTCAAGCGGTCGCCCAAGCCGACTGATGGGCAACCGCCCGCCCAAGCGCCTTTCGGCCGGCCAGGCCAGGGCCAACCGCCCGCCGGACCACAGCAATTTGCCGTGAGGCCTCCAGCCCAGTCGCAGCAGCAGCAGCCACAACAGCCTCAACAACAACAGTTTGGACCGGGGCCGCTCCCGGGTATGAGGGCACAGAGACCCGGGGCCCAGCCCGGGCCGGCTGGCAATCAGCTTCTGGCGCAGGCGCAAGGTCAACTTGGTGCCCACATTGCTGCCAACGGGCAAGCGGCCATGGGCCAGCAGGACCCTCGTCCAGTGCAACCTCGCCCCTTGGCTCCGGAACCGCAGTATGACCAGGTGCCCATCCCCGCCGGGTACGGTTACGTGCACGGCGAAGGACGAGTGGCGCCGGCGCCCGCTCCGTACTATGTCGGGCCCCCGCCGAATGGAGCCGCGTATGGTTTGCCGCCCGGACAAGTGCTCCGCCCCGGCTTCCCTGCTCAACAGTGGGCACAGCCTGGGATGCCGGCTCCGCAAGCAGCTCCACCCGCATCGGCTTCCGCTCAGCTGCCTCGCCAGACCGACGAACCCCAGACGTTGCAGGCAGCTCCGGCGTCCCAGTCTCAACCCGCTCCTCAAGCTCAAGGCGAAGGCCAGGCTCCTCCGCCTGCGGACCATCCCAAGAACGCCGCGGGTGAGGCTTTGACTCGCGAGCAGGTTTCTCCTCCGCCACCGGCACAGACAGCGCAGCCACCGCACATTGTGCCAACGACGGCAGCTGTGCAGGCACTGGACGTCTCACCTCCGCCGACCACGCAAACGCCGTCGATACAAGTTTCCCAGCCTATCGTCCTGTCCCGCGAAGAGCAAAGACAGCCTCGCTCGGAACCGACTCATGTGCGCAACCAGAACATAGTACCACCGCCCCAGGGCCAGTATGCCTCTCTTGTGCAAACATACGGGGGTGCGCAGGGTGCGAGTCAGGCCCTGCATGCCCGGAACGTGAGTGAGGACGGTATCGCATCACTCCCGTCACAGCGGCCGGGGCGGATGCAGTCTCCGGGTCCGGGCGCGGCAGACGCCGGCCTTGCTGCTCGGTCCCCCCCTGCATCGGCGAGCCCGCAGCCCGCGCCCGGCTGGACCGTCAGCCCCATGCCCTCGATACACGGCAACACAAACATTGGCCTCGACGCGAGAGCCGTCAGCCCCGCCCAGTCGTCTCAAGCGGCCACATCGCCGGTGAACCAGCTGACGACGCCGACCCAGGGCGTCGCCGAGGACAACATCTACGACGCGACGCCGCGCCAGTCGCAATTTCCTCCGCAGCAGCAAGACCAGCAGCAACAGCAGCAGCAGTCGCCGGTCAAAGCCATGGCCGTCACCAGCCTTCCGTCTCCGCCGCAGGAGCAGCGGCTTGGGCAGCACGCCGACCCGCCCGCCGCCGCCGCCGCCACAATCATCATCAACGGCCCGGTCGAGCCCAAGTCGGCCGGCCTCTCCCACGAGGTCAGCCGGCCCAAGCCGTCCATGTTCGCGCCATCACCCGCAGCAGCAGCCACACCGGCATCCAGCCCGTCGCCGCCCCTCCCTTCACCAGCCGCGCCGCCGGCCGCGCAACAGCACGACCGCGAGGTGGTCGTGCACCACGACGACCTCGACACCGATTCGGACGACATGGAATCGCCCATCATCCAGTCGGCCACGCTGGCGACGGTGCAGCAGGCCAGCCCGACGCGCGGCGGTGGCAGCAGCGCCAACAGCCCCATCGCCGCCGCGCAGAACGGCGGCGCGCTGGCCAAGGACAACGTCGCCATCTTTGAGCGCGCCAAGCGCAAGGCCGAGGAGGAGCGTGAGGCGGAGCGGAGGCTGGTCCTGGAGGAGAAGATCCCCGTTGTCATGGAGGATGACCATTATGGTATGAGTGGGCGGAGAGGGAAGGAGGAGGAGGTGGTGCCGCAGATGAGCGCGACGAGCTATCCTGGGCAGGAGTGGAATCCGTATGGGGAGGGCGGGTTCGAAGGGGGGTGGGATGACTGATCTTTTCTTGCCTTGACTTTGAAGGGGTGTTGTTCTTGTTGCGCGTTTGTTCGCTGAGTTGCTTGGGCGTTTCCTCTCCTCTTGACTGGTCTCTGTTTCGTTGGTTTGTTTCCCCAGCCTTTGCTTGACGCTTAATCTGCCCGTTTCTTATGTTCGTGTTTCTGTCAGTCTTCCTGTCTGATGGTGGAACAACTCCTATCTTACTCTTAGATCCGCTCTCTTCTGTCTCGCTTTCTTGGATTACCTATTGCTCGTTTTAAGTCGCCTGCGCGAACATACATACCCAAAAGCGGCAGAGATTAATCGGTACCTATCTTATGTCTACAGTTTCGTTGTGTCGTTTCGCCAGCAACAGAAAAGTCATTTGTCTAAACTCGATAATAGTAACAAACCAACCGAGTAAGCTCTTACACTGTGGCTGTGCGCTGTGCGCTTCTGATTTCCTATGGAAATGTTCGATGATGCATTAAACATAAGCAGCTGTTCAAGGTCTTCTCTCGCGCACGACTGACGCGGGGGATACTTGAATAACCTTCAGCGTCTTTCCCCACATGCTCTTATACGTCAATTAACTCAACCATTATCTCAGTTCCTCATTCTCATTAATACAGGTGATGGCACCCTCGTAACAGTAACACTGATAGTGACAACAGTCTCCGGCAGACACCAACACTTGCGTTTAACCCTCTCCCCCAACGCCCCCGAATTCCAAGACGCCAGAATTGACAGAACGCTTTTTGTCCGTAACGAACCGCAAGCGGATGAAGAACTGCCGATCCGGTGAAACAAAAAAACAGAGTCTAAACGCCAAAGTGTATGCCGTCTCTGTCCCACGCATGGCAAAGCCGCTCACTGCTGGAGCTCGCGTGCTGCGTCGGTAATGGTAGTGATACAAAAAGATATAAAACGGATTTTGCAACAGGAATAGTCAAGTTGTCGTCTCGACTCGGATATTCATAGAAACAGGCGCCGCCAGGGGTACTAGTTGCTTTCGGTTGGCATCGACACTTGGGATGTCAACGGGCGGTTCGGTGGGTTCATCAGCCTTAGGCAAAGGGCTTTCGGCTTCGGCAGGGGGCGCGTCTGGCGCAGGAGGCGCAGGAGTTTCCTCGACAACTTCGGCAGTGGGGCTTTGCTCCGTCTGTTCGGTCTCAGCCGTCTCGTTAGAGCGAGCCACGTCAGCAGGAGTAGGAAGCTCCAAAAACGGCTTCGCGGGCTCGGCCGGCCGCGGTGTCCCCTCGTGGCTCGGCCTGGGGCTCTTCTCTCCCCGCAGACTGGGCGCGACGCTCGAGCTGGACGGGTGACGGATGTGGCCGGCTGGCACGACGCCGCCGCCAATGCGGCTCCAAAACATTTGTTCGCGCAGGCGGACGCTCTCTTCCCATGCGGCCTTCTCGGCGTCCTCGTCCTCGGCGCGCCAGTGGCCGTCCTTGACGATGCGGAGGAAGCCGAGGAACTCGCACGTCGAGCGGACGCGCGCAAGGCAGTAGGCGCAGAGCGGGTAGCCGACCTGGGTGTTGTCCGACTCGTGGATGCGGAAGCGGTGCGTGCGAAGGTGCTCGTCCTCCTTCCGGGACTCGCCGCAGAGAGAGCAGGGATAGAGACCGGGCTTGATCACCTTGCCGAACCGGCCCGTTGCCGTGGAGGGCGTCGGTTCGACCACCAGCGACCCGTCCGTCATGGAGGTCAGCACGCTCCGACGAGCCAGCCAAGAGAGCCCAGGTGCTGTGTCGAGCCGCAGGGTGGGTTCGATATCTTCGGTGAGCACTCGCTTGTAGAACTTCGTCTCCTTGAGGGGCGGAAGCGGAATCGGAGTGGCCGCAGAGGAAGCGCTCCCCACTGACGATGCTGGGGTATGTGGCGTCTGCGGAGTCGATGCCGGAGGGCTCCCCGTCATTCCGAGCGATGTCGTCGACGCAGAGCTGGCCGAAACATGCGAGCTGACTGAGCCGAGGCCGATGCCCAGAGACGTTAGCCCAGAGGAGCCCGAGGGGAGCCGTGGCGTCGACAACCGCTTGGAGGTGCGGACCAGCTCCTTGAAGTCGTTATACGCCGCCAGGTCGGTCCGGAGGACAGGGTGCAGAAGATGGGTGAAACTGGTCGGATAGGAAGGCGATAATGGTGCCGACAGGCTCTGATGGCGCGTCCCGGCCAGCGAGCCTGCGGCCTCTCGGGCATCGAAGCTCTCGAAACCAGGGGATGAGGGCAAGGTAGGCGGCGACTGTTCTTCCTTCTCCACGGTCATCTGCTCCATAACGTGCTTGAGCTCGGCCAGCTGCTCCTGCTGTGAGCTGAGCAGGCCCTCGGTATCAGCAAGTTGTGCGCGGAGCTGGTCGTTTTTGCGTTGCAGTCCTTCTTGTTCAATGCGCGCGTCCTCCTTGGCCGAAATGACCATCTTGTTCGCTTCCTCGAAGAGGGCGGCCGTCAGGTTCTCCAGCTCCTGCTCAATCTTCTTCTTCTGCTGCTCCATGTCGAGACGAGCCCGCTTCTCCTCGGCGGCCAGGGCGACCAGTGGGGCCTTCTCCTCCTCGACAGCCTTCCGCCTCACCCACACGTCGCCGGCCAGCATTTCCCTCTGCTCGTCAACGACGGCCTCGAGCTGCCGTATCCTGTCCCGCGCTTGCTCCAGCTCGAGCCGCGTGGCCGACAGGTTGTCGTCGAGGGTTGTCTGGTGGTTGATGGCGTTGATGAGCTTCGTGCTCAGGGTGGCAACCTCGTCATCGAGGTCCGGATGGTGCGGGGAGGCCATGGCCTCGCCACTCGCAGGGCTCATCGCCCTACTCCTCGGGTCGGGTATCGTGCTCATATCATTGTCGTCGTCGAACGAGCTGGAGACGAAGGACCTCTTTGGTTGCGGGGTCGAGGGGGGAGAGCGAGCGATGTCGGCGGGGAGGGACGACGCGGTCGTGGAACTTGACCTGACGTGGGACGGCGAGGGTTTTGGTGAGGCAGACCGTAGGATGCTGGACAGCGACCTGTGGTGGCCGAAGGCTGGCCGACCGCGAGGCGACGAGGCCGGGTGGGATGGCCAGCCGGCCACGGCAACAATCCTGTTCGCCACAGCCCGTTCGTTAGCAGTGGCCATGTGACACACTCTGGGTAATCATGCCCTCGACGCGACCTCCCGCGTGCGCCTTTCTCTTTCAGTAGTGCATGCACCCCACCACCACCCCATCCATCCATCTGCATCCGAAGCTGCCGTCTGCGCAGCCTAGTCGAGAGGAGATGTGCACTTACGGGTAATCCAGCTTTGCAGGGTCGCGGCGGACCACACCAGAGGCTGGCGGGCCCGAAAAGCAAGACCAGGCAGGCCAGGCGTCTCTGCCTGTTCAAGCTCGGTGTTTGCTATGAGTGCTGTCAAGAGTGTCGCATATGATTCGGCGTCGTCGAGACGGTTGTGGGCGGTCGAGTCCGGGTCTGTCGCACTCGGCCGAGGGCATTCGATGACTTTGGTCCAATCAAAGAAATCCGAACAAGACGAAGGGTGTGTGTGTTTGAAGTCGGGATGCAAAACTTTCAGTGCCTGGGAAAGGACCTCAAGACCGGAGGAGGAGGTGCCGACTGGCTTAGTAGGTATTGTACGAGTACGCAGTGCTACAGCAGCGATGCGAGGAGATACGAGGGCAAGATGCAGAGACGGAGCACGCCGCCGGCGGCCAGACTGGGCCAGGCTCTGCGATGGGAAAAGCGTGATGGGATAGTGACCAGGGTTGTGAAGCGCTTATTGCTTTTGGGCATTCAAGTCACTTGGTACAGGCGCGCTAGTCCAGGTTCCAGGTAATGTTGAGCAAACGGACTTGCCATCCATGGATGTGCTGGAGTGTATTTTACCTATCTCGAGCCTATCCAAGGCCTTTCCCCTGTAGTTAGTCTGTATCCAGCACTACCTTTTCCAACGCCAGTTCGAGCTCTCCTGGCCGGCTGCCCTAGGTGTCGTTCGTTCCGATGGACGCCGACTGTGCAGTGTGGCAGTGGCACGGACCGAGAAAGGCACCAATTCCTGCTTCTCAGTGGTCCCCGGGCGCCTAACCTCGAGCTAACCACAGGGCCTCAATTAAGGTTGCGACCCTGGCCAGGGCTCTTCCCGCGCCTGTCGTGGGTGGCTCGAGAGTGGCTCGAGCTCTGATCGTTTTCGGCGCCCGTGCCTCAACACAAACGTCATCGGCCATCACAGACCGGAACACCACCCCGAGCCGACCAGGACTTGCGCTCTGTTACCAACTGTAGCTCAAGCAATCTGAAAGTTGCACGCGACTACTACAAGTAAGGTACCTTAGGTAAGCTTCCAAGCAGAACCAAAGGGTCTACTACTCATGCTGTGTAACACCGATAACTAACGATAGGTAGCTTGACTTGAAGTATTTGTCGCTCAGGCGTTCCCGGTTTGCAGATGCCAGCACGCAGCGGCCCGTTGTTCTGTTTCGTGTTTTTTTTTTCTTAAATGAGAATTCTGGTGTAGACTGCCAGTGCAGTGGTGTAGATCCGATGGCCGAGCGCTGCCAATCCACGTTCTTCCTCTCAGCCTCCGATGCAAATGGCAGTTCTGCCATCCCGTACCCGCCCCCTCGCCGGTCACAGGTCGGCTGCTCCCAGCGCGCAGTGGGGGGCAACCCCAGTATCGAGGAGCACCAGCTTCAATAGTTTTCATCGATGAGCTTGCCTCGCATGACTCTCCCATTTCGAAAGATCATCAGTTTGACGTCGCCAAGAGACAGCGAAATCGTCATCAGCTCCAGTGGTCGAGGTAGACATCACGTCGTTATGTTTTAGGCTCTGGCGACTTTCTACAGACGCACGACCGGCCTGTAACAATCATCGTGTTGGGCGGACCGCGCCGCTGCCGCTTGTACACAGTAATGCCCCGTGAGTGCTGCCTGGAACTTCCATTGGATACAATCCTCCAATGGTAATGGAGTCTCTCCGGAAGCTCTGACGTGCCGTCGCTTGCGGAGCTGTAAAGGCAGGCCAAGGTCACCGCCGGAGAGTTGACTTTGCTGTAAGTAGGAGATGGATGCGATACTGACGGGACAGATGTTTCTGCACCCGGCCGCGAAGAAGGAGGGTCAGGCAACCGAAAGGAGAGCCCCCAAGCCCCAGGCTCCTGGATATTCACTGGGCTTCTCTGACCACCGTTCCCTCGAACATTTCTCAGGCCCATGATTTACTTTTGTCCAGTGGACCTAAGTTGACCATTCAGGGGTCGGCTCGGATATCTCTTGCTCCTCGACGGTCGGCGACATCCGCCCTCACAAGCACCAGCGTCGGCAAAGCGGACCCCGTCTTGACAACACTCCGAAGTCCATCGGATTGAACCTCGGATCAGGCACAACCGCCCGCCGCCGTTATGGACCTTGAGACCCCGTTCGAGGAGATCTCGATAGGCCTCGAACTCTGGGTTTTCCTAGAATGTCATTTCGAAACGATTTCTAGGCGCCAAGCACGTGCTTCGTGTTCGAGTCGACGATGGCTCAGATGGCCGGGCGAGACCAGTCCTTTCGGAGCAGGTTGGATCAGTGGCGAGTCAAGAGTCGCCCACCCAAGCACGGCGCTGGCGGAACGCGCAGCTCCTCAGGCGCCTCAGGCTCCTCAGGCACCACACCCAACCGGTCCAGATGGACACACGGACACCGTCATTACTCGTACAGCTGCGGGCGTGGGGACTTTACACGTAGCTACGCCAGTGATCATCCCCGCTGCCTAGGAACGTACTCTGTTTCAACTCCTTATCTCCATCGGACGTTGGCCACCCTCTGGTATAGGGCGCACAGGGATGGGAGCTCCTTTCAGGGCAGCCACCCGACTGACAATGCAGCAAAACCCGGGGAATAGCTCACTTGCTGCGCGGGGAAGAGCGGGCTCATCGAAGTATAAGACACTGCAGCCCATCTCACCTCCCCCGAGGCGTTTCATGACACCAATGCCTTCCAACTTCCAAAGTAGCAACCAGCCACTACACACAAAAACGAGGACAGACGAAGAGACATCCTGACTGTTCACAATGCGGTACTGCCTGGAGCCTTCAATCGCGACCCCTGGCCGGCCTCGCATGCAGGTCATCTCTGCGCCACAGCCGCGCCGTCCAGCTCGACTACCGGAGACATTATATGACTCGGGGTTGTTGGGTCCATCCAGAGATGACACCTACCCAGTACGACACTTTCCACTGCTTGGAATCATTCACGAAAGCTAACGAGCGCCATTGAAGTATCAGTCTCCGCCATCGCAGACTTCCGGCTCAAGCACTGCAGTAGCACCGGCATCAGGAGCCCAGGCGCCCCCTCATAGGGACAGCCTTGCGACGGCGCTCTCTGAGGCCGATCCTTTCCCACTCCCAGATCCGTTCACCGAATCTCCGTCCCTTGAAGCCGACAGCAGCAGCAGCAGCAGCATCTTCCTCACCGGGCCCGACCTTCAGGTTCTGGCCCCGTCCTCGACCACCACTTCCACTGCCCGTCATCCCAGCGCCGAAACCGCTCGCTCCCTCTGGCCCACCAGCCACGGCAGCCTGTCCGCGCCGCCGCCGCAACTCTCGTCCATGCTTGCAGTTCTGGACGAAGTGGCCTACGACGAGGACGACCCGGATCCGCCGGCTCCCGGATGCCCCTTAGACGGCATCTACCAGCCCGCTCCCCCGCTTCACTACACGACCTGCTCGCAGTGCAGAGACCACGCCGACGCGGCCTCCACCAGCGCCAGGATCCCGCGCCACGCACAGCTTCCCCTGCCCCCCATCCGCCCCAGCACTGTAAACGGTCCGGCAGCATACATCCGCACTACTGCTGCTGCCCCGGTCCCAGCCCCCGCCCTGGCACCCATCGCCGTCCCGGACCGCCGCCGCGTGAGCGTCACCAACACGTGCACCAGCCCCGACAGGCCGGGCTTTACGTGCGACTGCCCGGACGGCAGCGCCAGCCACCGGCGCGGCGCCTTCTCCGCGGGCGCCGCCGAGCTGCGCGCCCGCACCGCCATGGTGGCCGCCGCGGGCGGGCGGGCCGTGGCGCAGAGGCGCGCGTCCCTGCTCGGGGTCGACGCGGCGGAGTATGACGATGACGGAGCAGAAGACAACGAGGAGGAGGACGAGGAGGATGACGTGGGAGACGTAGCGGAGGTGATCACGTATTCGTCGTACCCTTATTCTGCCTCGCCGCCACCCGTGTCGGCTTTCGACTTCGACTCGGACTCAGACTCGGTTTCTAATTCTGCTTCTGATTCCGATGCCGATTCCGTTTCCGACTTTGGGTTCGGCACCGACTCTGGCACTGATTCCGACGGGGATGCGCGAGAAGAGGAGGAAGAGGAGCAACCAGTGCTTGAAGGCGGTGATGGTTGGGATTGGGGCCCCCAGACCCAAGAAGTGCGGGTGTGGTTGGGTTGAGTGAGAGTCCTGCGATAATCAGCCTGAGATGCGATCTTTGCTTTGGACGCACTTATTTTCGTTCGTTCTACTTTTTCCATCGATGTTCATAACCATCGCTTTTGTAATTCGAATAGCCGCTACCCGGGCCCCAGGGCAGCGATTCATCAGAGACGAGCAGAAAGCAAATGAATCAAACAGAGGGGTGCAGTTCCATTCATCTAACAGAAGAAATGACCAAGGAAATCTAGGACCAGATGTGTCGTCCTTGCTGTGATGTGAAGCCATGAGCGTAAGCTTCCCTGTCCTCGTACATGGTAAAGTACCGCCCATTTCCCACCGCCACTCATCATGACAATGCAGTCGAGATAAGTCCCGACCAACGAACCCGACCGGTTTTTGCAACGCCAGAAGCGCATCTGTCTCCGTCGCCTTTCCCGCTGTCCGTTTCAGCAAGCCGAGCTAGGGATGGAATACGACCGGTAACAGATAGGTAGGCGACAGTGACGATGTCAGCCCCAAGCACCCAATCCTACAAAGAACTTCGCCCCATCTCTAACGCGTCGTCAGCGGCAAAACAGCATCCAGCTCATAGCTCGTCCTTCTTGGCGCTGGCCTCGTTCTTCTCGCTCGCCGGCTTGGCCGCCTTGCCCTCACGCTCCTTCTCGCCCTCGACCGACTGCTTGGGCTCCGGGATCTGCTCGTCGGGCACCACACGCTTGGGCGTCTCCCGATCGACACCTGAAGCAAAGCCGAGTGAGCAAACCAACTTCTCTAACTCAATGGACGTTTGTCAGGGACACATGATACGAACCTTCGACATCCGGATGCGGCGGCGCCACGCCCGCGGCGGCAGCCTCGCTCTGCTGCTCCTGCGGCGGCTGGACACCAGGGGGCAGCAGCACCTCGTTGCCGTCGGCGTCCACGACGCGGGTGCGCGTCTCGTAGCGCGTCTTGAACTCGACCTTGCCCTCGAGCGCCTTGACCTGCTCCTCGTTGAGCAGGTTGCCGTTCTGGTCGCGGTACTCGACGCGTTCCTCGGTGCGGAGCAGCCGCTGGTTGGGCGGCAGGGGCGCGCCCGAGACGAGCGGCTTCTCCTCCTGCGCCTTCTGGCCGTCGGCGACGGGGACTTGGTTGGCGTCCCCGCCCGCGGCGGGAGGCTGCTGCGGAACAGGCGGCGCCTGCTGGTGGGCGTCCACCGACTGCTGGGGGGTCTGCGCGGCCGCCGGGGTGGAGGGCAGGCTCTGGTAGGCGTCGTACTACGGAGGCGGATCAGAAGGTTAGTACAGTTGTCAATCGTGTAATCCCTCGAGCGCATCTGTATCCATGGGTTTCTATGGGCATAATCGTGACACATGACTCGTGCAGTCCTCCATTCCTCAACATGCTGCAGCAAATATAAAAAAAAACCACCAAGACGACAATATTAATCCGCCCGTACAACGGGATTACGCCCGCTGGGGCAACTTCCGTTCCGGAATCACACCATCGGGGAGACCACTTACGCTGTCCAAGAAGGTGTTGCAGTCCCAGTCCCAGGTGCTGAAAAGCTTGACGCGGTTGCATTCGGCCTTGGTCCAGGCGTTGCCGTACGCCAGCGGCGACAGCAGAGTGAAGGCGACGGCCGACAGAACCAGGAAGCCCACGGCGCCAGCCCGGCCAATAATCGGGTTCTCCTTCAAGCCGACGCCAGGGACGCGAGCCACGACGAAGTCGTAGATCTGGCAGAAGGCGATGATACCAAAGTAAAGCGCCGGGAAGTAGTGATGCAGGAAGAGCTGACGCTGCATGAGGAAGAAGGGGAAGTAATGGAGAGCCCAGCCCAGCACAGAGGTGCCAATCTCGTAGTCGAACCGCTTGAAGACCGGGATTGAGTAGTCGTTGCAGCTGCGCTGCCACCGGAGGACGGCAATACCCTTGAACAGCACGTAGACAAGGACAGCCGCGGTGGCGCTCCACCAGACAATGGGATTGCCAATCAGGTAGATCTGGCGGTGGTCCTTGCCCCAGAAGTTGATGCCGCGGCGGAGAATGGGCCACGAGGGCGGGCGGGAGTCCCACGCGTGCGACTCGACGAGACCGGCGTTCGTTTTCCACATGACCTTCTGGAGCTCCCAGAACTTGCCGAAGAAACCGGGGTTGGCATAGTTGACCTTCTCCGCCTCCGGGCCGAGCTTGGCGTGCTCGTTGGACTCGATGTACCAGAGACTGTTGGGGAGCGTGCCACCGCGGGCGCACGTCACTTCCTGCTGCTCCGAAGCCCAATCCGGCAGCTTGACCTTGTGGGAGAACAGCACGCAACCCGTCATGACGTGGACAAGCCTGAACTTGGTGTCGATGGTCCGGAGACGGTCCTGAGCGACACCGGACTTGGACTTCTTCCTGACGATCTCGATGCGGAAGAAGTCGTTGGCATCGCCATCAAAGCCCTCGTAGCCGTAAGCCGAGACCTCGTTCTGCCAGTCGGCTTCCGTGACGGGCGGGCGCACGTCGTGCGAGTGGAGTCGCCGGTGAGTGGCCAGGTGGTAGAGACGGATAATGGAACCGTCCACAAGATATGGTGTTTCAGGAATGTTGTTCCAGGCGTCGGTGCCGTTGATAGGCTGGCCATTGATATCGAGGGGTTGAGTCTGGTTCTCAAGAAGCCACAGGTTGTTGTCGTCCTTGTGGGGGTAAAGAGTAATCTGCTGCTGCTTGGATCCCGTCGGGTACATCAGGGGATGTGAGTGGAGATAGCCGCCCTGCGTGTTGACGTGTCGGAGACTGACACGGCTGCCCATCAGGACGTCCGCGGCGACATCCTGCATACCCTTCGAGTTGAGGGTCGACTGAAACTCGGAGCTCATGAAGCCGTCGCCGTCGCCGGGGTTAACCAGGCAAAGGAAGTGAACTCCAAACATGGCCATGTAGAAGGTCAGGGGAATGATGATCAAGCAGAAGATGCGAGCCATAAAGTGCTTGGCAAAAACGCGCTGGAGAGTTACTGCGTCAGCACCAGTATTGCGTTGAAGGCGGGCAGGGGAGGCATACAATAGTCACGTTCTTGTAATCGCCGAGCAACACCCAGAGTTGGATCAAGGTAATGGCGCCGACCCAAGCGATGGTGAACAAACCAACCCACTTGATGCTGAGGGTGATACCCAGACCGAGACCAGTCATCACAAGCCAGAACCACCAGCTCAGGCCGAAGGCGTGAGAAGGGCCAAGCTCCTGCTGGTTGCTGAACGAGGTGAAGGCAAGGGCGGTGAAGGCTGTCGCGATCATCAGGGGAGAGTCGAGCAAGATCAGGCGCGCCTGGGTGAGCAATCCGTTCTCTGCCACGACGATCAGTATTTCATGTCAGGACCAGAACAAGGCGTCCAGAAGGGGCTAGACGAACCGAAAATGACGAGACCAGCGCCCATGGCGGCAGTGAAGGTGCGGCAACCGGCGGCCTTGAGGGTCAAGAACATGGTCGGGGCAAGCAGAATGCCACAGATTGCCGGGAACAAGCGCATGGCCACATAGGGCACGCCGGGCTCGAGGTAGTCCTTGCCAATGTCCTTGAAATCGAAGTTGCCGTCGAAGCCAGCGAGCCAGCCGAAGAGGGTAATCAACAGCTTCGCCAGTGGAGGATGTACGTCCATGAAGAACCGGCCCTTGATGTACTTGGAGGCAAAGCCGCCGAAGCTGTCGCGACGGCACGGTTAGTCCAAGCCATTGGAGCAAAGAACGAGGGAGCCACGGGGGCGTGGTCGTGACGTACTGGACCTCGTCGAAGACGACGCTGGTGGGCTGGTAGATGCGGAAGAGGCGCACCGCAGCAGCGAGCGCGGTTATCCCCAGAATGAGCTGAAAATCGAAACCGGGCAGAAGAAAGACGTCGTTGTCCTCGACGCCCTCAGACGAGTAGTCCTCCTTGCGCTTCACTGTCTTCGACTTAGGTTTCGGGGCCGAATTGGCAGCTTGCGGTGGGGGAGACGCCCGCACGGCCGGCGGTTTGGAGCTCGCCGATCGAGCCATGGTAGGCGACTCTGTGGGGATGTCGAAACAATCGGAATCGATGTAAAGCTTCGCGGATTGATAGGTCCTCGATGGGCTCAGAGCGTGTTTCGAAACGGCGCGGCAGCGGCGGCAGCCACGAAAAGGTTGATCATAAAACGGGGGGTTAACGAGAGTCGAGAAGAGGCAAGCTTCAATTACAAGGCTACCATGAGATCGAGGAAAAGAGAAAATAAAGCGGCAAAAAGTCCAATCTACAACCTCACAGGGAAGAACCGTGGGCGTTGAAGAGAAAAGGGGGCCAGGCTGGTGTTCTGTCCCGGCTGCAACCGCGGCGAGAGCTGACGACGGAAGCTGGGAAAGGGGGCTCGCAGTTCTGGAGTCGCGGTGACAGGCATCCATAAATTGATCGAGCTTAAGTGGCCTCAACCCCTGTCCTCTCTCTCCACGGAAAACGGCCGTAGCTGGCGGGAGCTGGAGCGACGTCTGGGGCTGAGCCGCAGCTCGATTGGCCAGGGTGCGCTTGGCATCGAGTCCAGCTGCCTGCCAGTGGAGCACAGAAGTTTGAATCCGAGCACGAAGTACTGTACACAGTACGACAGTGACCTCGACCGGATGCTGAGTGTTCGAACGAAAGTCGTCCTCAAGAAGCAGCGTATCGGTGGCTGACATTGACATTTTAGGCCCCAACTCTGATATAAGTTGATTCTGAGGTTGAACAGAATACATCCCGGCACATATCGTGAATCAATGACCACGAATACGCGGCGTTCGAGTTCACCACAGTGCGCAGCTTTGCATGACGCGGTGCAGGGTCGGAAAGGGCACGGACCAGGCCATGGGAAAGTCTCGAAGGGGCAAGGACTTCGAGAAGGCTAAGGGAGAGGCTGGCGGCTGGGCAAATCGGTATGCCTGTTAACGTCAACACCCACACGTGAACTCCAAACAACGTCGAATTTCAGGATAGCATCGCAACAATCACACCACTGTGCTTGCCATGGCCGTTGCGACGACGAACGGCGATCCTGCCTCGGCAGCGGCGGCTGTGCTTGAAACTTTCAAGCCGCCGCCCGGCGTCATCATCCCGCCGCCAGGCGAGATCCGCGAGGCGATCGAGAAGACGGCCGGGTACGTGATGCGCGGTGGCGTTGGCCTCGAACAGCGGATTCGCGACAACCACGGCAAGAACCCCAAGTTCAGCTTTCTGATGACAAGCTCCGACCCGTACAATGCCTACTACGAATGGCGCAAGCAAGAGATCAAGTCCGGGAGAGGCACCGCGCTGTCGGCCGGCCGCGTCGGCGAGGCCGCTGCCGCACCCGCCGAGGAGAAGCCCGCGGGGCCGCCGAAACCGCCCGATTTCCAGTTCTCAGCCCGTATGCCTCGAATGAGCCAGAAAGACTTGGAGATCGTGCGACTAACTGCCTTGTTCGTCGCGAAGAACGGGCGCCCCTTCATGACACAGCTCGCCCAGCGTGAGGCCAGCAACCCCCAGTTCCAGTTCCTGATTCCCAACCACACGTTCCACAACTTCTTCCAGAGCATGGTCGACCAGTACTCCATCCTCCTGCGCGAGGGCGTCGTCAACGGCGACGGACCCAGCGCCCAACAGGAGCGCGTCGATCAGCTGCGCCAGAACGTCACCGACAAGTTCAAGGTGCTAGCGCGCGCAAAGCAGCGGGCAGCCTACGCCAAGTGGCAGGAAGCCGAGAAGGCGAAACAGGAGGAGGAAGAAGAGAAGAAGAAGATCGAGTTTGCGCGGATTGACTGGAACGACTTCGTCGTCGTCGAGACCATCGTCTTCACCGACGCCGACGACCAGGCGAGCCTTCCACCACCAACGACGCTCAACGACCTTCAGTACGCCTCGCTGGAAGAGCGGAACAAGGTTTCAGTCAGCTCGAGTCTCCGTATTGAAGAGGCTTTCCCCTTCGAGGACACCCACTACAATGCCTATCCCCCGCAAACATACGGCGTCCAAGCCCCGGCGGCGCAGCCATCGCCAGCTTCCAGTACCGCTCCACCCCAGACATACGGCGCCTCTATACCACTAGCCGCGCGGACGAGGCCATCACAGGAGGAGACAGAGGCGCAAAGGGCACAAGAGAGGGAACAGGAGCGACTCCGTACGCAGCAAGCGCAGGCTGAGGCCCGGGGTGGCCCTGCTCCAATGAAGATCAAGGAGGACTACGTGCCGCGGGCAGCGCAACGGGTGGCAAACAAGTTCGGTACCCCGACAGCAATGTGCCCCAACTGCAAGCAGCAGATACCTCTCAACGAAATGGACGATCATATGAGGAGTAAGTTGTTTCGTGCACATGGTCACCTCATGAAAGGAGCGCACTGACATTGTTACAGTTGAGCTGCTTGATCCTCGGTGGAAGGAGCAGAAGGCCAAGGCAGATGCTCGGTATGCGACGACCAACCTTTCGACGGCGGACGTAGCCAACAACCTGAAGCGGCTGGCCAGCCAGCGAAGCGATGTCTTCGACACCACCACGGGGCAGGCCATCTCGGAAGAGGAGCTGGCGCGGAGGAAGAAGGTCGCGCTGCACGCCTTCGACGGCAACCCAGACGGCAAGAGCCAAGCACACATCAACCAGCTCCAGACATTCAACCTGGACGAGCAGATACGAGCGATTCATCAAAAATTTGCGGACAAGAAGTGAGGGCGCTTGCTTCGAAGGGGTTGCCCGCCCCGGTCCTGTAGAATCGGAACTGGGCGAATTACACACGACCTCGCGAGAAGCGCGCTTTTGTAGGCGCTTGCGTTTTGGAGGACTGGGTTCACGGCCCATACATACGGCATTCCTTGCGCCAATATAGAAGGACGTTGCTTGGTCGATGGTCACTTCGTGGCTCACACCTACCATCTCCCATCGATTCTGGCAGGGGCATGGACAGCACAGTTGTCTGCGGCGAGGAGATGGGGCATTTGGCATCACAAACTGGGAGTCGGTGTGTGCATGTGCTTGTACAATACTTTGCTAGTAGCGCGTCGGAATGAGCCATGACATCGGCATGATATCCTCCAGGTAATCATTGTAAAGTGGTGGCGAGCATGCTTGTCATTTTGGGCTCACGGTAACGCTCTTGACCCAACACCGCGCTTGACCTGCCCGAATACTCACACTCACACACGAGGTGCTTCATTCATATTACGCGGGCACCAGCTTGATCAGGGCCAGCCACCCTCGTATTTCGGACGCAGCCGGCCCAATGCGGTCATAGCCCACCTTCGCTGATCTGCGCTCGATGGAAGGGCCTAGAGTGTCGAGACCAGAGCTACGGCCAGCCCCACCTTGTGACCGCTGCACAGCTCGGAGCGGACTTGGCTCGGCAACCACCTCACCACCGCCCCGCAGCTCTCTCAACAGTCACAATATCTCGACCGAATCGCTCTACTTGACAGCTTCAAGGGATTCTGGAGCTACTAGCCGTTGTCAAAATTAGCATAGTGGTCCAGCGCGCGACGCGCGGCGCATCGGCGCATCGACGACCGACTCCTTCAACAAGTCAAGAAGCCGGAGGGGGGGTGGCGCGCCTTCCAAGTTCACCCCCGCAAACAGATAAACAGTTCCCCAACTAGAAGCCGACGAAAACATGGCGTCGCAACCCGAGAACACGGCATCAACAGCCGGCGCCGGCGCCGAGCAACAACAGCAGCAATCGCCGACCTCGCCGACCTCCCCCACCGCCGCGGCCGCGCGGCTGCACCGCCCGATGCTGCAGTCGCTCCCGGACACGCGGCAGCAGTCCTTCGACGAGATCTACGGCCCGCCTGAGAACTTCCTCGAGATCGAGGTGCGCAGCCCGCAGACGCACGGCATCGGCCGCCACATGTACACCGACTACGAGATCGTGTGCCGCACCAACATCCCCGCCTTCAAGCTGCGCGCGTCGTCGGTGCGCCGCCGCTACTCCGACTTTGAGTACTTCCGCGACATTCTCGAGCGCGAGTCCGCCCGCGTCACCATCCCGCCGCTGCCCGGGAAGGTGTTCACGAACCGCTTCAGCGACGACGTCATCGAGGGCCGCCGCGCGGGGCTCGAGAAGTTCCTTAAGATTGTGGTCGGGCATCCGCTGCTGCAGACGGGGAGCAAGGTACTGGCCGCTTTTGTGCAGGGTGAGTTTTGCTTCTCGGTCGTTTACTTACGCACCAGGGTGCTTGAGGGGGAAAGGAGCTGACGAGAAGCGTGCGCCAGACCCTAACTGGGACCGCAACGCGTGGTGACGCCGCCGCCCAGGCATCGAGCCGGAGTGCCCTTCCACACCCCCTGCAGCTCCGTGTTCGCTGGGTCGGTCGAGCCCTCCGTCACCTGTTCTGGCGAGGCTGAGGGGTATATTTGGTGAGAGAAGCGCCGCGGGCAGGGCCACGAGGCGAGACTGTTCACACCGGCCGAGGAGGTTGCGGAAACGGCCTCCCCGGGGCTGGCTTGAAGCGCACAAACTGGGGAACGGCGAGGATGATTGAAAGGATGGCTTGAGACTGAGGATGTATGGAAGGGGTCTAATGAGGATTGTCTGAAGGTGTGTGTACAGCGGAATCACGATTATCTATGTTCGGCGAGGAGGTGGAGGGCTCAGGTTGCTTTGGCGACATTTTTGGAGGAACGAGCAAGCAGATGAAGAGCTTCTTCGGTTATGGGGGCGGCCAAACAGCGGGTGTTAAGTCTTGTACTCTGTTCAGGTTTGTTTCCAGCCACTTTGCTGAGCCAACGCGAGCTACCAGGCTTCCCTGCTACTATGGGCTTCAAAGACTCACTAGCAGCGTGAGTTGATCTCGAGAGTATTTGTCTGGACATGCATTCCTCATTACCGAGTCCAACCGAGCGGCAAGGTTAGATGAAGCCGGTAGGCATCCGATGTATTCAGTTCAGATCTGTAATGACAGATCCGCCCGTTCGCCGTGCTTGAGATGAGTTCCCACGATTCCTTGGTCCAGCTGAATAGATATGCACTCTGAGCTCCATGCCCAGCAGGAATCCTCCGCCTCGTCGTCGTACACGTACATACAACATTCATGTCCCGATTTGTGGAGCATGCAACACCCAGCGCAATCCGCCAGAACATACACGTCCCAAAAGAAAATGGGAGTAACCTCCTCACTATACCATGGTTGTCCATGCCATCACGGTATCATCCGCCCGCTTTTTTGTTCAAGCCCTCGCGGACCCCCAAAACGCCAACGCAGCCCCAGAATGCAAAACGTCGACCCAATGTAGTGTACAGTATGCCAAGTGCAGCCCCAGTCCTTCCGCTCTAAATGGCCCCGTTTTCTATAAGTGATCTCCCGGACGATATTATACAGCGGAGTATCCGTCAACAATCAAGAAATGGCGAACCCGTTGTGTGTGGATGCGGGTTTCTTGATCACGGCCCCGGATTAGTCGTTTGATGCGGTAAATAAATGGACGATGTTCCTCGATGAACGATAGGTGGCGAATTCAGAAGGTATGATTTGCCATTCGCAAAGCCGAAGGAGTCGATGTTGTTACACAGTGATGTACAGCCCTGTTCGTGCGGTCGTTCGCAGTCGTCGAAGTCAAATGATCGTACGTGCGATTCGATGGTCTCACGCCGGCGTGCTGAGGAGTCGGAGAATGCTCTCGTACATGCCGAACATGATGGCCGCGCTGGGCACCGTCCGCAGCAAGTGCGGGGTCATGCCGCCGTAGAGGCCGAGCATGCCCTCTTCCTTGAACACCAGCTTGAAGGACTGAACGAGGCCTGTGTATTTCGGCCGGCCGTCAGCCATGGGTGCTTGACGCAGGCGGGTGCGGGCAACCTAACAACCGTCGTTAGTACTGCTGCTGCCGGACAGTATGAAAGCGGGCATACCTCATGCGGATATGTCAAGACAGCCGCGATCAGCTTTGCAAAGCCCGCCGCGCCCGTCTTGCCCGTCCAGTCTATCGTGTAGTCCCACCAGTTCTTGGGCCGGCCGCTGAGCTCGATGCGTTCCTCTCTCCTGACCAGCGACCTCTTGATCTGCTCGTAGAGCATCCAGTGCATGGTCGACTCGGCCACGCCCAGATAGCTCGCGCTCATGCCCTTGTAGAGACTCCGCAGGCCCTCGTCGCGCAGCACCTGCCGGATACAGTCCAAGCTGTTTTTGTATCGCCGCTTCGCCACGCCGCCGCTTTCTATCGCCATGTTCTTGTCCAATTGCAGGCGCGTCTTGACCATCCAGATGGGGTTCGTGGCTGTACTGGTGACGACGCCAGCCAACGCGGCGGCGCTGAGATGCACCCAGGCCGAGTCCTTGTCGCCGTTGAGATATTCGCCAATGACGCGCTTGCCATTGCCGTACGTGAAGAAGTTGATGGAGCGGGCCGGGATGACGCCGACGAGGTTGGGGCCGAGGCCCTTGAAGAGCGCGCGCGGCCCTTCCTGTCGGTAGACGGCGCGGAGGATGGATGCAGTCTCGCCAAAATGAAACGCGACCGTCCGGAGTGGGTTCATTGAAGCTGTGTGGGCAGCTCTTGACGCCTTGAGCTGCGACTGGTAGAAGTCGGATTGCAACCGCGTCTTGAGCACATCGAGCGGCGCAGTCAACGTGGCAGCCGTCATGCCGCCGATTCTTAGGCGCAAATCGGAATGTCAGTATGGCTGGCTCTGGTCATGCTCGTCTCTGGAAGCAGCGCCACCACCAGCGGTTAGGAAAGCTTACCCTCCTGCCACCATATGCGCCCATGACTTCGCAAAGGGGACAGCCTTGGCTCGGTTGACGATGGGGTCCCCTTGCCGCGACTCGGGGTTGACATCGCCAGTTTCGCGTGATTGTGTGAGCGGGGCATCGCGATGCACTGGGGTCTTCTCGGAACCACCAGGCATCGACCTGGCGGCAGAGGCTGAGGCCATGGCCAGCTGCCGGCTTCGTCGGTTGGCGGGTTGCAGCGATCGGTCGGACGCCTTCGTCCTGGCGGATTCAAGAGAAAGCCACGCCGTCTCCGTGAGTTTTCCCTGAAATCTCTGGGTTGGCTAGCAGCTCTGCATACTGCAGTTGTTCGCAGCTGGATAGGGCGGCGCAAGACGTGAATGGCCGTCGGAAAGCTGGATCGAACCTTGAGAATGACGGGCCGCATCGGTCCCGCGATAAGGAGAAGTTGTTCTCGAACTTTTTTCTGAGACGCGTCGATTGGCTTGGGCCGGCTAATCCGCGGATGCATTTCGGCAGCTGCTCCAATGTCTCAACGTCATCGCCTCCCAGCGCGCCAAGCCTCATAAGAGGTCCTCATCTGCACGGGCCGTTTCTTCCTATCAGCGAGCTCGCGACCTTCACGTTACTTACCACTTCCAGCGCTGAGCTGCAACGACACGATCGGCTAGAACTGGGTGAGCACGAGGCCTCGGCCGGTTTGGCTCTCCTATTTACTGAGACACAATCTTGCGTCAGCAAGGAGTCTGCTTGCAGATAATCTGGGCTTCCTACATACCTTACATCAACTTCGCCATACTGATGTGCTGCCGCTCGGATTGTTTACTATAGCGGACCGAAAGGGGGGCAAAGGCATTTTCTCCACGGGGTATTTAAATGGACGCCAAAATAAAAGTGAATCACAGCGCTGCAGGAGGGTAAATGTATGCAAGTCACCGCATTCGCTCAGAGCTCAGGAACGTTTGGGCTTTTCTTTTGTGGATTAAGATATGCTGTGTGTGCCGAAAGTCCTGTTACCTGCGGGAGACGCAAGAAAGTGAAAAGAGACAAGAAACATAGGGGCAATGTCCAGGCCCGTCCGCCAAAGTCAGCCAGCCAAGCATTTGTAATCTCCATGGCAAGCCAACTCTGATGATTGCGGCTATCCTGGCCCCGGTGCGCCCTCTACGCCCCAGTCTGCTGCCCCTTGGCTGAATAAAAGAGTGAACCTTGTCAACTTTTGGTGGTGTTGCTCCGTCATGTCTCCGCGGGCCAAGAACCACCGAGACTGCTAAGACTCAGATGCTGGTTGGTTGTTGATGCCCCGTCCTGGGCGAGCCGCAGTGTCGAACCGACGCCTTGTCAATCCGTGATGAAGTGAGTGAAGGGGATAAATGGGCCGTGTACGCAAGGAAAGTCCGAAGAAGGAAAATGAGATGTCGCCGCACGCTTGTGAGCGCTTGTCCAGTCGACCCAATCCTGTTGAGATGAATCACTGCGGCCAGTTTGGGCTGCAGCTGGTGCCTTGAAATCGCAACAAGATCGGATACAGAGATATCGCTGAGCATCAGATTGCGGCTTTGGGCCCTCGAAATATGAGATGAGTCGAGTAAACTGGAATCGCAATCTTCAGAAGCACTAGACTTCAGATCGTCGCGGCCGTGGATGTCGGAATTGATTTCAGCAGATCTCAGTTCGCGATTGACAACGGATCGCGACAGGCTTGCGCAGATCGGATACGGAGTTTGGCCCTTGAAAACCAACTGTGGTTTCCAGTGCAAACATCGGGGTTGCGCAACCTGTACGTGGGGACTGCAGCTTCCCACAAGACAAAGACGAAACGTAAAAGTGCCGACAGCCTGGGGAACACGTCCCAAGATCGCACCCACCCTTAGTTTGACGAATCCACGCGGGGAAACGCCCGACGAAGCACCCGGTCCAGCACTCGGAGCTCGTGCTGTGCCACCCAACCCAAAGTCAAGTTGCCCAGGTCCTTGCCAGTCGGCATGTTCAGCTCAGTCCAGACATAGCCAAAGTACTGGGACGTGTAGTAGCTCCGATGCTGGATGTCAGCACGCTCGGCAACAGATTTGGTGTGGATGTGGCGGGTCGTCTCTTCGCGGATGACGGCAATGTACCACTCCAGGACGTCGAGCGGGATGCCCGGCCGAGGGCAGATGGCGTGCAGGTGTACCCATTCCTCGGCGAAGCGCGGCTGATTGAACATGCGGGCGCGCTCCTGGTCCATGTTGGCGAGCACCGCGATGTTGTCCTTCTGCACCACCGAAAAGCCGGGGCAGAGCATGGCTGCCGTGACCAGGCGCTTTAGGAGCTGCTCGTTGATCGTGGTCTCCTGCAGTCGGTTGCCGCGCTGTAGGGCTTGCTGCAGCAGCACGACCATCTTCATCGTGGCGTCCACGATCGAATGGCGCTGGGCGATGGTGATGTAGCCCGACATGTACCAGGGCAGCTTCTTGAGCGTCGAGATCATGCACTCGTAGGGGCGCTGGGGGCACTCCTTGGAGTACGGAGACTGTAATCGCAAGTACAGTTAGCAGCCTGTACTTCTTCGCAAACAAAAGAGACACGGCAAATCAAACTCACGCGCTGGGGCATCTCAACGTGCTTGACCAGCATAGTCATCTCCTCCTCGGTGACAAAGCCCTTGAACGTCTTCCACGGCTGGCCCGGAATTGGAGCCTGGATCATCGGCTTGGCGCCATCCCAGAAGACACCGCTAGCGAGCGGGAACAGGTCCTGCATGAGCGCAGCCTGGCTGGACACCTGAATCTCCACGGGGCGGTCGCCGAGACGAGTGGGACGGCCCCTCTGAACGTTTTCCTTGTGGCGCTCCGCCGCCTTGACGGCGTCCTGCAGGGTGACGAACTCGACGTAGCAGTCCTGCGTCTTGGAGGAGACACGCTCCATGATGATGTGCACAGGCTCCTGGTTGTCGTTGAGGATCCTAGAGTTACGCCCGAGGAAGGCGATGATCTCGGCGCGCTTCGTACCGAACGGGATCTGTGAATAAATCAGCCAACGATAGTCCACAGGGGACAAAACCTGAATCAACATACATTCTTGATCTTGACGACGCCAAAGCCGACCGGGGCAGCCTGGCTCGCGCTGTCGATGAACGGGAAGTTTGAATCGCTCAGGCCAATATCGTGGCTGGGCATACCCAGCGGACCCTCGGTCAGCATATTGAGCTGCGTCGATCGAACGGCTTGAACCTCGACGGAGGTCGGAGCATAGAACGCCGGATGAGGCATCACGGCCGGCATATTGTTCTCGGGCACCGGGGCAAGAGCAAGCGCCTGGGAGAAGGCAGGGGCCGCGGAGACCCTGTTTGCTGTCGGGGACACGAAGGGATCGGCGTCCGGCTCCGTGTGATAGCCGCCTTGGTACTTCTTGTTCGCAGTCTCGCGGCCGAGGGTGAAAGCCGGGGGCGGCGGCAAGTAGATCGGCGTGCCGCTCGCGCGCGGGGCGAAGTTGCGAGGCTCCGTCTGGTTGTACTGATTGTGAGCGACAACCGAAGAAGGGGTGGCCAGCTGGGGCGGAGCAGCCTTCTTAGGCGCGTGCGACGGCGTGGTGTCGGGATTCACGACGGGGAAGTTGGAACCCAGACCCGAGCCAAACGGGGCATCGTATGCCGATGGCTGCGGAGTATTGTATTTGACGCCGGCAATGTTGTTGTATCTAGCTGGCGTTGTGCCCCAAGGATATCCCGAGGTCGCAGGGGCGATCGTTTGCTGCATCGTGCCTCGATTGATGCTCGGGGTAGCCATACTGGACTGGGCATACCCGCCCTGGTTGCCGTCCAGTTGCATTCCCTGGGTAGGGCTCATGTGCGAGCGATTGTTTGACTGTTGTCTTGTCAGGTTCTGTCATCCATGGCAATAATCAAGGGCTCGTACCGTCACGTTGGCTCGGTTCTGAACGCTGGCCGCTGTGTGCTTGGTATTGCCAGCCATCTCGTCGTGTTCACCGTCCTCGTCAATGATCGGCTTTTTGCTCGTCTGATTCGCGTGGTCAGCGACTGGCAGCTGAGAGAAACAAAGAGCTGGACACCCAGAACTGGCACATACAAACGTAATCGCACGAGCATTCAACCTCCCAGTTCCAATGGGAGCGATCTTGTTGCGGCGCGCAGACGTAGGGGCGTTGGTAGTGGCAGCAGACGAGGTGTCCTTGCGGGCGTGCCGGCGTGAATTGCCAGAAGACGCGGTGCTGCAGGTAGCAGTCGGGGTTTCAATTGAGTTGCCCTCCTCGTCGAAATCGCAAAGCCTGACACCACCACCAGTGTCGTCTGCGTCGTCAGAGTCCATGAACATAGCGAAGCGACTCTGGGGGTTCCGCGCAGTTGCCGGGGAAACTTCAGCAATCGATCCGTTTGTGTTGTTGAACCGGGTAGCCATCACGAGAGGCCAGGTCGGTGACGGTGACCGGAAGCTCGGCTCTAAGAAATCAAAAGTCAGTCGACCCTCGGCGTGAATGGCAAGCAAAACCCAAAAGAAAATGCAAGAAAATGGAAGCCCAACGTGAAACACTCCGTCGTCTGGGCCACACCCGCGAATTGCAAACTGCTGATAAGCGACTGAGTCCAGTGATAATGACAATGGATAGGCTCCAGGTTTCTAACCTCTCAAATGGAGGATGCTGATCGGGTATTTGAATCGGAAAATGAACAGGGCGGTGCGAGAGCAAGCAATAGGCGTGTGATGGTAGGCAGTGTCACCATGGACCTGCAAGACTCGTGTGCGGTTGAAGAAAGAGAGTGTGGGAGGAAGAGTAGAAAAAGGTATAAAAGATAGAGTGCAAGAGAGGGAGTGAGGCAGCGCGTGGAAAGAAAAGCATGGTGGTCGGTATGTACCGAGATTGTTTGAGTGAGGTTGTTCGGATGGACGATGCGGCTCAGATGCGGTAAGTGGGTATAGAATGTAGCCAGGAGCGTGGGGAAGTGGGAGAAGTTCAGGAAAGTCGATGAGGCTCTGAAAAGTGCATGGGGAACGGGGTTTGTGTGGTTGGACGGATCAGGGAAAGAGCATGGAGATGGATGTGTCTAATTCCATGTACCAGAATGAAGGAGGCGGTGAGAAGTGGGAGGATGATTGTGTCAGGGTAAGGGATGAATGATACGGCACGCTGTGGACGGCGACGAGAGCTGGACAGTCTATCCCTGAGTTGCTGAGACAATTGTGTGTGTTTGTAGGGGTCAAGGTGGACGAGTTGGAGCGTTGAGACAGAAACAGGAAAACAAGAGGCTTAGTGGGCTGAAACGGGCATTGAAAACCAAGTGGAAGAGCTATGAAAAAAGGGAACGATAGGGAACGACTCTGGAACTGAATACCTCATTGACGATGTGGTGAAAACAGTGAGGGTCTGAGATGCGCGCGGATGGAAGAAAAAACCCGTGCTGGTGGGTAGGTGACGTGGATGATGTTGGTAGAAAGCGAGGAACAAAGTGAGAGCAACTGCAACTGCAGAAACTTACCTCGGGCAGAGGATGGTGAGGTGATTGGGATCAATAGCTGGGGCAAGTCGTAGTTGACGGAATGCGGAAGGATAATCTTGGGGAAGAGAGAAGTCAACGAGAGCTGCTGTAGGAGAGTGCGCGCCGTTGGCGAGGTAGCGGGAGGTTGTGGTGGGAATGTGCGAATCAGAAGGAGAAAAGATGGATAAGTTATCTCGACGTAGGATGATGATATCGTGAACCGACTCGGGACGATGGGAAGGTACTCGGTGAAATGATGCCTCGCTATGGTCTCGTAAAACTGGAAGCGTGTCAACAAAGCCGCCAGTAGGAAGTTGCCCAATCACCGACCTCGTATAGACAACTGTCACCGATGGCTGTTGAGACAAATGCAGATCTGGACTTGTGTTGTTGCAAGGGTCAAAGGTGATGTGGTGGGTGCTTGAGTTGGCAAGGGCGAAAGGAGAAGAAAGTCATGAGAAAGATGGAAGGAGAAAGGACCAGTGATTATTTGATGGCTTGTTCCGCTCCACACAACAATAGACAATAGGGGTATGCTCACAATAGGATCAATGCCGTGACTAGAACGAAAACGAGCTCCGACACTCTGGATTTCGCGCCGCGGTGACAGTAACAACTGCCAGGCCGAGAGGAGCAGACACCATGCCCCAATAGCCCCCCGCTTGCGTTGGTGAAGGGAAAGCGTGACGAAGTCGACAGGCTTCAGCAAAAATAGTTCGAGTCCTGGCAAAGAAGAAGAGCGATGGGAGAAAGTGCGTCCGGATCATGAAGTCGGCCGCCAGGAGAGAAGGCACTCGCAGTTGCAATGAATAACCTGGCAGCCTGCTGAATGAGGGAACAGGAAAACTTTGTTGCCCTCATATCGCCTCCCGCTGGTTGGGCCTGGCATCTCTCTTGTCCCCTTGACTGCCGTGATTGTCCAGTCCGCCCGCAAAGACGGGCGCCAATGAAGGGGATGCTGCAATGGCCAGACGATAAAAACAAAATACAATGTAGTCAAGGCCATGAAGTGATAGTACCATCATGAAGACGCCGAAGGTCAGAACCGGGGCTCCTCGGTTGAGCGCTTGCTCAGGAGGCCAAGAGAACCATAATCAACGAGCCAGCGTAGGGACCAAAGCACCTCCTCAGCGGCCGGGGTTGGTTTCCCACACTCGTGGTTGGTTTTCCACCCTCGTGGATGGAAGAACGGGACAATGTTGTGAATGCATCGGTGATGCGATGTGCTTGGCGACACGAGCTTGCCATTACAGGAAAAAGCACCAGCTGAATCCAGATCGCCGACATTTTCAGTGCTCCGGCCCAAAACCACTTGCTCATTCGTCGCCAGCCACGGATGCACGAGGGAACCCGGCTGATTCCGAGACTCTGAACCATATAGGCGATTGGAAGTAGGTGAAGGTTATTATGCCAGGGAGCCCGCCAGCAACTAGCCTAGGAGCGACAGGTTGTGGATGGTCGAACAAGAACCAGGGCGGGGGTGGTGTGTTGACGGCGAGTTGACAATCTCACGTCCGGCTGAGTCCCTTAAAACTTTGGCAGCGTGTCCTAGAGCATCCAGATGAGGCCTGGGGAATGTCAGTGCGTGAATCGTCACGGATGGACGGTACGAAGATTCGAGGATAGACGTCGTGAGTTGTGTGTCGGTTTGACTCTGACTGAGTACACGGCCCATGAGGCGTGTTGGGAAACCTTTCCAGGTATGCCACCGCACTTAGGTGTATGGGAGATAATCCCTGGCAATTTTCGCTTCCGATTGAATCATCTTCACCGCCAATGACGAGCCTGGTTTTTGAGCCTTAGGCTCTCTGCGAGGTTTAAAGGTACGACGCTTCCCATGACGCCGAAGGCATACGTTGATTCTCAATTTATCTGCGTAACCCATTGTCTCAATCGAACTGGAAACATGTCAGTCACATTTTAAACATGAGGTTGACAGAAATGGCATTGGCTTACTGGTGTCAGGAATGACTCTGCTACAAAGCGCGCCCGCGCATTCAACTACCGCCAGAGGGTCAGCTAAGGGCGACCGCAGAGACACGGCAAGGAGGTGGGGCATAGCGTACGAATAACTTCATCTCTGAAATCTCCTTGTCCACCTCTTCCATGAACTGGATAATGAAGTCGACCAGCTTGTGCTTCAGCATTTCCTCGGTATGGAAGTTTGTGATAAGGAAGGAGATATCATAGCCCTGGAAAAAGCGCTGTCAATTAGGGGTTCCGCACGAACATGCCGGTGACGGGAGGGTCGGTCTGACCTTGATGGGCTTCCTTCGGAGGATAAAGAAGGACTCGGCGCGCTGGGTTAGGAAGCGGGTGAATTTGTGGACCAAAATGTGCTCGATCTCGTCGGCCTGCTTGATCTTGATGCTGATGCGTATGCTGTTGATGCTGGGCTCGATGAGCACACGCTCGTTCTCGTTTCGCGCGATGGTCAGCGGCGCCAGCAGCACCTCGGGCGATGTCCGGGCCTCCACCTCGGGAACATTGTGCCGCTCGGCGGTTTGCGATGCAAAATTTGACAGACAGAGGGCGGCCGTCAGGCTGCTGCGAACAGCTTGGAGGTATGGGCGCAGCGATTGCGACTGCGGGGAAGCTTGGGAGTCAGCGTGGCCCCGTTGAAGCTTGGGATATCGCCAACTCTTACCATGATGCTGGCGCTGAAGAAGTGCACCCCAAGTCCGACAACAGACCAGCAATTTCGGGCGGTGAGTGCTACTGTCGTCGTCGTTTGTAGGTCGAGCTCCGCTGTACTGTGTGATATTGCGAACCTGCCGCTGCCTGGGTCCTTGGCAGTCAGCCTGACAGAGTACCGGTATTCCGTATGGAGTACGTGAACCACGAGCGGCGGAGGCGGGGCATCAAGGTGGCTCCCACCAGACGCACAGGTCCGTGCGTCTAGTGGCAGCCCATCAAGGTACCAGCTTTACGTAATCCCCGAAACGGCGAATAGCAGCACCGGGCGCGCCCTAGACCTACAGGGGTATTGTGGCTTCACCTGGGTTATCGTTGAACGCCCCGCGCCTTCTTTCCTCTTCCAAAACATCCGCCACCCGGGGACGGACTTACGAAGCACAAATCGACCTGACAAAGTTTGGGTTCGAAATCCGAAGTTTTGTCTGCTTGGGAACCTCCGTTTTCCTCTCGTTTCCTTTCCCTCACGCGACCTAAAAGCTTGACCAAGATGGCGTTCGTTAACGGCAAGTCAAATGCTGCTTTGTCACCTCGATCTCGTTTAGTCCTTTGGACCTGGCCTGACTTGACTACGACACAGTGGTGATCAAGCACCAGGGAAAGAAGTACGATGTCGAAGTTGATACGTCCGCGGCCGGCGAGATCCTCAAGTACCAACTCTTCAGTCTCACCGGCGTCGAGCCCGAGCGGCAAAAGGTTCTGGTCAAGGGCGGCCCACTCAAGGACGACGCGGACATCAGCAAGCTCGGGCTGAAGCCCGGACAAGTTATTATGATGATGGGGACACCAGGGGAGAGCGGAGGCGAGATCATTCGACCGACCGAGAAGATCAAATTCCTCGAGGACATGACCGAGGCCGAAGCCGCGCAGCAAGCCGGAGCTACCCCAGCTGGGTTGGTCAATCTGGGCAATACCTGCTATCTGAACTCGACGTTACAGGCGCTGCGCTCCATACCAGAGCTTCAAGATGCACTTGTGAAGCACAAGCACACTTCCGTGTCGGAATCTTCCAACCTCGACCTCACGACCCAGCTCAAGGGCCTCTTCAAGGAGATGTCGGAGACGCAAGGCGGCGCCACGCCGCTCGAATTTCTCAGCGCCCTGCGGATAATGTTTCCTCAGTTTGCCGAGCGCTCGAAGAAGGGCGCAGGCTATGCCCAGCAAGATGCCGAGGAGGCGTGGTCCCAGATCGTTTCACAGCTGAGGCTGAAGTTACAAGGGAACCCCCCGACCGAAGGCGAAGCTAGCAAGGCCGGATCATTCATCGACAAGTACATGGCCGGTGAATTATCCAGCACGCTTGAATGCGACGATGCCGAGGCCCGCGAAGGTGGCGAGCAACCAAGTTCCGCCAAGGAGCCGTTTCTGAAGCTTAACTGCCACATCGACAACCAGTCCGCTCACCTGAGGGACGGCCTTGTGAGCGGCTTGTCCGAGAAGATCGAAAAGCGGTCCGAGGTCCTGGGCAGAGATGTTATGTACACCAAGACGTCCAAGATCTCGCGGCTGCCCAAGTATCTTACGGTTCACTTTGTGCGCTTCTTCTGGAAACGCGACGTGCAGAAGAAGGCCAAGATCATGCGGAAGGTGACGTTCCCGCATGAGCTGGACGCGGTCGAGTTCTGCACGGACGAGCTGAAGAAGGCTCTGATCCCCGTCCGTGACAAGGTGCGCGAGGTGCGCAAGGACGAGGAGGACGTCGAGCGGGCCCGCAAGCGCCGCAAGAAGAACCCGCTGCTGGATGGCGAGCTGCCGGGCGAGAAGGAGGACACCAACAAGAAGAAAGACACCAAGAAGCCCGCCGGCTCTGCGGACGGCGACGTCGAGATGGCCGAGACCTTCAAGACCGACGCGGATTGGGAGGCGGAGAAAGACGCGGCGCTCCTGGAGTCCAAGAAGGAGCTCAACGCCCTGATCGACCCGGAGCTCCGGAAAGATGAGGGCGCCAACCTGTCGGGCATATACGAGCTCCGCGCGGTCGTCACACACCAGGGTGCCAGCGCCGACAGCGGCCACTACACGGCCTACGTTAAGAAGACGGGTCCCAAGGACCCCGTCACCGGCAAGGTGGGCGAAGAGGACGGCAAGTGGTGGTGGTTCAACGACGACAAGGTGTCCGAGGTGACGTCGGACAAGATCGATGCGCTGGCGGGGGGCGGCGAGTCGCACTCGGCGCTCATCCTTTTGTATAAGGCCATCCCCCTGCCTACCGCTGAGGGTCTGATGGAATAAGGTCGCTGTTCTCGCTCTGTGAGCTCCTCGGAAGATGTCATTGTCAGGCGTATCAAGGATATCAATGGAAAGGGCGGCATTGCAGGGGGCATGCAAAACGATACTGTGTTAGAGCGGTCACGTTAGGCGCTAGATGAATCCTTTGTCTTGGCCATAAAATGTCATATGGTGAAAAATATGGGTATCTCTGTGTGCGTGTGAAAGTGTCCACGAGTCAACAATGCATTCGGCCACCGTTGGCAGCTCAACAATCCGTGCATCGTTCGACTTTGTCCAGCAAGTGTGTGTCTGTCTGCCTCTCCGCAAGGCAACAAGCGACTGATCCTCCGCCATGTGCTCTCGAGCGGCAGCCGGTCATTCCGGACTGCAGACTGACGCATGCCGCATTGTCTCTGCGCCACCTGACACAGCGGTACTCGACTGTCTGCCCCCTCTCGGCGAACGGATGCAGGGCAATCGATCCGTACAGGCCTTTCTTCGGCACCTGTCCAGTTTTACTGCCTACTTACTTAATCTCTCGAACGTCTCAATAGACTTCCGTGCCAGCCTGTTCGCTTCTTCCAGCTTCAGCGAGAGCTCATCCCTCTCCTTCGACAACAAGGCCCTACGCGCATTGAACATCGCCACCTTTTCATCCACCGTGGCTTCCTGCACTTTTCGCTTTTCCTGTTGGGCGCCGTGTCAGCGGGCCATCCTCAACGCAAAGACAAGGCTGGGTAGTAATGAGGGGGGGGGGTACGTACAGACTTCCATTCCTGCTGCGTCTTGAGCCCCGCGCCATAGATGGTGGCCGTGATGGTCACGGCGGCGAAGATGCCGGCCCAGAGCATCCTCTTCCATTTTGGCGGCGGTCCTGGCGGTGGAGGTGGAACTGCTAACGGTTGGGGCACGTATGCACCGGGTGGTGCTGCCCCCCCCTGCTTTGCGGTGGCCCTCGTGGCGGAGGCAGCCGCTTTGGATGCGGCTGCTCGCATGGCGGATGGCGATGGCGGCATGGTGGGCCGAAAGGTGTGGGCGGAGATTGTTTCGTTTAAATCAACCAGAGCAGAAAACTCAATCCCAGTACCGACGCCAAAGGGTAGCGCAATCCTCCTTCTTCGTCGCCTTCGGTCTCGCGAGATTCTGACGGCGCAGAGCCGCGACGGAGACGTAGTTGATTCCCACAGGTCCGTGTCGCGACACGCCAATACTCCAATGCGGCCGTTGCGGCTTCCTCGTCCTAGATGGGCTCCGCCAGACGATGAAATCGCGGGCTTCCTCTCGCCCGTCGTCACTGTCGTCGTCGCTGGTCTCGCAGCTGTCTGGAGAAAGCGGTGGCGGCAATGTCAACGTCGTCGTCGTCGTTGGTTGGAGGTGCCGCGGAGCTTGACGCAACCGTGCTGCTGGATAGGGCATTAGCTCGATTCCGCTGGCGCCGCCAAGCGAATCAGCGCCCGTTGGCGCCTGAAATGGGTTCCACATGGTGCTGCGGGTGGTTGTTCAGCGGGCGGGGTCGCTTATTCCCGCTCCCGATGTCTGTGACGAAGACAACAAAAGACTAATCGGGTACTAATGGTACCTTTTGTGGCCTCGTTGTTCTGAGTAAGCGACTTGCAGCAGTTCATCAAATATTGGCTCTGGGGTTGAAGTGTGAGGGGTACAAAAGATCTCTTATTATACAGCGCGGATGCAGCCCGCGAGCTCTGGTTTGCTGCCGTTTCGTCGCGTGTTTCCGCTGCTGCAGCCCCCTGAGATCTGCGGCTCGCGTGTTCCAAGCTTCTCGAGCTTCCAGATAAGCGAGCGTTCGGCCACCTGCGATTCGCTCACCACTGGGCTGGTGAGGTCAACCTGGAACGGCCCCGTTGCTCGGTCCCAACGTCGAACGGCCCTCCGTCCCAAGTCTTGTTCTGTGTTTCAATCCTACAAATCGGCTCCCGGCGATTCAGACCCTGGCCTTCAGGGGCGGCCCGTCTCAGCCTCCCTCCTCCTTTACCCGCCCGCCCGTTTGATGCCCATCGCGTCGGCCTTCTGTCTCAGTCCCCCCCTTCCCCTTCCTTCCCAGTACCAAGTTACCGGTAACCCATCCTCGTAACGGTCCTTGATTCCCTCGAAGTCATGACAACCCCCCGCGTTTTCATCGTGCGCCACGGCGAGACGGAGTGGTCGCTCAACGGCCGCCACACTGGGTCGACCGACATCCCCCTGACGGCGAACGGCGAAAAGCGGGTCCTGTCGACCGGCAAGGCGCTTGTCGGCAACGACCGTTTGATTGTTCCCAGCAAGCTGGCTCATATGTGAGTGCTACCGGCCCGAGAGACGAGCTCCCTCGATCGACGGGACATTCAAAGCTTGGCTCACTGCTCTGTACTCCGACACTGACGCTGCCACAGCTACGTGTCCCCAAGACGCCGGGCGCAGCGGACGCTGGAGCTGCTTAACCTGGTCCACAAGGAGCAACTGCCGTGGAACGCCCATGGCGAAACCTTTTGCGAAGGGCGGCATTGCGACGCCAAGATCGAGATCACCGAAGACGTCCGGGAATGGGATTATGGCGACTACGAGGGCGTGACCTCGCCGCGGATCAAGGAACTCCGGAAGCAGCAGGGCTTAAACCCAAACTGGGACATTTGGAGAGACGGCTGCCCTGGCGGGGAGTGAGTAGTCCCCACGTGTCGCTGTCTGGTTCGTCCAACCGGCCTGTCTCATGAATCTGACACCACATCTTCGTAGGAGCCCGTCTGATATATCGGAGCGTCTTGATCGGCTCATCAAGGAGATTCGGCAAAAGTGGCATGCGCCAGCGATGAGCGAGCCGAAAGGCGAAGGGCCAAGCGGCGATGTGCTGATTGTAGCCCACGGCCACATTCTCCGGGCATTCGCGCAACGCTGGGCCGGTCAGTCTCTCCAAGGCGGGCCTTCTTTCCTCCTGGAAGCAGGCGGTGTCGGCACCTTGAGGTGAGGCGTCACTCCTGTTTCATTCCCTGTACTCCTTCCTCTCAATTGACATTGCTTTGCAGCTACGAACACCACAATATCGAGGAGCCCGCCATTCTCCTCGGCGGAGCCTTTATCGTGGAGCTTCCCGGTACGTCAATCACCAGACCAACGTGGACGTGGAATCCGCATTCCATGCCATGAAATCATTTCCAGTTCAAATTCGCAAACTGCTCGGGTTTTCAGGAACTGTCACTAACGTGTTTGCTGAAGAGGTGCAGGAGGAGGTCAGGAAAATTGAGGGAGCATGAGACTACATGTCCTACTCGGAATACTAAGACAATGCCGCCTCATTATGATCTGTCGCCCAATGGCACATGTCTTGAGGCAAGGAGACAGGAGACGTCGGCCACGCCTTCTCTTTATCATGTACCGCAGCATATAGAACGATAGACCGGTACAATCACATGTCACGACTCAATCTCGA
Source organism: Chaetomiaceae sp. R4402 (assembly GCA_023628555.1). Taxonomy (NCBI): domain Eukaryota; kingdom Fungi; phylum Ascomycota; class Sordariomycetes; order Sordariales; family Chaetomiaceae; species Chaetomiaceae sp. R4402. The sequence goes on along the minus strand of JAMAKO010000013.1, from coordinate 43,693 downwards.
GAACGCGACGATCTCATTGTCACAACGAATGTTCCTTAAGCGACTACTGGCTTTGCAGATGGTACAATCCATACGTCCCATGCTCTGAATCATGTCCCATTCATCATCCATCATGCCTTGGTACCGCGCGCAATGAAAAGTGTCCTCCGAATCTCGTCGTGGTTCTCGCGCGAAAAGTTGAACACGTCTGCCAGCTCCTCAATCGCAAAGTCCTTGCCCAAGCCAGCCTCTTCGTAGATGCGTTGCATGGACTCCTTGGAGAAGCCGTGGTGCGTAACAGACGTTGCTGCCGGGTGCGAGGCCTACAACGAACCTCGCCGATCAGTGACTGTCCGTGTGCTTTCATCCATCAAAACCCCGCTTTTGCCTTTTTTGCTCCGTCTCTCTCTTCATCCCATGTGTCTTCGAAAAAAGCAGTTTCGAAAGAGAGTGATTTGACACCAACAAAGACTGGCCACATACTTGACGTAGTGCAAAGAACTGGAAGGTGGACTCACGTCTGGCTTGTCATGCGGGAGGAAGTCTAGAATGACCAGCACGCCGCCGGTCTTGAGCCGCTCGGCCAGCCGGCGTGCCGCCAAGGCTGGGTGGTCGAAATGATGGAACCCGAGGCCAACAGCAGCCACGTCGAAGTTGAAGAACTCGGGGCCAGCAAAGGCTGCCGGGCTGGGGTCATCGGGGACGCAGAGATTGCCCTGGTGGGCGTGCATTTCCGACGGGGTCAGGCCCTGGTTGGTCCCAGGTCAGCCATCCTGGGTGAAGCGCTCTCGAGGTTTGCTGGGAGATGGGTGTTTCTGAAGAGGAAGTGAGTTTTTGACCAACCTGGTTCTCGGCGCGAGTGTTATAAGTCGCCACCTGATCATTGTCAGCCGTGGGTGTCCAATGCGAGAACATTGTCTGCGTGCTGCCTGGCTTGTACAACCAGCTGAAAGGTTGACAGTGAGGCAAGCTTACCATGTTCTCTGACAGGTCTATACCGACACACTGCGTTGTGTACGGAGCAAGAGCCTGTTTGGACTTTGTTAGCATCGGGGATTGGAACGCGCTGGATCATAGTGTCCTTTTGTCTAGCTGCCTAGTCTTCAGGGTAAAGAGCCACCCTGGGAGCTCCGGAAATGTTACGTACCCTCGAAACTAAATTAAGCCACTGTTAGCAATCTGTGTTCCAAGACAAGGGACGGATGGAGTCGACATGGGCCGCCTCATCGTGGAAGGATCCCATCGAGTGAGGTCCAACCGCTTGACGGGGCAGACCTACCGACGCCAGTGCCACAGGCGTAGTCCAAGAACCTCACAGTCTTTCCCTGCTGTGCGCCGTCGTCTCCGCTCTCATCGTCGTCGTCAACCCAGTCCGCGCCGATGAAGTCGAGCCTCGCCCGAATCTCCTCCACCAGCTTGTTGAGCGTCTTCTCGTGCTTGCTGTCATAGGTGGCGGCTTCCTTGCTGAGCAGGTTGTCAGCTGTATTCGGTCTTACAGTATGTGTCAGGAGAGGGAGCTCGAGGTCACGATCGCCCTCCAGGTAAGAGGAGCCTGAACAACACTCTGGCTGCCTGCGAAGTTGTTTTGCAACGTTCTTGGCAACCGGGCCACGAGCAATTGAGCATGTAAGTAAGTAGCCACTCACTTGAAGAACTTCTTGTTGTGCTCTGATGCGGAAGCCATGTGGCTGTGATGATGGTGCGCAGGCGAGTGGGACATGTTGCTGAGTCGTCGTGCTCGAAGGCAGCAAAAGCGGTACTTAAGGTACTAGTAGTTCAAAGAGGGGAAGTTGTGAGACTGATTTGTAGAACACTGCACTCCGATGCTGATGGTGTCTTCCAGCGAAAACAGCTCAATCTTGCCCGATGTTACTGAATTGATTTTGTATTGTAAAAGATGGCAAAGAACCACCAGTCCTTTGCTCCCTCTTCAAGTTTAAATACCAAACAAGCTTCACGGATACATCTCGGCCACATTTGTTGAGTTAAGGCACTGTGGAGTCGAAACGTTTACACATGACATGAATAGCAATTGGGATGTCTCCGCGAAACAGACTCGGAGAGTAACGCAAAGCTCCGCGACATTGAAAAGTTTCCATGTATGTATGCGCGAGCGTCGGCATTCTGGATGACGACGGCGCTTTTGACAGAGCCAATTCGGTGGCTCCTTGCAGGCAGCGGGGAGCTGGATGTACTCCCATCTTACGCAGTTAGCGGTACCACATTATTGTGTCCTAGTAGACCTACCGGAGGTACTTCCGTACACGACATCCGTTCGAACAAGCCACAATGGTGCAAGTCCTTAGCAAGCAAACATGATGGAAACGCTCAGCTTTGTGCAAGCAGGCTCAAGGGGCGCGCGGTTCGCTCAGCATCCGGCACAGCGGCCAGGATTGGACGCCCGGACGGGACGGGAGCGGGACGAGTGAGAGCGGATACTCCGTACGGAGTACTACTGGGCAATATCCGCACAACAGCCCTCCCCCGTCGTACTGTGTAGTGTACTGCGTATAGTACACTACACTGGCATCGCAAGTTGGCAGGGTGTGGGAATACCGTGCAGTACACAGTACACAGTACACAGTACGCAGCTGTCGAGTCTTTGGGGGCCAAGGCCGGAGAAGCCCAATGGAAGCCGACGACAGGAGAGCATCAACAACCTGGGAGCCAGCCGGCGGCGCAGCAGATGCGACGACGGCCAGAATGGGGCGCAGAAACAAGAAACACAATGCACCCCCCTTCCTGTTCTTTTCTCCGACGCTTGGGTCTCCTCGACAATCCCACCCTCCCTGTCGCTGGCCAATTGGTGTGATGAGCGTGCAGCAGGCAGACATGTAAGCAGCGAGCAGGAGAAGGGTATAACAAAAAACAGGTCACAAAATATGACGCAGCTAAGGGGGGGTTTCTTCGAGCGGACGCATGTCCAATTCGTCGTCTGCTCCTTTGCACGCCTTGTTGGGCCGCCCCGGACGAAAGTGGCCCACACAAAGACTTTCCCGACTCCACCCAAGTCCAGCGGGCTGCTTTCCTTGGCGCTTGGGCAGCTGAGCGCAGGTCTTGGGGGAGGCGGCTGACAAACGGGTACGAGCGATCGCACCGGCGATCCCACCAAGGGAGGAGCAGAATGCATGACCCCGCCACGGACCGCAGACAGGGAAAGTCACGGGGAGACACACCCTCGGGGTGGCTGGACGGGCGGGTCACCCGGTGTTACTACTATGTATGTACCAAATAATTACGGAGTACTGTATGTCAGTACAAAGTACGCGTGGTGTGCAAGTTGTAACGGAATTTACGGTTTCTGTAATCAGCAGCAGGAATGGAAGGTAAGGACGGGGTGATACGCAGCTGGCCGTTTCAACCGTTTAGTTACCTCGTCGCCGCTTTTCACACCCTCACCAGCCCTCTCTAGTCTCACACGCCACGCGCAAGAATTTGTGCGACGCAGCCATGCCTCATCGAAGCTGCTGTGTGCCGCGACATGTCTTTTAGAATGCCTGCCGGTGAGTTGTTTCGCTGTGGGGTGGCACAAAAAAACCTTCGGGGGTGGGAGGAGGGTACCAAGTAACGCAGTCGAAATAGGGACGACGAGGCGTGCGAGCGGGGGAGAAGTGCTTCAGCCCAACTCCGTCACATTGGATTGATTGATTGATGGATGGATGGATGGATGGATGGGCGGGCGTCGGCTGGGCCGCGAGCGTGCATGTTGCTGCTGCACGGCGAGCAGAACGGCAAGAGGCTTGCAGCATGGAAAGCTGCCACTGCCAGTGCGAGAGGGGCGGGGTCGGGGAGGAATGCGGCTGGGTGGCAGGGTTACGAAACAACGGGAGAGTGGCGGGCGGCCCGGCGAGATGCGAGGCCCTCGTCCCAGGTTGTGATCAGTCCAGGCATTCGGGGGAGGTATGCAGTACGTGAGAGCGCTGTTCCTTGCGTAGGGACCTTTGCATACTTGGGTTGTGCACATGTGATAAAGCGTTGGGTGTCAGCGTGGTGTACACGCGTATATCTTGTTCCGCCTGGCTGATCTGCCATGCTTTTCTCGTCTCTCTCGCTTCGTATTTTTGGGCACAACCCGGATGGACGTTTTGGGGCCCTGACAGGCGGGGGTGGAGGGAGGAGGGCTGGATGATGTGCTCCCCTGGGGTCTCACAAGACCTGTCTTCCCGTCCGTACCCGTCCCGGGCGGAACTGTCAGATCCCACATTTTTGCGGCGACGCATCTCGGGACGCTTCAGGGTGTTACAGCGCACTGGAACAATACCTGCGCCACTTATTATTGGCCCGAGACGCCTCGCTGTGCAACCCCAGCCGGACCATAGGGCGGCTTCCAGCGGGCCATTCAAGCCTGGTCCTTTGGGCCTTGAGAGGCGGGCGCGTCGTCATGCCACGCCCCGTCCCCGGAAGCGCAGGGATGTAGACTGCCAGACCGTTGGAGAAACCAGTGACAGCCCCCCTAGCGCTGTACACAGTGGTACGGACGCCGGGCATGTCTGAATTCAGAGGCCGTGATGCACTGCAGTACATACTGCGGACAAGTATGGTGACCCAAACCATGCATGCACCCAGGGCGTGATGTGATCAGCAGAGCTCTGGGGGCTTCTGGGCTTCTGAGATGGTTCCGAACTCGCCTCGCATACAAACGACTGTGACGCTGAAGATCCGGCGCCAAGCCAACTGGTGGTGGTCCAGTTTGAGGGGCTTACGGCTCCTCACCGCTGTTTCGTCCCCGGTTCCCGTTTCGACGGCTGTGGCCGGGCTGCCAGGCTCCCCCAGGGTTCCGGACAAGGCACGCTGCGAGTACCGGTAAGTGTGGTTGCGCGCGAGCTGGTACCGGACCCGAGGTGCAGACTCGCTGCAATATCAAAGCAAGGGAGTGTCTGCGCACGGCGTTTTGTCGTGCCACAGCGGTACCGGTTCGGCTTGTCGGTTGTCAACCACCGCCAACTATGAACGGCCAACATCCGTGCTTAGGAACGAGAGGCGGCCGAAGGAATTTCGGCACCAGACAGTCTTACCCGAGCCGGCGCGGCGCAGCCAGCACGCAGATTTGATTGACTGAACCCGGCACAAATTAGGCTAACCATGCCGCGTGAGAGACATTGGCAGATTGGGTACCAGAAACTCACTCACACACTCTTTTTCACGCGCGAGAGCGCGCACACACACACACACACACACACATACCCACATACCCACATACACACACAGCAGTTGTTGCCAGCTCATCCGCCATGCTTCCGACGAGACGGCACGCGGCGGCCAATCATGCCGCGGCGGGTGCACCCGGCCGGCCGATCGACAGGTGCAAGGGAACAACAGGCTGGTTCGGCGTGCTCTGCCATCGACTTGCATCGCTGGTCATGCCACCGCAGCTCGCGAAGGACCTTGCCTGCTTGCTTGGTGGTGTCGTCGCTGTGGAAGAAGTCGAAGGACTGCGAAGAAGGCCGCCGCATACGCTCGTATTGCCAGCAACCGCAAAGGATGCGCCCGTGGTTCTACCACTTTGCCACTCCGTCAGGCAGCTAGGTAGGTAAGAGGTTTCCTGGTGCCGGGCGATACCGACGAAGCAGCGGCCACCACATCAGGGCTGCTCCTACCCAAACCACGGGCATGCAACTTCCGTGGTGTGTGTCCTCTCGGCCAAAGATGGCTTACTGTGGTATTCTGGCCGCCTCCCGTCTCGCACAAAAGACCGACCGGCGGCTTCCCGGCGATGCTGGGGAGGGTCGGGTGCTGGGGCAGGGAGGGTTGGGAGCCGTCGCGCATTGATCCCCATCAATCGCGCTCTCTTGCCAATCCATGTGACGCGGAATGAGGTGAGAGGGCGGATGTCTTTCATTAGCCGGATTTTGGACAGTATTGGGCAGGATCGGCTTGGGCGACTCTTCTGCTGATGGCCGTCGGATTCCGGCGGTCAAGCTCGCTGCCTGCTCAGCCCTATCCGTACATGGGGACAGATCCAGCAATCTCGCGCCCAGGTGACGCACATGTTCCCAGACAAGCAAGTGCATACGGAATGCATGGACGCTCAGCCAGCGAGGAAAGTGCGGAGAGTGGGAAAACAAAGATTACTACAGTAATGTATCGGGTATTTCGTGCACTTTCGTGACACGGTACGCAGTACATGATACACCCAAATGCGTATTTGACGTAAGACTGTACGAGCGACAGCATGTCCGGTAACGTGCGGTACACAAAAAGTACAGTGCATCTTACGGCCCCCATTGCAACGTGGCACAACCAGGGCCCCTGGCCGCTACTGGTCTGTAGCCCGGCGAAATTGGAGAGCGGGTGACTGATGGGGTCCGAGCCAGCTCGATGGATGAAGCGAGGGGCTGACTGTTTGTTCGGGCGCGCCGGCAGGGAGACATCTGCAAAGTCCTCAGCGCTAGCGAAACCAACAAAAGCCCGCCAGCCGAGATTGACTTGGGGCACACAGCAAGTGCCGCTACCCGGACGACACTTGGCAGCCACGGCTCGAGCCAGTCTTTTATGCCTCCTATTGGGCAGGTATTGTAAGGCACGAGTTCGGTACCGGTGTGTCGTACATGTAGCCGCCCGATGACACCCTGAGTTAGAAAGAAGGATGCTAGCGAAGAAACCCCGTTTCCCCAACGGACAACGAAAAGAATCGAGCTGGAGCACGCATTGCTGACAGCTGCTGATGAACGAGGATGCGACGGGCGCAACAAGCGATCTTTGGGGAACGCGGTTGGCTTGCTTCTTGGCGGCCGGCCCATCCCTCGGCCCTGTTGCGGGCGGGAGCAAAGCACGCGAAAGGGAAGGGTGGAGTGCATATGCTCATAGTCACGTGATTTGTGTTATGCACTTTGATTGGTTGTCGAGCGATACGAGTGGATCTGGTGGCCGAGCATGGCGCTTGGCGCGGGCGCTCGACCGCAACAAAAAAAAAAGGTTCGAATCTGGAAACTGAATGAGATGATGGCGTCTACCGAACCAATGGCGCAACCGAGTGGTCCGTTGGCACTAACGTGAACGGAAGCCACAGGGGACGGACCAGGGCTCAAAATGGGTAAAAATTAAATTATTGGGCACATGGCGGGGTGCGTTTGGGGCAGCAGTTGCAACCGGTCACTGATCCTCCACAAGCCCGGCACACCCACCCGCCCACCAACCAACCCAGCCTTGGGTGCCGCCCCATGGCCAGAAGGCTAATGACGCTCACCGGTCGATAGCTGCTTTTCCTCCCGCCCTCTTGAGAAAGCACGCTGATGCCCAACTTCACATTCGAGTGTTGGTTTGCGCCACTTGACTGCGTCTGCCAGGAGCCGCTGGTTGGTTTCGGGTCGGCCACGCCACGCTACTCCTGGGATCGGTGTGCCTCACGACAGCCTGGCGGCAAGGCACTGGTTGTCGCAACACGTTTGCCCCAACTTGGCAGCACGAATTCAAACAAGCATGGCGGAGACCTCATCCATACGATTATTTCTGTCTCGCGATCGACTTCGAGCCTGAGTTTCCTGGAGATCTCACACGAATGACCCAACGAGCAGGCTTGGGAGCTTCGGAAGGCTGGGTAACAGCAATCGCCTTGCTGAGGGAGAGCAAGCGCCAAGGTGTTCCAAATCAGCCTGTCGTGGTCGCCGTCACGTTTCGTCATCTTGAGCAGCATTGATCTGTGTGACTTCGGTCAGTAGGCAGGAAGTACCGCCAGCAATGAGAAGATTGCCGATCACACAGTATGGGACCTCGTCGGGTGGGATCAACCAGCCTGGTCGAAGTAACTGGTCATGCTCGCCTGGCAACCGAAGGAGGGGGTGCACGGAGGTATCGTGGTAGGCGCCGACCGAAATTTCTATGTCATCGCTTCGGCGTCACGCTCGCCATCGACTTCACGACCCGAGCTATTTTCCTTTTCCCTATTGTAGCCGCTGAGTTACTTGGAGTACGTGAGTGTATCGATGCGTCCTGATATCTAATCCTGGCTTCCTGAGCAGCGCAGTTGATTCAGCGCCATTTCCATTCATCGCCTGGATTCCTTGTAAGCCATTACCGGTGCACGGGACCGCTGAGTCGCAAAGCCATTCTCCAAGAGGACGCTTACCTGGTAGGTACTGTGTACCTATGCAGCGCCGTGAGGACCCGGTAGATACACAGTACTTGTACTTGGTAGTGGTTCTTGTTCAGAATACCAGAACCAGGGACTTGGAAAGTTAGCGGATACCACGTCGCTAAGCATGGTGGCTTGGCGCAGAGAGAATCCGTGGATACCTCGTTGATGAGAGGGTTTGTGGGGGGAAGGGATGGAGGTTGTTGCTCCACCCCGTTCCAAGTCACTTGTATCGAGGAGAAGTGAGGAAGCCATTGGGCCGTCGAACGTAATGAAAACATGCCGTTCGCCATGCCCCTGTGCCTATGGCGACGGTCGCTATTTACCTACCTTACCTAGATGTAGCTCGGGCGGTATTGCGCAAAAGTTGCGCGGTAGGTGTTCGGCCGTTCCAGCGCTGCTGTTCCCTGGTTCCTGACCTGCCGTTTTCCGTCTTTCGCCTCGTGCCGGCGCGGCCACGCTCCATACGCTGAAGCCTTCCTTGCGCATACGGAGAAGTTTCTACTATATATACCGTACTTTCAGGCAAGTACCGTAAGTCGATATTGAGCGTTATCGAAGACAATCCTGAGCGAGCCTAAGAAGATATCGACTCCAATCGCTTTGTGCGGTTGCATGCACTAGTATTGTACTGTCATAAAATACTCTTCGTATTAGCACACCAGTCGAATGTCTTAGAATACTTACATGGCTGGCGCAGGCGGTGTCTCACTGTCTGAGCACATGTCGATCAGCTTCGTTGTTGGCATGGGCTGCTTCGAGCCGCTTACAAAGGCATTGAGATATCTACATACAGTATACAGCTTCCGAACTCTGGACGTAAAGCTAGCGGCCGCGGAAACAATGGTTGGTGCAATTGCAATAGAAGAAACAGCTTCTATCTACCTACCTTACGCAGTCAAGGGTGTTCGACTGCTCCCTCCTTGTTACGGATACCAAGTTCTCGTCTGCGCTCAAGTTGGCCATGCTCATTCCTCAAAACATTCCTAGTGCTGTCTGCCCCATACTGAATCTCGAGACGAATCAGTTTGACTCAACCCCTCCCGACCAATACATATTACTCAGCAGGCTGCTATACAACCGACGGACCGGAATACGAAGTCAGACACTCGTGACGGGAACACGCCGTGCCCAGGCGAGGTAGAACTGCCGCATCGAATACCTCCCTCACCTGTACCCGAATGTCGAGCTCTCTCCTTGTGTCACTGGCGAGACGGATGCGGGTGTTCCCGGTGTTTTGAGGGCCAAGCCGGGAGTTTAGCCAATGACCAACTCGTTGGAACTGCCGGGGACTTTTCGTCTAGCAAGTGCTTGTCAACCAGCGATGTACCAAGTACACACACTGCAGGTACGGTAACATTGGGTACATCATGTTTGTGACACAGTGCCCTGGGGACTGGGAGTGGAAGCGAGCGCGAGAAGACGTTTCTACCTCACTGCAATTATCCTTGAGTGTTGATTGTCCTCGCATCTCCGTCGCTGCCCAACACGCACAGCGGGGGAAATGGGAGATTTGGTGGCCGATCGGTAGCACTACCATTACACAGTACAGAAAGTGAGCATGAGATTGGAGGCAACAAGTCGGATTCTACTGGGTACTACTGCAGTAGCGTAATGCAGTTGAAAGCACGAAAGGGAACTGGCCGACTGTGCTCGCCGTCTCAGACAACCCGTGAGAGGGGAAAGGAGATAAAAAACAGGTTGCTTGCATGCCATGCGGTTTCCCCCTCCCTGGCAAACGGGAAGGGGAAACCGCCCAGCCAATGGCTTCCAGAAGACGCGCTGTGCCGCAGCTGCGCGACCCATGCGGGCGCACGTTCCAGGGATGAGTGACCGCTGCGGCCAATGGGAAGGGGCGCTCGGAAGGGGGGCGACGGGATGAGCCTAAAAGAGGTGCGGGCGGCACGCGAATCCATGCCGCAGTCGCTTTCCATCGATCCATCCGATCCTGGTTCCCCACCCGGCCAAGGGCTGCTGGGGATAACTTTACGCACTGTCTTGGCTGCCGCGAGTGAAAGACGAAGAGGTACGTACCCTTCTGGGCTCTTTGGGTGTACCGAGCACTGTGTTCTACGGGCGGGCCACTTTACTATAGATAGAAAGAATCACAGTGTTGGAACCCGGGCGGTAACTACAGAGCAGTCCTGGACAAAGGCAGCGACGCGGAAGAGGTGCATGCAGTCGGCTTCGTCTCGTCAGGGAAAGCGAGGCGATACACACAGTGCGCAACGCCTACCAGGCAAAAAGGTCGGTATCTGGCGTGCCGGCTCTGGGCCATTGCATCCCGTCCCGCGCGACGGCGCGACGCACATCACCGACGTTGGCAGCTGGCTTCCACTCTTCCCTTCTGGACCCCCGGCGATGCCGTACATGTACGCAGTACATATATGCACCCTTGATTGCCGGAGCGGTGTGGACATGCGAGGCACCAGCTCCCTGCAGATGCTCCTCCCACCCTCAAGCCACCGCTTCAACACGGCCCAGAGAAGGTGTGTGTCCTCCTCGTTGTTGCGACCGCAGAGTGCTTTCCGCGGACGGTTGCTGCCCGTTGTTCGGCCTCCCCCCTCCCTGCCGTCTGCCGCTTCGGAATGGATGATTCGCTTGGCTGTCTGGTCTTTATTAATGCATGCGTTGCTTCCCACCCAGCCATCTTCCTGTCACGACTGGTCCCGCGCTAACGTTGTCGTGTGCCGAATCAGGCCGGAGCGGGCTGCACGACGCTCAATCAAGGGACGGTTCCAGGTTGGCTCCCAAAAGCTCATCAGCCGGGACGGGCTCAACGGCTCGAAGGGGTACTCCGCGTTGCTTGCACGAAGACGTTACCAATTTGGTCTCGTGTATCCGTGGTACCCGCCGCTCACGAGGACACGATGACAGGCTGAAGTTGTGGCAAGACGGTGAGCACGGGATGGAGTGCGGAACCGATCAACAGGGACATGCGAGGACAGAGCGTCCATTCAACGCTTTTGTGCTCGAACACCCTCCAACGCCCCCCGTCTTTGTTTCCAAGTGGCCGGGTAAAGACGACGGACGGGGTGGCTGTGAAGCCCCGCTCTGCGAGCCGTCCCAGAGCAACATCAACCCGTCGGCCACCCCTGATTTGCCTCGAGGACTTCTGTGGCACCCATCCAGTGGCCTGCGGCGGCGGCTTGCTCTTGCGCATGACGAAAAACCCCATCATCATTCCACCGTGTATGCAGCTGGGCGGTTGTTGCTACAAAGTCGGCGATCGGTCTTGGCTCCCGAGCATCCCTGCGCTGGATGGGAGACCGCGCGATTGCGAGGTGTCTCCGCTCTTGCTCTCTCCAAGCTCAACGTCAGGACCTCATTCAGTCAACATGATGGAGGTTTCCAGCTTTGCTTCAGCCGTCCCCATCACCCCTTAAAGGCCGACGATCTAGAACAGCACAGAACGCACGTACACAGTACATAGTAGGAGACGATGCACAGAGGCGGAGCCACTCATCGGCTCGCGAAAGCTTGCCAGTTACAACAGGCAGGCCTTACACAGTTCAGGTCAGCAGGGGCAAAGACAGTGGCACGGGCACAAGATGGTGCGGAGTGCGGGACGGCACGGGAAGCTCGGTTGCTCGATGCTGCCGCTTCCCGTTCTGTTTGCGTCCAACCGTGTCGCGAGGCGGGGGAAGGCCTCGGAAGATTGCATGCAGGTTGTCGAGAGGGTCAAAGATGGCGACGCCCGTCATACCAATCAATATCGGAGGGCTGCGCCAGGCATCGCGATCGCCAGGCTAATGTTTTCCGTTCTTCGCCCATGGATGGTTTTGTTCGTGCAATGATCCCTCCGGTAGTATTCCGTAATAGTGCGCGTGCAGTCTTCCTTCCAACGAATGGCAGATCCGGCTCCGAGTCTGGGCGTGTCTGCCGCAGTCTAACCAAGACAAACATGCCGTCAATAACCTCGTGCGACCACCGTCCGAGCGAAGCGACGTTACCTATTCTGAGTCGGTGCAACACCGCCCAAGCACACGCCTCGCTCATACCTCGGAGCTTCTCGCGCATGTTGCCTCTGCCACGAGCCGCCGGGAAAAAACGGCCGCGCAGATGAGCCGGTTCCTGTGCGACATGGGGCGTTTGGCGTCCGTCATCTGCAGAGAGACATGCAGAAACCCGGAGTGCGAGACGGAGTGCTTCGATTCCGGGGCGTTTCCGACCTCGTCGCTCACGCGCCGGCCGCGTGCCTTCGGTCTCCCGGCCTGCTGTTGCAAAGCACTGCCAGGCGAGGTTGGTAAGTTACCGACCAAATACCGAGCGTGGGCATCATGTTTCTCAATACGCACATCGTATCTGTACGTTACACAGCACAGCTGCCCTGCATCGCCCTTCTAGAAGCTGGTGCTTGTCCAGGCCCTTGAAACAATCTCGGAGCCTGGAGGCTTGATCATTGATCGTTTCACCTCTGCTTGCCATGAACTCCCGGCCGAGCTCTGCCATCAGAAGGTCTTGAGTGAGGCCTCTCAGCGATGCGAAGGCCATCCGCTGCACTCACCGACCGGGTTACGGCGTCCTGCGGTGCTCTGCGTTCTTACTGAGTAGAAACACGGTATTCCGAAGTTATCGGGGAACACAAGCCCCAGAAGGGCGCGGGAGCGCGCTTCATCAGCAGCTGAGGGACCGATCGCCAGCGGGGCTCCGGGGCGCCCAAGCAGGCAGCCGTCCAGCAAACCGCGCCGGCCCGAGGCCGACTGTGCCGAACACCATCTGGCCGTAGCTCTTCGGATCGAAGTCTTGGGAGCACAAAATTATGCGTTGTGTGACCCGTCCAAACGATCGGCCTCCCTCGCAGAAGCTGCTAAATGCTGCCGATCGATGTTCCTCTCAACGGCTCGTACAACCGGTCTTGGCGCCCTCGACACAGTCATCCTGGCGGGTGTTGCAATTTTCGGCCCCCAACTAACATTAACATCTGACGTTGGTATCAGCGAAGAATCGCGGGGCCGCGGGGCCCAGTGCCCAAGGCGTGAGACATGTTCAAAGCGGCCTAAACATGGAGTGGGCACGTTCAGGGCAAGCGCATGGCGGTATACAGTACCTAGGTAGGTAGACGCCCAACCCAAATAGCAAGTTGTGAGTGTCCGGCGTGTTGCTAGAACGGAGAGCTACCTTCGCAGTATGTTGGAGTTGCGAGTCTTGAGCACTACCAGTAGCACGCGCAACGTGTGCGAATCAGGGACCAGGGACCGGCCTCCTGCGACCTCACCTGCGGCCGCGATACGGCTGCCGCTTTTCTTGGCGAAATACGAGTACTATACAGAGTGCATGGATGTATCATATAATACGGGGCAGACAGCCCACCATGTGACAAACCGCAACTCCCGGGTTACTATGGTACTGGCCGGTGAGCTCTCGAGCCACTCCGACAGTGCTTGCAGAAGACAGCGCAACTGGCAGCGTCGATCAGTTCTCACGAAAAGCTGCAAGATAGGCATCTAAAACCAGCGCTCAAGAGACGCGCGTCGTCGACTTCGCGGTTTGAGTTGGAGTCCAGCTGGATTACGCAGTACAAGTGACGAGTCCCATGCTCGCCATGTATCACAGTTGCAACCAAATACCACGCGGCCCGTACTGGACAATCGACTGTCTGGGCTTCAATACGTCTCTGGCGTGCTCCAGACGGGGCCCCATCGCCTGAACATGGACAGACTGCGGCCCGTACCTGCCCGTGCGCGTGCCCGTGTCCCCAGTTCGCAAGCTCCATCCAATTCCATCCGTACACGCACATCTCCAGGCCCAAGCCACCGATCCGTCGCTGGCGGGTCCAGGGCCTTGAAACAACCGAAACCTTGGTAACTTGGCTGCGCCTGCCAGCGAAATCCCTAGTACGGATAAACGCCCGAACTCCTAGCCTACGGGGCTGGCCAGGGATCGAATTCAGCGTTGGGGTTCCGGCGTGGTGGTGCGCATGCGCCGCTGAGCCTGCGACCCAACGCCTCGCGGGAGCTCCGATCGGTATCCGTTCAAGTGTGCAGCTTCCCCTGGCTGGCTGACCGTTTCGCATGGTGAATCTTGCCGCCCGCTCAGCGGTGAAACCAAGCACGCCAAGTCAAGTTTGAGACTTTCTTGGTTGATGTTTGCCTTGCGTAAACTGATAATTGCACTGCAGAGCTACACAGTAAGCGCTTGGTGTTGGCGTCTACACAGTTGCGCAGCCAGTATGTCCCGAGACCGACAGTCAGCCGCGGCAAACCAATCTGACCACGTTTCCACTCCAGCGGACGTCAGCCGTTGAATTGTGATCTGTCTTCCTACCGCTGCCGCCCGCCTGCTGACCAACGGCAGCGGTTGGGAAACGCTGTACTGCGTACACAGCGAAAGATGGTCTGGTGGGCGGCGCGCTGGCGACCAGACGGGGAGAGATGGAAGAGGGCTAAAGGGAACCAACGCGAAACCTTCGGAGATGGCCATCATCCTGCAGATTCCTTCCTTCCGTGTGCTGGTGGGTGCAGTGCAGAGACTCGGGCCAGCGCCGCCATTTTGGGGACGCTGCAGCGGGCTGGGGCCCTGCGTTCCTTCCATTTCGGTCGGTCGGTCGAGTCCGCTCCAGCGTTGGTCGTGCGCACACCCACATCCTAGCCGAAAATTTCCGCTTTGTGTGGTAACTAACTTACATACCTATGTAGGTTGGATTCATACCTAATCTTACTGTGGTATATTAATTTTTTTCGGCTTCATTCGTACACGCCTCCCGTCAGCACATCCACCCGCACACGCACACACCCCTCTCCCCACCCCCCAGCGCGCAACCTGAACAGTAGCTGGCCAGCAGCAACCATCCACCTGCACGCTGCAACCCGCTTCCGTTTCCCTTCCCGCTCCTCACCCATGTCCCGTCCCCTGTCGCTGTCAGCCGGCGCCGTCGCAGTCGAAGGTCGGCTATCCACAGTGGGCCGTGGGCCGATCGAAACTGCTTCATGCGCTGGGAAGCGGCCTGATTCGCTGCTGCACGCAGGGAGGAACGCAACGCAGCGTGTGCCCCAACTTGCGAGCTTGCCAAGTGCAGGCAGGAAGGGCGGTGTTCCACTGTCTGGGGGCTTGCTGCTTGCTGCTGCTGGAGCCCAGGTGAGCCCTACCACAGTAGTGCACTCCATCGCTGGCTGACGGTGGTACTGTGACTTTTCTGCTTCCAGCCCCGCTGGTCGTGCGTCCACGCTAACTTCGGGACCAGGCCGTCAGCAACAAGGGAGTTCCCGCCCCTTGATAAAGGCTCGTTCCAGTTCCCGTCCCGGCGCGACATACTTGGTACATCATTACCCGCTCTCCCCACCTCGCCCGCATCCCGTCTCTCTCCCCTTCTCCCTCCCGCGCCGATTCGCACCAGCCCCAGGTCGCCTGCTGCCTGTGGCCCTCCTTTCCCACGCTCGACAGCCAGACAGGTTCACTCGAGTGACCCGACTGCACCACCAGAACGCCACATCGCGTCCGACATTCTGCTCGCCCGTCTCACTGGACCTTCGCGAGTTTGTCACGCGCTGTCGCTTGAACATCTGAAACGCTGGCCATTTTTTTGAGCCATATCCTGTATCCTGGCAACTTGACTGACGGCGGGGTGTACTGTTTGCCCAATTGTGGTTGTGAGCCGAGCGTGCCACAACCGTCAACCGGCTCTGGCTCCGATTGCGACGTTTCTCTAGCCCGCGGCCACCGCGGCGTGCACAATGGCGGACGACTTTCGGCGATCGAGGGGAGATCCTCCGCGAGAAGGCCCCGAGGATATGCGCTATCCACCTCCCTCTGAAACGGATGACCGAAGGCGATTGGCTCCCGAGGGCGCACCGCTACCCCCGATGCCGGCGTACCCAGCGCCGGGCCCGGCCTATCAGCCGGATCCGCGGTACCCAGACCGAGGCTACCCCCCAGACCCGAGGAGCTGGCCTCCCGAACCCCCAGCCCAAAACGGATATCACCCTCCGCCGGACCCGCGCTATCCTCCACCGTACCCTCCTCAGGATCCGCGTCCGCCGTACGACGACCGGAGGCAGTACGACGACCGCAGACCGTACGATGATAGGATGCGGCAGTACGACGATCGTCGGCAGTACGAGGACCGGAGACAGTACGAGGACCCGAGGATGTACGACGACCAGCGGCAGTACAACGACCGGAGGCCCTATCCAGACCCGTACTACGACCAGCAGCAAGCGGCTCAGGGGAGGGGTGGCGGGTACGGCCCCGACTACTACCGGTATCCGCCGGCCCCCTATCCATACGGGATGGCTCCTCCACCGCCACCAGCGGCTCAGCAGCAAACCGCGCCGAGGCAACGGACGTCAATCGCCTGCCGCTATTGCAGGAAGAGGAAGGTAACGCGAAGCCCTGGCCCTGGGTCTCCGGCCGGCTCTGGAACGCTCCAGCTGACGTGACTGTCCACTAGATTCGGTGCAGCGGCTACACGCACACCACGAACGGGAAATGCACCAATTGTGACAAGCTTCGGATCGACTGCATTTTCCAGCCCGTGTCGTCGAATTCGTCCGCCGCCTTCGTCCCCGTGTCGGCTGTTCCAGGTGGCGTGCCACCCGGTACCCCGCTGTACGGAGCATACGGCCAGCCATTGCCCCCGTCCGCGCCGGGTCCGCAACCTCGCGGCTACCAATACCCGCCGTCCGAGTACACACCTCCCATGCAGTCGCCTACGGGAGCATATGCTCCTTACGACGACAAGGATCCGGGACGCCGACGGGCGCGTCCGCTAGAGGAGGAGCACAGCTCGCGCCCGCCGCCCCCAAACTACCCGCTTGACGACGACCCTCGCAGACGATCCCCCATCTCCGTCAATAGCAACGGCACCCCGCCGGCAGGCTACGCCCAGTACCAGCAGAGCCCCTACGACCGGGATCGGCCCCCGACGCCCATCCAGAACAGCCCGCCCCGTCCCATCGCACAGCAGCCGCCGTCGCGGCCGCCTCAGGTCGCACTGACTCAGGCGCCGCCGCAGCAGCCGCAGCCGCCATCCCAGTTCCCGCCGCAGCCGCGGCCCCAGCCGTCGCCTGCGTCGAGCGGCTACGCGCAACCCCCCTCGGCCAGCTACGCACCGCCACCTCCTTCGACGGCCGGCTATGCCCAGCCGCCGTCGACCAGCTACTCGAACCCGATGAGCCTGGATAATTTGATGGGGCCGGGCCCGCGGAACGTCAATGATATTGACCGCAGCATGCTGGGAAAGCTGGACAGGCGGTCTTGATTTCTGGGCGAGAGGACTGTCGCCTTGATGGTGCAGTGAAAAGGGTTGTTGCAGCGCCTTCGTTACGACGTAATTCTCTTTTTTTTTTTTTTTTTTTTGCCCGACACTCGTCGTCTCCATATATCACCGCTTTTAGCTGCGTTTCAGTGCTTTCCTTTTCTCTTTCCAATTGCACATTTCATTATTTCTCTGTTCCATGTCTTTCTCTATCTTCCTCCCATTGTGAGGTGGCGAAACGGAGCAGCATCTGGGTGGTGTTCATTTGGTGATATCATAGCAAGAAGCCTGCTGCGGCACGGCCTCATTACAATGATTGGCACTGGAGGATGCAAAACCGGGGTGTACCGAGAGCTTTTGGCGTGTTTGATTTCTGCTGTTTCATTTCCATTCCTGTTACAGTCTCTCCTCCTATGTTCTGGTAATTTGCGGGCGCATGGCGAGGGAGAGCGAGATAGCCTCACGGCACACACAGTCATCTGCTTGTTTTATGCCCCTGTTATTTCCTTCCCACGTCTCTCTTCCCAGTGTGCTGTCTGCGCTTTCTATGATAACCAATGTCTTTGCGAGACGATGTAAGCAGTGTGCAACTGAATCAGGAGGCTACTTGTTCGTGATCTCTTCCTGCCAGCTTCGAGGCGACGGTAATCAAAAGCACAGCTGTTCCAGCGTTGCAATCGGGACATCTCCCGCGTCTCCAGCTACGAGTCCGGTCAGAGTGATAGCGCGTGCTCCACAACTGCCTGCCCACTTGCCGTCACCCGCGTCGAACTGTGGCTGCCTAACAAACCATGCAATTGCAACTGCCATTTGGCAGGACGGCAAGATCTGGGCCAGCAAGGACGCCGGACGAGAGGCCGGCATGAAAAAGCGGCCGGTATGCAGCAGAAGAAAAAGGAGGGCGGGCCGGCCGTCTTTTGCTGCTCGCCTCGCCCAAAGCGGTATGATGCTTCCACTGAACTGCCTTCACCCACTCACACGAGACGGCGGTATCCCGGCAAGGTCAGGCCTCGCGGATTTCCCGCTCACCTTCAGCAGCGTGACGGCCTGATGGGATCGACCGGGTTCAAGGGGCGACGGTGTTGCCGGACACGGTGCTCGGATGGCACGCTGGCCAGCAAACGATGCAGGCCGTATCCATCTGCATACGGTTACTACGCTACGGGGCGACGAGAAGCAACTATTGGGGCTCGATGCGCCGATATTGATGAGATTCATCAATCCTTGGCCACGGTGTGCCATAGACGTACCGTGACCGGAGCAGCGCGGCCTCGTCAACGCACCAACTTTGACACCACACCGCACACCCACTGCAGCTCGTCTCCACTATCATGCACGGATACTTGCAGCTGTGAGAGGGGGTCCAGATCGAGGCGGTATCCTCCTCATCACGAACTACCATCGTAGCCCCTTTCCTAACTCGGCGGGTGGCATGGAGAGGGGCGGGAGGAGGGGGAATGCGACGCTGCTTGTACGATGGCGATGTGCCGCGAGAGAGCCGATCCCTTCGACATTCGAGTTGATTTGAATTACTGCAGCGTACAATCGAATCTAACGTGCGGGAGGAGGGGTGGGTTGGATGGATGGCCTCGGGACCGATCAGACGGAGCCGCCCCCCTTCGGTAACTCCACTTCTCCCTTGCCGACGGCAGTCACCTGGCTCCGGTGAAGCCCGGCTAGAGGCTGAGATTGAGTTACGTGAAAGATTGGAAGAGCTGCTTGAGACCGAGCTTTGCCAAGTAAGGTAGAGGAGAATACCTACCTTAGGTACATCTCATTGTCTCATTGTCCTGGCCCTCTCTTCCCCACAAAGCCTTTGTTTTGGTACCGTGTAGACGCGCAGCAGACAGCCTGATCGCGATTGCGATAGTTGTGCCGTGCACACACACACACACACACACACACACACACATGACTCTCACATCTTTGAGAGGGTCACCAGAACCAGAGGGCCTGCAGCGGGCGACCTGACCTGTCACTTGCGGGGCGGGCACAAAAGAAAGCTGCCGCATACCGCATAGCGTGCATCGCGTGAGCTTCTGCAAGATGGAGACAGCGCGCGGTGGTTGGGCAGGCCAAGGTCAGCGGCTCCGACGGTCAATGTCTGGCCGTTGGCTGCTGCGAGCCAATGCCCAAAAGGAGCGGCCAGCATGAGACCTTAGCGTTGACCGCCTGCTGCGACATCGCGGCGCGTCAACACCAATGCGATCCTTCGGGCCCCAGTGCCTGCGGGCTGGCAGTCAGTCACTGGGAGCCAAACCACGCGACGTGTGTTCTGCGCTCATGACTCGCGCAATCAATGCGTCAAGCACATGTCGCAGCCAAAGTACGGCGGTCAGAATTACATACCAGGTAAGCGCGGTATAAACCATAGCCAGCAGATCCCTACCAGCTCCTCCCGGTAACGGGCCGAGCCCCTTGGGGAAAGGGGGAAAACGGAGTGACTCCAGTCAGCAACAGACCACCTTCGGTTGGGAAACGGACTCGTTAGATTACAGGCCACGGCATGCTGGGTAGCTAGACAAGGTAACCTTGTGTACTCTTGGTCATGACACCTGATACGCAGTACGCTATCATCCATTTGTCCCATTACGCCAGACGCGACGCAAGACCACGCGCAGGCGAGACTGGACGTCCAAGCAGAGCGGCGGTGGCTGTCACGGGTATTCTCAAAATCGCGAGCGTCTCTCAAGATGCAGAAACCGGGATCCGAGTCGCCGTCTAAGCGCTCTTTGCCGAGGCGGGAGGCTCCGTCCGCCTCGGCTCGAATGCGACGACGTGGCTACGGGAACAGACCAAGGACAGTTGGAGGGGCCCAAAGCGTAGGTATATATATATATAGGTACCTTATGTCTGTCGTTGTTGTTTGGCAGCTGTTTTCCAAGTCATGGTGACGTTCTGCTCCCATCATCCACTCCCCCTTCGTTCAGGTTCAGTTCTCTGTGATCTGACCGGTCGCGCATCTCATCCTCCAGGCATCGAACGCAAGGGCAAAACGTCACGGGTCGTCCGCGGCAGCCAGTGTGATGCTCTGCGGCGCGTGCTGCACTGAGCTGGGTACCATGTTCAGAGCATGCTGGCATTACTTCACTCTGGATACCGTAATTAAGATCTCCCTAGCGTTACCTTGAGAGCAGTATAACCTTCATCAATATCATCGAAGCGCGAGTTCGAACGACACCAGACGCCGCAGTGTGGCGAGAACCCGAAATTAGCAGACTGCTAAACACCAGCCACGACGCCCAGGCCTGGATGGAAGGATTCCCGGGCCAATACGCGTCCGAACAACCAAAATAACTAATCGTGTCAGAGCCCTGGCGACTCGGCGATGGCAGTCTGACCGGGCATCTGGCACAGCGGGACATGAAGCAGCACCATGTTTACTCTACCTGACTCAAGCAGTTCAAAGATGTGATACAGCAGACCGTCGACGCTGAGGTGACTTTGTGCACAAACACCTTCGGCCCTTCATGTGCGCTCAGCGGCTAATCCTATCACGAATTCCAGTCGCGCGCCTTGGCTGCCCACCGTCGGATCCAACGGCTTCCCTCTCCATTGCTGGGTTTACTTACGTTTGGCACGCCTGGTCCAGCAATGCCACGTTTTTAATCCGGCCGACCTTACCGAGAGCGCCCCCAGGGAAGGACAGCAATCAGCGCGAATACCCCAACCGCCCCCCCCCCCCCCCTCCTGGCACCGTGCCTACGACTGATATGTCAGACGTCCGGGTCAACACCATGATTATTCCACACACTGTCAAGAGCAACAGGGCGGCAAAAATACACGGCAACTGCCTGTGTTATCAACAGGGGCCTCAGCCAGGACAACGAGAACAAGAATACCTATCATAGATAGGTACCAACACCCCCCATGTTCCTGCGGGAGCATTAACCATGTGGCGCCAACCGTCGTGTGTCAGCTTACTCGGCCACGTCAGACATCCGGAGCGGGCTCCGTTCGGCCGAAAAGAACCCGGTAAGGGTGGGGGGGGGGGGATGCTGACTGCGTCCGTCTGCACCCAGACGGCGGGATAGAATGAGAGTCGGGTTTGGGACCGAAGCAACCCTTGGGGGCGGTAGGTTGCTCTTCTCCTCTGTTTTTGGACACGAGAACAGCTGGTTGGGGAAACACCTACAAAGAAAGGTTCGCCATACACGGATCACGCTCCGTTGTACTCTGGGAGACACCACCTGTCCCTGTTGTTCCACAGCAGGCTGACCTGCAGAGTCGCCGCGCCGGACCCGACTGTCACCCCGGTTCGAGACATGGGCGTCCATTCCAGAAAATCAAATCATGTTCAGATGGTACGGTACCCGGTGGATGACACGTCCGGTGTTCCCACGGCCTCTTACGGCTTTTCTTGCGCCACTCTGCTCCCAACCCAACACCCTCGCTCTCGGCAACTTGCTCGCTCAAGACGGATTACGCTACAGAGCCTGAAGTATGGCCGGTGTCTTCCATTGCCTCCCATGCTTCTCCGACCAGAATCTGAGTACTCGGCCTGAAGCCATGGCCAACATGGAGTCTTCGAATATCTTCTAGTACGACAGGAGGGAGGGTACTTGGCAGTTGAAAAGGAGACAGTTATGTTCGACCTTTCAGTCACCCTTTCGTCTCCCGTGGTCATTGCATCTTGCAAGCTGAGTCGAGGCTCTTGCTAACCTCGACAAGATGGCCTTCCCTCTTGCGTCGTTCCGTCTACCCTCATGCCCACCCCGTATGCACGGCAAACTCTCGCTCGGCCCGTCGCCATACGAGGTTATTCAAACAAACCTTTGTTCACTCGCCGTAATCGTGGTTGTCCACAACGTCCACCAAGTGGAGACTCAACCGGCATGGGTTCTTTATCATTATCAACTTCAACAGGGGGTTGCTCGCCCATGGCGTTGCGAGGGCAACCAGCAGCAGTGGAGTCGTGCGCACAGCATGCCTCCAATGGTTTTCAATTGTCCGTCACGAGGGTGAATGGCGATGAGAAGACAGTGGTTGTCCAACTCGCGCGCTGCTCTACCTGGAGGCAGGACTGCAACTGAGGTTGCTTCGTCAGTCGTCATTGGAGGCAAGGGGCACCCACCCCTAGGGTCTTGAGGTCAAGGATGCAGTGGTTGTCAAAGCTCACGATGTCTTGGGCCGCACCTCTTGGAGATTTTTGCTGACAGAAGCGAGAGATCTCTGAAGTCTGTTTCCCAGCCCTCTCTACGCCGTCACCCCTGTTTGGCTTCAAGGTTATGTACCCACTAAGCTCGCGAAGCATTCGGAATCACGAACATTGGGGCTCAATACGGCCCACATCAATCAATCTGGACATGGACATAAGCACCTCCTTCAAACTTGATAAACCAATCGGTCAATTTGACAGCATGTTCCTGCCCGGCGGCCGCTCAAATCAGGCGCTAAAGGGGCGGTATGCATAAGTTCACACTGTTCCTCGTCCTCCAATCCAGTTTGACAGCACCGTCGTACAAAATGCACTGTTACCCGATCGTTAGGTACCTAGACCATTGGATAGCTGCTTGTACACCCCAGGCCGGTGCCCAGATTTACTATACCAGAGGTCCTTTGTCTGGGCCTTCTCTCTCCACGCCCCTCGCCAGTCTACGTAGCGGCTGGAATCCAAATACAAGCCGTTGGCTAGGGTCTGGACTGTACCGAACGGACGAGGCAATAAGCATGTTCTTTTGAATGAACAAACACGACAGAAGAACTGCAAATACGCACATGCGGTAGTGCTTGGATGGTAATCATCAGATTGCCGTCAACGTGGTGTTTCCGGCGCCTTCCCGTCTGCTCCCAAGTACTGACGGATCAGCCCCAACCCCCGTCAGAAGAGTGACGGCTTGAGGCACACGCGACGGTCCATAGTTCTCAGCATTCTCCCCGTCGCGGCACTGATTTGTTGGCATCAGCAAGAGAAGGATTCGCTCCCTATGCATTGGGGGGGGGGAGGGGGCGAGCCAGTTGAAAGCAACCTCGGAACACGGGACTTCAACTGATAACAACCCGAATTTGGGTGGTTCTCTCTCGTATTCTTTTCCCACGAAAGAGGTGGTATGTACGACACATGGGAATCCAACAGAGAGAAGCGGAACGCAACGAAACTCATATGTGAGGGAGGGTACTGAGTCGATGAACCACTAAACAAAACAGCGAACAGGATACAGGAGATATCATCGGGTAGATACACGCTTCCGCCCCCCCGGGGTACAGGAGCAAGACAACCAGGGGCGACGAGAAATGTGTGAAGCAGAACAGCAAGCATGGCAACTACATGAACATGAAGTGCCATCCAGACGAGAACTCAAGTACGGCCAGGGTGAAGCAACAACCGCCAACCCTATCCACAGCCTGGTGACAAGAAAAGATCGAGCAGGAAAAGCGCCGCCTGCCCCAGCCCAGCAGCCGCGATGGCGAACACGACAATCGCTTAACACAGCAAAGCAAAGCAAAAGACGGGACAACAACAGAGAGAAGAAAACCGGCACAACCCCGCTACCCACGACGGGACACGCGTCCCTCAGTACCGATAGACATGCCCCTCCTTCTTGGGCGTTGCGCCGTACACTGACGACGCGCGATCGTCATCCGACACGGGCGTCGTCGAGCGGTCCCCGGCGCCGCCTCTGCTCCCGGATGCTCCCGCGGCGGCCGCGGAAGACGATCCGCCGCCGCCGCCCCCAAAGCCGGGGTGGTAAGGCTCGTAGGACAGCCGCGGCGGGCTGTCGGCGCTGGCCGGCTGCTTGCCGCGGGATGAGGAGGCGGCGGCGGCGGCGGCCCCCGACGGTTCCGGGACCGGATCGCGGAAGGGGTCCTCGTTGTCGTCGTCGTCGTCGTCGTCATCGTGGCGGGGGGTCGCGCTCGCGGATCGTGAGGGCCCCGCGATGGCTGCGCTCTCGTAGGCGTCCAGGTTGGCTTTGCCTTTGCCGTTGCTGCGTCTGGGGGCGCTTGGCAACGGCCGGTCTTGTAAGAGTTGTTGTGACTGTCGTTGGGCCTGCCGCCGCTCTTGGCGGAACTCCGGCGCGGGGTTGGAGAGGCTTGACCTGCTGTCGCCGACGCCGAGGTGCTTCTTGGCCTGCAGCACGGCGCGGTGGTGGTGGTTGAGCGCCTGCTGGAGCTGCTCGTTGGTGTCGATCAGGCTCTCCATCGTGTCGTTGTCCGGCGCCGGGTTCTCGGCCGTCATGTACCCCTGGACGCTGCGGGAGGCGCCCGAGCACCGGTCGGCGAACTCCTTGATTAGCTCGTTGGAGAGCACCTCGGAGGGTGGTGTGCTTGCCACGACCTGTTCGAGCAGCTTGGCCGAGGTCCGAGCCTCCTCCAACCGGTTGGCTAGCTCGATCGGATCCGGGAGACGCCTGCTGTGTTGAGGAGGGCGTGAGTATTGTGCTAGAGCCTGTGGTGGGTAATGAGCATTCGGGGGCGGCCCGCCGACGGTCCAAGGCATTGCTGCCACGGGTCCTCCTGCCTTCAGGGCGTGTCAGCAAGTTACGGTCTCGCAGCTTTGCCTTCCACCCCAGCGTTTCAAAGACACTTACCCCGTATGCTTTGTACGCCTTCTCTTTCTCCTTCTTCCACATCTCAATGATGAGCGCCAGGCCCTCGTCGCTGGCTTTGGTGTTCTCGAAGGCGTCCAGCGTCTCCATCAGGATCTGGCGCACGCTGGGATCCCGCCCCGCCCTCAGCAGCGCCTTGGCACCTTCGACAAACTTCTTGTCCAGAAATTTCGTGAAGCCCGGGCCCGGATTGTCGGCGAGGATCCGTACCAGCATGATGGCGTTGTATTGGCACGACGGCTTCGACCAGTGGTCCAGGGCCATGAACTTGCGGGTCAGGCGGGCGCATTCGGCGGCGGCGGCGGGCGACGCAACGGCGGACTCGACGATGGCGGGTAGGAAGATAACATCGTCACCCTGCCAAGTGCACAGCGTTCATGTCAGCTCTCCTTGTCGTTCCTGTAAAACGGGCCAGCATGATGCGGAGGCGAGCTCTCGCGCGACGTACCGATGCGCTTCCGACCGAATTGCAGAATTGTTTCTGCAGTCGCCATTAGCATTGCGCAATTTCCCATCTTGACGTGTCCGCGCCATACCACACAGCGCGCGGCGATGTTCTCCGGGGTATCGTTGGCCAAATCCGCGGTTTGTGTGTCATCGGCGCTGCCTGTCCAGAAGCGTCAGTCGCGCTGCCATTGTTTGCTTCACAGGGGAAAGGCGCACTCACCACCAAACGTTGGCCGTTTTTTTATGCTGCCCAGCACCTTGTTCATGCTGAAGCCGCCCATCTTGAAGACACGACGGTTCGGCGCAAGACGGCGCTGTGGGATGAGCCTCGGTTTCCGCGGTTGCGCGCAGGTTGTCGATTTGGAGGCAAGCGAGACCACCGGGGAGAAATCGCTTGGAAGTGCGCCAGTGTAGTCCCTACAGAGGCAGAGTTGCGTTTTCGATCGCGTCGCAAAGTTGCAGGCAACCCTGTGGTTCCCGTGGCTAAAGTGACCCTGGACTTTCTCTCGTCCACCGCCGCGTCTCGTGTGCCGCCAGCCAAAGCGCTAGGCAGCTCCCCTCAGGCACAAGTACCTTACCTTGCCTGTAGTAGGCAGCAAGGGTTGTTGGTCATCGGCCCCGTTTCCACTGCAACGCCTCAGCAAGTCCGAGGCGGTTAAGCACGGCCGACCCAAGTGAATACAATACGTCTTATGAGTAGCGTCTTATGAGTAGCGGCACATTTCATCGAATTTTACTGTGTACACGACAACGTCGGGTGCCTTTGTGTGGGCGCAAGGTCACAGCAGGCTGCCTCCGTCTGTTCGTGGGTGCTTGCGCGTGCACATTGAAGGCTGTGTACCTAATGTGGTCGTCACGGGCACGCTAGGAGCGGCACGTTGATCAGAATACCTTGGTCCAGAACGGCGTGTTCATGGCCCATGGTGGGCTGGGACGGACACTCTGATGAGCTGCTGCTGGAAAATGGAAGGGATTTGCCAAGCAGACGCCAGGCTTGCACAGCCTCGTTGTCGCCGCGGGGACACGCAAGCTGCTACCCGTGAACCCCAGCTCAACGGCTGCAGATCTCCGCTGAAGAAAAGTGGCCCTGCCTGCCCCTGCCCTGGCGAGCCTGGCAGTTGCCTGGATGCCACGAGCGCCTGATAAGATAAGCCCCACGCGGGGTCTCACATGCTGCTGCTTCATGATCAATGAACCCCATTCCGAGTTGAAACACGGCGCTGGAACATGGGATGATACCTGTCGCACTTGAAAGGCGCAAGTCTGTGGTATCCATGACTGCGTACATCTAGCACGACGCTTCACTCGTCGCCCTCGTCATCAGCAGATACAATGTCCTCGACCACAAGATTGCCTCCCCTGCCCAGCTTCTCTCCCAATGTCGCAATCTCGCTCGGTTCAAACGCCTCCCGCGGCATGACCGACGCAATTCGGAATGCGTACTGGTGCTCGTAGCCCTCGGGCTTCTCTACCAATGCATCGCCACGACTCCCCACCACGAGATCGTGACATTCGACAAAGGCGTACAGCTCCTCCAAAGTCGTCCCGCTGCTGAACCGTCGAACCACGCGCCCGGCGCCAGATGAGGCGGGCATATTCAGAGCCAGGCGGACGGCATCCTTCGCCGTTGCGTCAGGCTCGGGAGCGATCGTGCTGGACCGCCATTCCCTCCACTGCTGTCGAAGCTTCTGCAGCCGAGTAGCGGCCTCGGCTTGCTCTTGCGCACGCTTTTCCGCTGCTGCCGCCGCTGCCGCCGCTTCCCGCTTCTGGCGTGCCCTCTCCCGATCCGCCGCCAGTGACCTTTCATAGGCCGAGTCCTGTTGTGATCGGAGGCTGCGCGCCATCTCCTGCGCGGCGCGCTCTGCCCTGACGCCGTTGAGATCCGGGCCGTACTTGGTGATGGCGGTCTGGATGCCCGTAAGATAAGATTCCGGCGTCGTTGGCCCAACCAGGCGCTTAACGATGCCCATGCGGGCACTACCCTCCTTGGGCGTCAGGCAGACAAGGCACGAGAACGGGAACTTGACGCAGTTGTATTCGCGCGCCACTTGGTACGCTTCCGAGTCGAGCACGTTGCCGCCCCATAGGATGATGTTGTTGGCGGGGTCGTTGATGAAGCTCAAGACCTCGAGCGAAAGCAGCGTATTCCGGATGAACGACTCGGTGTCATCGTGCTCCGGCGAGAGCAAGATCGTCAGGAGAAACTTGACATCTCTCTTGGCCGCATCCAATGCCTGCGCATGACCTCCCTCAAAGAATGGAAGCCCTTGAGCGCCGTATTCCTCCTCAAAGTCCCGCCGGAACCTGCGAGCCGTTTCCGTCGGGAGGGTAACCCTTCGCCCGTTGGTTTGCCTCAAGCCCTTGGAGATGGATGACGCCACGAAGCGCGGCCGCAGCGACTGCGGCAGGAAGGACAATAAGTACAGCACCGATCGGAGGAGGGCAGCCAAGACCGCGTATCCTAACCGGAATGGCGCAAACAGTAGTGTGACAAGGAACGGAGTCTTGTACAGTAACGGGGGCGTCTGCACAACGCGTGGTGCAAGCTCCGTCTGGGGCCGGCTGGACGGGTGAAGCGGCTGGCTGTCCGTGTTCAGAAAGCTCTCGTGCAAATTCTCAAGCCGTGCGGCGGTGCGTGGAAGATTGTCGTGTGCGGCCTGGGCCTCAGCAAGCGGGTCCGGTCCTTCGCCGTCGAAGAACTTGGCTATTGCAATCTGGAGGGTGGTCAGCCGCAGTGCCCGAGTCCTCCTGAAGCCGCGAGTCAACCAACCTGGACATTCCATTGCGACCTTTCGAGTAGCGGAATGGCATCCTTAATCTCCTGACTGGTCACATCGGTGTACTGCTGGAGGGCCTCCTGCTGGCTTGAGGAGAGCCTGTTCAAGTCGAAATCGCCGTCGCTGGCCATCGTGTGTCAGGCAGGGGACCGCTGTCCGACGTCCACGAGCGAGCCTTCAGCAAGGCGCAGGCATCAATCGAGACCACGCAGTCTTCCGGATCCCAAATCTAACGTCCTGGGGAGAGGTTGTCGCGAATGCTCGTCCCGTGGTGTCCCAGTGGACATGCAACGTTGATGGCTGGAGAAGCCCGACTCTCGGCCGTTCGAGCAATGGCGACTGCCTCGCAGGTAGGTAGTCTAGCGGGTTGAATTGAAGCTGTTTGGTGTTCGGAAGTGGCTCAAAAGCCGTCACTAGGTTAAGGTGGGTAGGAAAGCCAGGAATCGTAGGTGAGGCGAAAGATGCGGCTGCAAGTGTCCTTCGGATAAGCCAGGTACTGCGTACAGCGTGGCATTTGTTCCTCCATCCAGAGTCGCATTCATTAAATGAAGGCAGCGTCATAGATGTGCAAGTAGGCCCTAGTCGTAGCATGCATTATAGCGGGGCACTAGCCACGGGCTGCCTGCAACAAAGAGAGTGAGTGGTCTGTGTCGAGGCTGAGAGAGAGGCTCGCCCCGAAACGGGAGGGGCAGCAGGCGCAGCATTGCCTTGGTGGGTTCTGCAGCTTGCACCTGCGCCGCTCATCAACCAAGGGGAATCCAGTTGCTGCAGCCCCCGACCCCGACTCTGTTCCGCGAACCACGACACGGCAGCTCCCGTCGCGCGCCGACTCCGCAGCGCTCGCCGTCGACAACACTGCGTTCTTACCGACGCCATTGGGTACAATTGGGAGAGGGCACTCCCACCCACGCTCTCGTGCTCCGCGTCGCATGCCTCTCTATGGGTGCCTTATCGCCCGCTCGGTCGAAACATGGGAGGATTCCGTCACCAGCAAGTGAGGGAACCCGTGCCCGCCGTTGACTCTCATTCTGGCGCTGACACTCGCGCGCCCTTGCCAGCAGCCGTAGAATCGATCAAGGCGCCGTCGCCCCCGCCATTGATCTGATCGAGCGAATGCCCGTGCCCGCTGCCCACTATGGCCGCGACGCGTTACCCCTCCAATGACCTCCGCCGCCAGGTCGGTTCACCGAGGGCCAAGGGACGAGGTATGATGCGCCAACGTTGACCGGTAGTGGTTGCGCCGCTGATGGCCTGCTGCAGAGAACAAGGACACGCTGTGTCGCAACATTCTCATATACGGCAATTGTCGTTATGAAGACCAGGGGTGTACCTTCAACCATGACCAAAACAAGAACCCCTCTCCCCAGGCAGATTTGTAAGTTGGTCGGCCCAGAAGTCTCAGGTTTCGTGGTTTGTGTTGTCTGTGTTGCTCTGCGTCCGCTCTCTGAGCCCTTAAGGCTCGTGAAGGTTGTCGTGGGCCACGGTTGGGGGCGCATGCCGACGACACGGACAGGTGCGGATGGCTTGTTGCGGGTGTCAGGCCGTCTTGGGCTTTCGCGAGATCGCTTTGGCCTGTTTCCGGTCTTGCTTCTGGCCGCGGACTGCTGCGGGCTTTCAGTTATCTGGTCATCGGGTCATCTTGTTGTTCCTGAAGTCTAACCTGCTCGCAGTGCCAAGAAGGCATTCAATGCCGACTCCCCGTCGTTTACTCCATCGAGCCAACAGACAGCGCCAGCAAAAAAGTCTACGCTCACCTCTCAAGCCGCTAGCGCCGCCCCTTTCACGCCCCGCGGTGTAGGCAGTGAGTCTGAACGTGCCCGGCCTGACCGATTACGTATCTGATTCCCTCCCAGCGCCAAACCTGCCGCAGGCCACCGAGGCTTCGGTTTTCAACCCGGCTGCCATCAGGGAGTTCACACCGCAAAACTACGACATCGGCAACACAGTAATTCCCCTGCTACAATTTCCCTGGCGACGCCAGGGCGCGCTGGCTAACACGCGCGTAGAATACCGCCAATGGAACGTCACAGGACAATGGACTGTACAATGATCCCTTCACGACAATGGGATCCATGGGCGCAACTTTGCCCTCGGCCGCCGGCCAGTTCAACCTATATGCTGCCGAACACAACGCGCTTACCGGCTCCGGGACGCAATTCTATTCTCAGCATGGGGCGTTTCCGACGGGCCCACTCCAACCGCCCAATTATCATCACTACCAACCATTCGATACTTATCGGCAGGAACTCCAGCCGTGGCAGCGGGCAACCTACGACTTTTTCATGCCTGCCAAGATGCGGGAGGAGCTGCAAAGGAAAATGTTTGCCACTCAGCAGGTGATGCCAAGTGAGTTGAACGACTGCGCGCCCGCCCGGCTTCCCCGTCTTGCTAAGCCTATCAGATTCCGGGCTCCCCCAGCTTGAGCGATGGCACTCGCTATTCCCGCTAGACACCAGCAACAGAAAGAACACATCCTCTTTTGGTTACCCTAGTTGGGTATACAAGGCTCAGAATAGCCGCACTGGGTCGCATTACGCCCTCAGAAGGCTCGAAGGTCTGAGTCTTGGCCGCATCAGCGGATGCCTTTCCCTCCCAGAATTCATGCTGACCACATTGTATCAGGCTACCGATTGACGAACGAGAAAGCCATTCTTACGGTCATGAAGGAATGGAAGAAGATCAAGAACGCCAGCGTCGTGACAATTCATGAAGCCTTCACCACGAGGGAATTTGGCGACAGCTCCCTCATCTTTGCATACGACTACCACCCCCTTTCGAAAACATTGCAGGAGCATCACCTCCAACCTGCTCACGGCAATCGGTATAGAGCACCCAACGCCGTTCCGGAAAATGTCCTTTGGGGCTACATCTGCCAGATCGCCAACGCACTCAAGGCCATCCACTCGAATAAGCTCGCCGCGCGGTGTCTTGAGCCGAGCAAAATCATTCTTACGGATAACAACCGCATCCGGCTTGCTGCGTGCTCCATCTTGGACGTCGTGCAGTTCGAAACCAACACCAAATCGGTTCAGGAGCTGCAGCAAGAGGACCTCGCCAAATTTGGCAGGCTCATGCTCTCCCTTGCCACAGGCGCGCCACCAGCTCACCTCAACAACATCCCGGCAGCCCTCGACTCTCTTGGTGCCAAGTACTCGGCAAACCTCAAAGACGCCGTGGCGTGGCTCATGGCGTCTCCAAACCAGGGCGAACCCAAGAGTATTGACAACTTTATCAGCGGTGTCGCCACGCACATGACCAGTTTCTTCGATCTCAGCCTCCAAGACAACGACGAAAAGCAGTTTCATCTCGCCAAGGAGCTGGAGAATGGCCGCGTGGCTCGGAGCATGATGAAGCTCATGACGATCGTCGAACGCGGCGACCTTGGCGGCGCGCAGGGCTGGTCGGAAACCGGCGACCGGTACCAGCTCAAGCTTTTCCGTGACTACGTCTTTCACCGCGTCGAGGCCGATGGGAAGCCGAATCTTTCGATGGGGCACATGCTGAGCTGCATGAGCAAGCTCGAGGCGGGCATCGACGAGATGGTGGTTCTGACCAGCCGCGACAACGAGACGGTCTTTGTGCTCACGTACCGGGAACTCAAGAAGATGTTTGACCGCTCGTTTAATGAACTCGTGAAGCACAGCAAGACCGGCGCTCCGGGGGCGAACAACTAGGTGGCGCACTCGCCGACGGGGACCGCCTCGAATGGGACGGTTGCGCAGCAAATTCTTCCGACGACGCCGCCGAGGACAAGGAAGAGTCACCGGCGGAGGACCCATGGCATATGGCTGGATCGGACGGGGCCTGATTTGCAGGGACGTGGAGGGTACGCCCAGCGGTCAGTATATGGTGGGAGCGCCACTCCGTATCCATACTCTTCGGCCCCGCCTCCGCCGCCGCCCCTGGCCCAGCGTGAAGCTGGCTACGAGTTTCACGACCAATCCCAGGCCGGACGTGGTTCTCACTGGCGACGGCTCACAGGATGAGGGAATTGCGCACTCTGCAGGCTGCGTCGGCGGAACAAGGGAGGATATACGCAGGGCTAGGAGCAGTGCACCCCTGTGAGTACGCGTATATACGTCGGTATGCAAGGTCAGCGAGCGATAGGCATGTTGAATTCGCCAGCGTATAGCAGGGTGTTAAGCGTCAGGACAGAAAATATTCAAGTCATTGTCTCTCTAACACTGGCTGCTCCAGGAAACGGCCGCATCATATATGACATGGGTATGGCGGTTCGGGGTGAAAGGACCGTCCGAGTCAACCACCCGTCATCAGTCCTGGAAGGGTTTTTTGTCTCGTTTCCGTAGCATAAATCATACCTACGTCCGGCTCGGAGCTGTGTCGGGACAGCACCTCGGCTGGACGCTGGTACAACAGGGGGCGCCGTTTTCAACTATCTCGAATAGATTTCGCGCGCCCCGTACAATGTGACTTGGGCCTGATCGGCTCGCTAACGCCTTGCCAACCGCGGCTTTCGTGGATGGCCTGGACGGATCTTCCCTCAGACAACTAAAGTCAAGTTCACCCTTCCTTTCAATCCTCGTCCGCCTGTAAAAACGGATTCGCAATCACCTCGCTGCCGTCAACCGGGCTGATGACCACGAGTAGCGTGCCGCGCACGACGACGAGCCCCAACTGCCGCGTCGTCTCGTTCCCTTCGTCGTCTGCCAGCAGGAAGATGGCCGAGTCAGCAAAATACCCTTTTTTGTCTCCCTCCTCCTTCCGCCGCAATCCCACGAGCAGGGCCCGGACCGGTTTGTTCACTCACCTCGAAGCAATTCTTCCACCTCGTCCAGCACCAGATTCATCAGCGCGTCATACCCCTTCAGCACACCCGTCGCTAGAAACTCGCGTCAGCCCTTGTCCCTTCGACTTTCCCCAACAGAGCTCGCCCCGAAAGGGAACGAACTCACCTTCCCGCCCGCCGTTGAACTTAACCGTGATCCGCTGGTCCATGTACTTCTTCAGGTCCAGGATGTTCTCCTTCTTGGGTCGCTCCTTGTCGCCGCCCGCTGCTGCCCCTCCTCCTCCTGCTCCCCCGGCTGCGGCGCCGCCGCCCCGGCCGCCTCCGCCTCCGCGGCCTCCCCTCGGGCCGCCGCGCCCGCCGCGGTGGGGTCGATCTGCCATGCTTGGGCTCGGTCTGTCTGCCGTCTGTTGTCTTCTTTTCTGTTGTGCTGCTCGTTGGAAGGTGGGGGGTGGTATGCGGAAGTACAGATGCTGGCGTGAAGATGTTTTCGATTCCAGTCGAGCAGGACGGTGAGCTGTTTGTGTGCGAGGGCTTCGTGACGGGTAACAAGCACCGTGACCTCTCCTCCGATACAGAGGTGCGATTTCGTGGTGGGGCTGCGACAACGCCGGACCAGATGCGTGAAGTGAGGTCAGTGACGTGCCAAGAGCTTTGGGGTTGGGGTTGGGGTTGGCGCGGGCGAACTCAGCTTCGGGCCCCAGCAGCGGACTGTTGGGAACGCTCGTTTCGTTTGGGCGAGCTGGGGCGGCGGGGTGGAACTTGGAACAAACAAACAGATGTGGTCAAAGCTTGGCCAAGCTTCCCATCCCGGCCAGCCCATGCGCTGCAGGGGTTCGTGGTTCCCATTGGCCTGCGCTCTTGACATCCAACCTCAGGTCTCCGAGGACACGTACGAAATGGCATGAGAAGACGGCGGGGAGCACCCGCGAAACTACGCCGTTGCGTATGCTGAATGAGATCATCGGTCTCTTGCGAGTTTCCAGCTCTTAACGGTCAACCACCGTTTCATCTCCAAGAACGGTTAACCTTCGTGTCACGCTTCGACGTACACTTCATGCGACTGGCTCGCGAGTTCTAACGTATACACTGCGATTAAGCGACACGGCCGCTCGAAGTTGCGTCCAGATATCGGGTGGATGCGCTGCACTAGGACCATAATGTCTGCGGCGTAGATGTTGCGTCTGTCGTCTCGAGCGCGGAGCGATGAGACGAGGCTCCAGGGACACAGTCGAGAAGTGCCCGGACAGGAGCCAATTTGCAGGCTATGAACCGGACAGTGCATCATGTGGACTGCATAAACTCATGCCTCGGGCTTACCAGATGGCTTCTTGATGGAAAGGATGGCAGGTTTTGTCCCGTCATCTGTAGAGCCAACCGATTAAGGTGCGTTGCCGCTGCGCCGAAGCCGCATCTAGGAGCTGTGGCAACGGACAGAGCTCGAGGTTTCATCAAGGACACGATAAGCCCAGGCCGAGTCAACCATGCACGTTGCGCTGTGGTATATTGTAGGTATGTTTGTGAGAGCTCGGCATGACGTTGCTGAGGGGTGCAGCAGCTGAAGAAGATTCGAGTGATACTTTCGCGTCTGGACTGCGCCATTACTGTGCTCTGTCACTCCGCGTCAATGAGCAAAGAGCACTCTGCAGCTGATCTGCATTTCGTACATCATCACTCGCTTTTTATCTCAGGGGCTAGCCAGCTGACAGATAGCTAAATTTACAGCAAGTCACGAGCACAGTGTGCTGCGGTTCTCCTCGCAGACAGCACAAAGTTGCCCACACCGGTTCTCGACGTATTTTCCCCATTTCGGCTCATAAGAGGTCGTGTGAATGAGTTTTGGAAACACTATACATTGTCAACGACAAGCATGGTTCTGCTGAACCCGCAGAGAATGGGCGCTGAAATCACTGCCTGTAGCAGTCAAGGTATTGCTGATGATGTACCTCGCCTCTTGTGTCAGGGCACGGCAGGCGCCCACGGTATCCTTAAGAGAATGTCTTACCGACAAACATGCTCGAGGTATTGAAGCAGTCTTGCATCCAACAGCCCCAGCTATCTGCTTACGACCGATGTGTCTGGAGTGGGATGCAGAAACAGACGCCTTCTTCTGGTCTGCCAAGTCATGGTAGCTGATCGCACGCGCGTGTGGGTGGGAGTCTTTCATGCAACTGCATTGTATTATGCTTTGGAACGTCTCTCTATTGCAAGTCCTACGGGTTATTTCCATCTTATTTTGAACGGAACTCTGCAAACCGGGACAAGTGAGCTCAGGTGAGCTACCAGTATACGGTCCATCCATCCATCGGCCAGGTCCAGGGGTACATAGCACAGGGAATGAGACGCAGTATGGCAGAGTTGAGCAGGTGTTCGATTGAAGTTGCGGTTTCTATGCTCTCGTCGCTTGCCATTACCGATTGTTCATTGACAGCCATGAGCGCGGTTGGGCACCTTGGTAGGAATGTATGCCAATGATGCTGGCGGTCTTGGCTCGAGTTCGCGGCTGCAGGTACGTTCCTGGCATGCTGCGTCAAGCCCCCGACGAAACGGCGAGCACATGGAAGTGCTCATGACGGCCACCCCGCTGTATTATCTGGCTCACTGGGCAAATGCTGCACTGCAGCCTCGCGACCTGGCCAGTGTTCTTCCCTTTTTCCGACTGAGTGATGGCCCCGCAGGTCGGGACACGCACATACCAAAGTCAGGTCAAGAGTGACGCCGGGCAAGCGGCATTTCTCAAGTGTTTGGTGACGATGACGCGTTGTCCCCCCCCCCCAATAATCTGTCTAGCTCGTGTGGGATAGGATTGTTCCCACTCAGTGAGTGCTTCCGAGTGTTGTGGCCCTCGTGAAACCTGCACCGCAGATGTGCTGACTTAGTTCACGTCGGACGATGCAGAGGTTCAATCCCGATTGCTGATGCCGATGCTCGGGAGGATTGGAGGTTTCAAGAGTCCCAGGGTCCAGTTGGAGGGCGCATGTACAAAACAGGCCAAAAACCCGTGTTCTTCAGGATACGGAGGGTGGGTTTTGGGAGCCCCGAAGAGGCAATGTCAGTTGTTGAAACCGCATTCGAAGAGTGTCTTTCACTAGATACTCAAGGGGAGCAGAACGCCTGTTAGACACCTTGGTCGGTGCTGTTGGGGAGGCCGGAGTGCAGCTCATCAACCCCATAGCTGCCTGACTTCTAATTTACTGCCGCGGTCTGCTTGAGATCGTGGTCTGGGCCATGGAGATGCAGTTCGGACTCGGGCTGCGCTTTCAGTTTGCTACCAGTATGAAGCACCCCGCAAACATGAGCTTGGTAGGTTTGTAGGTAGATGCAGTGCGGCGGTTCCCGACGATCACTGTGTTCCCGGCGAGCCCATGGCTGGTGGAAGTTGCCGTCCCTGGCGGTCTGAGGCTGTCTGCCACCTTTTGGCGTCGGTCCAACCCTGGCCGGCCCAGGCTCGACCCCCTTCCCCTCCGTGGCCGCCAATTTCACAAAACCTCACAAAACGCGCGACTCGAGCATCATTCCCGAGTGCCTTCCATGGGAGTGAAACTGAGACCACATCTCCGCATTGGGCCTGCCCACATCTCTCAGTAGCTCATGCGCGTGCATCTCGCAAACTGCCACGTCTGAGCAAGGACCTATGCAACATGGCGTAATACACACAAGACACATGTCAGGCTCGCTGGAGATGGCCACACACAGCAAAGCCAGGTGCAGCATGCGACGTCCCGATGCGGGCACCGTCAGACCACGGCTCCGGCCATAGACTGCCGTTTGTGACGAGTGTCCCGCGTCAATATCCGCGAGTGTCTGCCTGCGAGCCGGGGAAGAGTGATTCACACAAGACAGACCTGGCAGCCCTCGCGGGTAGTAAACTGGTGGTGCACTGGGCTGGGAGTAGCTCCGATGTCACCATGACCGCAGAGTGCTGCGAACGGTGGTCCGAAGCGCAGCCCTCAAACCTCAGTCCTTGTTCCTCGTGCCTGTCGGTCCGCAGGAGGCAAGTCGAGCTTTGTGGGCAGGTGTTTGGCTGATTAGGTGAGGTGTAGGGCGGCCCGTCCAGTCAACCCCCCTTACACCCCCAGCCTCTCTCCATTCAAATACTTTGGCCCTGTCCCCCCCTTGACCAGACCTTTCGACTTCAACCACGCACTCGATCCGTCTTCACTTTCCTTCTCCTCCACAACTTGCTCGGCCTGCACACGCTTTCACTCCCCCACCCACCACCCACTCTCAGCTCGGGATTTCCAATACCGGTACTTTACCAAAGTCAACACTGCACTGCTGCAAGCCTGTGCAAAGCTCCACATGTCGCGTTCATTCTGATGCGTGCCTTGCAATTGGACCCAGGCCTGCTTTCTCTCCTATTGCTGCACATCGCGCAGGAACATTGCAGTTCACTTTTCTTTTGACGCTCGTGTGATCCATTCACCCTGCTGTCCTTTTGCCTCCTCTTCGAGGTCCAGACTGCTCCCTGGCCCCTCACACACGGGCTGCCAGTTGGACAGGACACTCCTTTCTGTTTTCGTTGCATCCGCACCCGCGCCGCGTCTGCGCGGGCCGCTGGTTCCGCCCACTTAAGCAGACCCGACCCAACCTAGCCGCAGCGTTTCCGCCGAGACGCCGACCCCTGGACGCGTTTGCATTCCTACACACTCCACTGCTAGTGGCTGAGTGTCGTGCACAACGCGACACTTCCACCACCGACGACCGTTGCACATCCCAACAACAGCTTTACAGAACCACAATAGCACAACAGCACGACGCCAGCACCAGCCAGCCGCGACAATGGCGGCCATCGAGGCGGTGCCCGCAATGGCTGAGCTCGACTCGCTGCTCATCGCGTCGAGCTTCTCGAGCAGCAGCCCGTCCGACAGGTCTTCGGCCAATTCTGCCTCCCTGAGCTCGACGCCCCCAACAACCATCTCGCCCGACAGCATGTCCCTGGCTTCTGAACCCGATGCTGCCAAGCCTGACGGCGCTGCCACATCTAGCATCGAGGCCACCGCCCTCGCCCTGCCCGAAACCCCGGAAATCGACCCGCGCGAGTCCGGACAGCTGACTCCCGTCGGCCACGACGCCATCATCGTTGCCGAACAACCGCTACCCGACGAGCGCCCTTCAAGTAGTCGCCCACGACGAGCTCGGTCGAGCCTCCCGGTATACAACCTGGCCAGACTCGCAGGCACCGACGTGCACGGCCGACGGCGGTCGAAGGGGGATGTTGTTCTAGAGAAGCGTCAGCGCACTGTCTCCGATGCCACGATGGTGGATATTGACGTCGGAGCTCCGCACGAGTCCATTGACGCGCTGGCGGAAGCCGGCCGCGTCTCCCCGCCGAAGTCACGCAATGCGGCGGGCGCCGGTCGGTTACCAGCGCGTCTCAGCACGCCCAAGAGCGCGCGGATCTCGAAGAAACCCGTGTCCAGTCCGGCATCAGCCCATTTGACGCGTCGGGCGACGCGTCTTTCAGGTGCTCCTGGCGAGAGTCTGAGCACCAAGTTGTCGGCTTTCAGCAAGCGGGGTAAAAAGGCCGCCAGCAAGGCCCTGGCCGGGCTGTCCCGCGAGCTTAGACGGCTACAGGACACAAACGAGTTCGCACACATTGACACGCGCCCAGTCCGGTACACGGTCTGGAGTAATGGGAAGTACATCGAGGTCGACCCTACTCAACCGGCTGCGGCGCCGGAACCCCCGCGGAAGAAAGTCAAGGTCGACCAGAAGCCCGCTGTCGAAGAGGCGGTACCCGAGACCGTGAAGCCAGAACCCGACGTGCCGGCGCCCCGGAAGCCGCGCGTGAAGAAGTGGCTTGAGAAGGGCCTGTATGCCGGCCAGGAAGCGCCGGCCGACATCTACAAGGGTCTCACGGCGCAAGAGAAGAAGAAGCTCACATCGATTCCGGAGCTTCTGACGATTGGCAAGCCGAACCGCACGCTTCCTCTGCCCATGTACAACGGGCTGCGTATCCTGATCAGCGGGCGTGATTTTAAGCTGCCCTTTGATGTCTGCAACCCGCTTCCGCCTGGGCAACCAAAGCCTGCGGCATATCGCACCATGACAAAGAGTAGGGAGACTCTAAACCGGCTCTTGGTGCTTACTATTTACTAACATGCAGTTCATTCAGACCGATTCGTTGGCAACGCGGCGGCATACTGGAAGAAGACGCCCCATTTTGAGGACTTTGCGTCCAAGTGCGTCTGCAAACCCGAGGATGGCTGCGGCGAAGACTGCCAGAACCGCATCATGCTGTACGAGTGTGACGAGACGAACTGCAACGTCGGCAAGGCCCGCTGCATGAACCGCGCCTTTCAAGACCTCCAGCAACGGACCAAGAAGGGGGGCCGGTATCGCGTGGGTGTCGAGGTCGTCAAGACGTCTGACCGTGGCTATGGCGTCCGCAGCAACCGCTGCTTCGAGGCGAATCAGATCATCATGGAGTACACCGGTGAGATCATCACTGAGGAAGAGTGTGAACGACGCATGAACGAGGTGTACAAGGATAACGAAGTGAGTGCCTCCATTGTTTCCCAATCTGGTTGTATGGGCATGTTGCTGCATAGGACACAGAAACAGCCCAAGCACGTTGAGCTAACACAATCGTCAGTGCTACTACCTCATGTCGTTCGACCAGAACATGATTATTGACGCCACCACCGGTAGTATTGCGCGGTTCGTCAACCACTCGTGTTCGCCCAACTGCCGGATGATCAAGTGGATCGTTTCCGGCCAGCCCCGGATGGCCCTGTTTGCTGGGGACCGCCCCATCATGACGGGCGAGGAGCTTACGTACGACTACAACTTCGATCCCTTCTCTGCTAAGAACGTGCAGAAGTGTCTGTGTGGTAGTGCGAACTGCCGAGGTGTTCTCGGTCCCAAGCCCAAGGAGGTGAAGCCGCCCAAGCAGGAGAAGCAGAAGCCTATCAAGAAGGCCTCCAAGCTCGCCAAGGTCTCTTCGAAGCTCTCGTTAAAGGGCACGGCCAAGGGGCAGGCCAAGGCCACCGGCAAGAGCCCAGCCAAGCCCGCTGTGAAGCGGAAGCTGAAGGATGCATTCGACTTTGACGGGGACGACGATGACACGGCCAAGCCGGCTAAGAAGCGGAAGCTGGCGACAGCGACCGGCCTGAAGAGGACTCTGTCCTCCGCGAGCCTTAAGAAGGTGAAGGGGGCCGCAAAGGGGGCAGCCAAAGGGACTGTTTCCGCCATCAAGCGGAGCGCCACGACCGTCGCGGTAGCCGCCAGGAAGCGAGGTCTGACGTCTGCCAAACTGGTGAAGACGAAGAAGACGGTAACAAAGGTGAAAACCACCGCTGCGTTGGCGCGGGCTGGTAAGAAACAACCGAGGGGCGCAGCCAAGAAAGCGGCGACGTCAAAGACAACAACAAAAACAACGACAAAGAAGACGACAACCAAAACCAAAGCAAACGCACCCCTGTCTTCCAGAAGCCCGAGCCTGACCATCGTCGCCGCCGGCGTCGCGTCCGCCTCTACAACCACCGTCACCACCACAACCACGACCTCCACCCCGACCTCCGCCCGACCGGCGGCGAAAAAGACCCCCGCCACAGCAACCACGCCGCCGGCGTCCTCGTCAAAAGCCAAGGGCCAGCTGCCGCGGCTCACTCTGTCGGGCACCAAGACGTCGGCCCGGCGGTGGACACCGTCGCGCAAGGCCATCGAGGCCGGCCTGGCCGGCAGCGACAAGAGCCCCGTGGTGGCGGCCAAGCTGGGTGTCAGTGTTGGTGCCAGCGGTGGCAGTGGTGGCAGTGGAAACGGGGATTCGGTGCAAGTGCCGGCGGGGAAGGCGTTGGACCAGAGTCGGCCTGTGCCGAAGATCAAGCTTGTTGGTGCTGCTGTTAACTAGGAAGGGAGGTGAGATGGGGGGGGGGGGGGGGGGGTTTGTGTGGGTTTGTTGAGGGTTGTTTTTTGTGGTTTCGTTCGATGCGTCGCTTTGGGAGGGAGGGAGCCATGGGGGGGTTGCTGGCGAGGAAACTGGGAAAGCATATGTTTGTTCCGAGTCCATGGGGGGGATGGAATGGGATGGGCTAAGGTAGGGGATTGATGAGGAGGATATTATGGTGGTGGGCGTTCACTGGGCGTTTTCTGATCTTTTTGGAGGGTCTGTTTGGTGCATGGGAGGTGGGGCTTCTGGTGGTAGAGGGCTGTACGAGGGGGGGGATTTATTCATCACGCACGGTATTGGGTGGGTAGTTAGGTGTGTTGTGCACGAGCGAGATGGGTGGATGGAGGATTGGTGTTAAGCATACCTACATTAGCACCTAACTTTCTCCGGAAGCCAGGAGACGCGCAAAGGGTCACCGCTGGCAGCCATCTATCTATCTGCCTGGTTGAGTTCAACCTCAGGCAGAGCGGACAGTTTAATTATACCTGAGGGTTAAGACGCACCGGGCCAAGTGGTGTTCACCTTCACAACAGGTGCTGCTTGACATTGTACTACGCTACTCAAAGCCCGGGGCGAATCCCCTGGGTGGTGGATGATGGAAGTCTCTGGTGTTTTGGTGTGCGAAGGTTCTGGCCGAGTCAACATGGAGGTCTCATCAATGTCTGCTGATGCCTGCTGCTTGGGTCCTGGAAGAGGAAGGAAAGAAGGGGCCCAGACTCGGCTTGGACCCTGCCACCCCTGTGGCTGTACAGAAAATAGCAGCGACAGGTTGAAAGCTGCAATCCCTTGCCCCAGTTGCTGCCTAACGTTAGTTATTGGCACGACACATGGCAAATGCCTTGCATCGTTAGTACAAGGCCGAGCAAGCGACGCGCACATACTGTAATTTCATGGTCGAGTTTGCCTGGCGCCTTCACCTCGCCGGGAGCCTAACCGATCAGCGCAATCCACTTGGCCCACAGCAGTGAGAGAATCGGCAAATATTCCAAGTTACACGTGAGGTATACGTCTCTGATTCGCGGCCTACGTTGTGACGAGGGTCTGCTGTGACTTGGGTCGACTCACACGAGCAACCGATTGCTCAATATCCGTTGGCATGTTCCCCTATTGGTTGTCAGACGTATCAACTCCAAAACGGCATATGCGAAATGCAAGCCCACTTCGACGTGCAGGCTGCGAGATGACGCATGCAACCGCACAGAATCACTACACCCTTACTATCGTAGCAACCTACGCACCCCGCATCCTCCCGGTCGAGTCAACGTCCCTTCCTCCGACGTTTGTCGTTGTCCGCCCACAGCTGATTGCTTCGGAGAACATGGCGTGTTTGCCGTCCGGCAGCGGTTCGGGATGAACCCCTACCCATTCCGAGAGTGCAATTACCGGCATGTCGTGCAACACATCCAACGCTGAGTGACTGGTGGGGTAAGCATGCAACCAGAGAGGTACAAGGTATGCATGCTATCACCTCCATTTACTGACTGAGAAGTGAGGCCATCATGGAGGTCAGTTCAGTACGGTCGCATAAAACAACATCAACTCTGTGGAAGCTACCCCTATGTAAAACAACACGAGACCAGTAACAGAACATGCCTTCCTTGTCGCCTCAATCAATGAGCTTGCGCCCGCGCTCATGCGTCTACCTGTCTACAATGCTCCCCTTACTCCGTGGTTTCCAGAACCGCCGTGTCCCACACCAACCTGAAGCAAGGATATGTGAACTCCGACTCCAGTATCAGCCAGCCCCTGAAGACAAACTAGCCAGGGAAGACCAGAGGAGCCCAGATCGAAACAGAAACCCCGAGGCTGTAAATGCCAAAACAACGAAACCTGCTACTTGGTATCCTTCGCACCGACAAACTCAGGCGTGCACCTATTCCCTTGCGAGAAACCGCAGAGGTGAGGTCTCGGCAGTCGGCCATCTTTAGTGGTTGAGGGCTTGCTTCAGCTTGACGACCTGGCAGAAATCGCAGCGTCGATGTTCGCAGACCGGGCAGTAGAGGTCGAGCTTGTAGTTGAGGGGGCCATCTCCGCAGTTGTGCTACGCCCGCGGGTTAGTACTTCCAGTCCGAGATCTCAGGCTCCAGGTGGAGGGAGGACATACGCAGTACCACTTGCGTACGGTCGTGTAGTTCTTGCTGCTCGAGGAGTCGCGGCCCATGATGTGGGAGAGAGTGGCTATGAGCCGGGGAGTTTGAGAATCTGAGAACTCGAAGAAAGGAG
Source organism: Chaetomiaceae sp. R4402 (assembly GCA_023628555.1). Taxonomy (NCBI): domain Eukaryota; kingdom Fungi; phylum Ascomycota; class Sordariomycetes; order Sordariales; family Chaetomiaceae; species Chaetomiaceae sp. R4402. The sequence goes on along the minus strand of JAMAKO010000013.1, from coordinate 815 downwards.
ATAGAGTGCTACACGAGCTTTTGAGATGCTGCTGGCTTCCGAATGGCGCTGCTGGCGATGAGGAGAATCGAGAGTCTGAAGCAGAGACAACCTGTGCCTTATATGCCAGCTAGCGGTTTGGAACTTCCAAACCACAATCACAGGACATTACTCCTTCTCCGTCATCGCCTCAGCACGCCGCAGCAAATGACAACTCTTGCCTCGCAGACAGGTCTGGGAATGCCCAAGGCGTGCTAGACCGCTGCATGGCTCCGCCATGATGATGTCCACTAGCAACGAGGAACCCGTCAGGCAAACAACATTTTTTTGATGAAGCGTGCAAAGAACAAGGCGAACTCTCGCGGAAAGACTGGAGGGAATCCCGGTCAGACGAGTCACTCGACGCTGCGGAAGGAATAGAGCACTCGCTCGGTGGAAGGGTCCTGTCAGGGTCCGGAGCTACACCGGAACTGCCCCTAGCCAGTAGATGCCTCAAGTCCAGACCCAAGACAATCCAATCCATTGGCGAATGTACGGCCGTTATGACAAGACTCGGGAGACTTCGGCCACTGCTACCCGGGCGCAGCAAACTGATGACCTGTGTCGAGGCGAGCGAGTGGGTCGGCAGGTCCCCCGGTCGACGTCGTGAACTCGCGGGATGTGTGTGGGATTGCCAACGGGGGGTCACTATGCTGAGATTCGACAACAACGCGCCCTGCGGGTCGCACGTGAGTCCCGACGGGCGCTGGGGAAAGGGGACCCTTTGATGGCATGTTGTGTTGGTCCCTGGAAGCGTAGGTCGAGTTTGAGAGTTTGGGAACTTGGGTTTTGGGGGG